>PVJL010000923.1:0-321415 GCA_004026885.1 Lyroderma lyra
GCTGCAGAAGCAGTACACAGGGGGGCAGGAGATGGCAGTTGTCATGCAGGCCCTTCCACTCACTGCTGCAGACTCCGTGAGAACACAAGCCCACCCACCCTGCTGGCCTCACTGAAGGGCTCTGTGTGAATTGCAAACACCAAGGTGTTGGCTGTCAAGGACATATAATTTACAAGGTCACTGTAAAATCAACATGAGCTCATGCAGGAAAAGAGTGCCCGTGACATTGCAACTATCGCTAAGGTGGAACTGAGAAATCGTACATATTGACCGTTACAGCAGGGGAGACAGAAGCTCGCTGTCAGCAGCACCCCCAGTAAAGTGCGGCCTGTGGGCAATGCAGCCCTTTGTGGGGAAGATGGCTGCCTCCTCCTCTAACTATGACCTGCAAGGGCCACTGTCAGGCGGGCCCGCCATCCCCACCCTGTCCCTGTGGAGTCACCTGCCCCTTGTAGTTGGTGGGAATGCCACCCATGTTGTAGTGCACGGTGGGAAGGACGGGGATGGGCTCCTTGGTGACGTCCACGCCGGCGAAGATCATGGCGGTCTCTGAAATGCCCGGCAGGCGGATGGCCAGCTGCTCTGGGGGCAGGTGGTGCAATTGCAGGTACACGTGGTCCTTCTCGGGGCCACAGCCTCTGGTGGAAATGGACACCGCAGCATGAGGCAGAGGACAGTGAGGAGGAAAATGGGGATCACAGAGTCCCGAAGCATGTGGTGCCCAGTTTCCTCACACCAGAGGAAGTCCACTTATCGCTCCTCTCTCCTGAGCACCTGCTGTGTGCCAGCACGGCCTTGAGGCTGGACAGCATGAGCCACAGATGCACATGTGGGCCTGAGAGCAGCCCGCCACTCGGTAGACGTGTTAGAAAGTCCTTTCATGCCAAGTACTCCAAAGACTCATCTGACTTCTCGTTTTTTATGTAAAAGTATAAAGGGCCACACCAGCAGCGGTTTGACAGGTCACCAAAGTACAGTGCTGTGTCTGCTACTGAGGAGCCTGAAGCTGTCTCGCTGAAGAACAAAGCACGCGTGGGAAAGACAGCACGACCCCAAGGGCTTATGTGTGCATCGCATACTCACACTCACTCAGATTTGAGAAAGATTTACACCCAGCGGGCTGAACCTCTCCAAACGCAGGTCTTTGGAGAGAGGCAAGGGGAGACAACAGTCAGAGGCAGCAGGGGCTACTTCGGCCCACATTACGACACACACGTGAACATTGCCCTCCAGAGAAGGGAGGGTGTGTGTGCTCAGACACCCGTGGGGACATGCACACAGACCTTCCTTCGCGGATCTCCAGTGTCATGGACCGAGACACGACGTCCCTGGAAGCCAGGTCCTTGGCGACGGGGGCGTACCGCTCCATGAAGCGCTCACCCTGACTGTTGATGAGAATGCCGCCCTCGCCTCGGCAACCCTCTGTGATGAGACACCCAGCGCCGTAGATGCCTGCAAGACCCAGCAAGGCACACTTATACCCTGACAAGTGTGAGGTCCACACCACAAACGCAAGTGGTTTTCAAGATCTCTGTGGGGAGAGAGGAAGAGGGTATGCAAAGGGCATGACGACAGAGAGAAAGTTCAGGGTGAACAGGCAGGGAGTGCTGATGGCAGAGCCACAGCGAGGAGGAAGTACAGCTGCTGAGAACAATGAGATGACACAGCCCCACGAACGCTCCGACTCCAACCTTTCACACAACCAGGACACATCAAATATCTCAGGTCTTGTTTAAATTTTCGAATATCCTCTTACACCCTGAAACTGTGGTGACCAGTTTAGGTAGGAGAAACCAGCTTCAATGTTTGTATCCAAAGTAACCAAACACCAACAAAGGCAGTAGTTACAGTAAACATGTACACTGTCCGTGGTGCAGCTCTAAGCTCCTCAACGACCCCAGTACCATCCTCCCCACTTTCCGAAATGCACGATTAGAGCTCGGGAAGGTACCCTGCACTCTACAGCTGGGACAGCAGAGCCCAGACTCACAGTGCCCACACATGAGGTGCGTGTCCTTCATCTCAACTGTCCCTCAGTGTGACAGAACATGGAAGCCATGCCACACTTGGATTTGGACAAAGGAGACAAACCTAATGCTGCAATGTGACAGCTGACACTCACTTATACACCAGAAGGGGTCTCTTGCTTTTACAATGAGAATGCTAATTCCTGCATTTCGCCTGCTCTTCAGTTTCCTAGGTTCCAGGGCATTTCCCCCAGAGGTTTACTTCTCATATAATGAGAAGGAAGCACCACAAGTGGAGAGTGAGCTACATTATAGAGGGAGTTCACAGGTCCCAGACTTCTCAGTTTCATTGGTTAAAACTGGTAATTATAAAACAGCCTGATCTGCATCCTATTTTTCACAGAACATACTGCAGAACAAAGAGAAAACAGGTCTCCCTCAGCACGGTGGCTGCTGCTGCCATGTGTGCAGTCTCCTCTGTGGACAGGTCAGAAAAGCACCTGAAAGCAAGGTCAGCACAAGACTCGTTTCCCAGAGGACAGATTCTCAGGCTCATTTCTGGATAATATCCCCAAACTCTCTCAAACCTGCAGCCCCAGCCCAGAGCGCCCTTCTGAATCCCTCACACACACGAGAACACACCCCCTGTGAGCCCTGCCTGGCGCAGCTGTGTCCTGACATCACGGGCACCAGTGGCCTGGTGTTCTCATTGCAAACTGCAACCCGTATGTGCCACTTGCCTGGGTTTTGGAACACTCACTGGGGATAGACTGCCCGGGGCCCTGCCACGTGCCAGCACAGAGAATAGTGCCCGAGCCTCCCGGGCAAGGTGCAGTTAGAATGGGACATCAGTTGCCTGGGTGTCAGGGAATTCCTAAGGAAATGACGTTAGGACCCGAGACAACAATGTGCCCACTGCAGAGCCCTCCACAGGTGCCAATGCTTAAGACACAAAGAGCCCAACTCCAGATGCAGCGTGTCCTACCTGTGGGGTGGAACTGAACGAACTCCAGGTCCTGGCAGGGAAGGCCAGCCCTGGTGATCATGGCGGTGCCGTCGCCAGTGCTGGTGTGTGCCGACGTGCAGCTGAAGTAGGTGCGCCCGTAGCCTCTGGAAATAGATGGCAGCAGAGGGGTCAACGCACACAGTACCCACCAGGACTGCCTCTCTAAGGGCATGGTGCACACAGCAGCCCATGCAGGACCACCTCTGCACTCAGGTGCCCTCTGCACATGCCACCTGGGCAACTGAGAGAGCCTGGTGACAGAGGGCATGCTTATTTGTCCTTTAGTAGTTCTGTGCATGTATCGCTTACATAACACAATTTTTATGTTTATGGACTCACCTTTGTGAAGGGTTAAAATAACAGACTAAGTGCATAAGATGGAATCTACTTTTCATTATGTGAACAGATAGCACTAACCTACCCAGAAATCAGTGAGAACATAGTATCCATTAAAGCAAAAGAAATGTTAATCCAGAAAGTGTCACGTGAGTCTCTAGGCCTGTTTCCTCCAGAGTCCTCCAGCTAAGAACGATGACAGACACCTTCTCACCCACCAGTCACCACCTTGAGAGGAGGAACTGAGGTAGCTGAGGTGACCACCCTCCCAGGCTAGGTCACACCTGCGTCTGACCCAATTTTGCTGGTATAAAGAACCTGAGAGCCAGCCCCCTCAGCCTCCCCACAGAGGAGCGGAGTGCAGTGAACACCAGACTCATACCCTGTAGCTACAACAGTGTTCTTTGCTCTTATGCGGTGGATGGACCCGTCTTCTATGCACAGTGCGACAACGCCACGACACTCCCCGCCTTCCATCAGCAGGTCCAGGGCAAAGTACTCCACAAAGTAGCTGGTATCATACCGCAAAGACTAGAAGGAAGAGACAAAGGCCCACGTTTCTCACGGCATGCAGGGTACAAATGCTGTCCGGGCGAACAGGTTAAACACCTTGACCGGGTGAGTAACAATGGATCGGGTAACCCTGGGAGAGCACCAGGCTGCACAGGGGTCACAGACATCAGCTTACACTGTCCACAGCGCTGGAGTCATCGTGCAGCTGCTTGCAAGGTGCTCTGCTCCATGCTATAGGCACGAAACGTGAACAGGAGGCACACACACCAATGTGTGCCAGAGAAGAGACCGGTCATGTGCTAACACGTCTCTCATCTCTACCTCCTGTGACATACCCTGTGCTCTCTGGTGCCACATGCAGCAGTAAATGCCCCTCAGAGTTGGACACCAGGGCTGGGCCCACGGACCACAGGGTCTCTACTTAAAACTAGGCTGGACCATACAGGAGCTGCTGGCCATATGCAGCCACTTGGTCTAAATAAAACAAATTGTTCCGCCCTCAGCACAGCAACCACACCTGAGGCGGGCAGCTGCTAGACCAGACAGCCCAGATGAGCACATTCCACAGCAGCAGAAAGTCCAATATTGGACAGCAGTGGCCCAGGCCCTGGGTCTGATGGTCCCCTTGGCTAACGGAAAGGTCTCTCACTGAAACTGCCAGCACCCGTGACACACAGTTCCATGGGACAGGTAGGTCTTGTCATTATGTCTCTGCACACTTGGCCAGAGAAACAACTGGTGTCCTAATGCTTGCAAATCAATGACTAGGCCCCACCAGAAAACAAGAGCGCAGAATATTGATTATACCGAATCCAAAGACAACTATCCCTCAATCTTTGTCCAGTTTTAACAGTTCTCATCAGCTCAGGAGCTCAGAGGTGGTGAGAGAGCCTTGGGCCTGCTGTGCTCTTGCACTTTCAGAGTGACAGGTCACAGGTTCAAACCTGGCCTGTAATGATTGTGAATTTTCTAAAATAGAACCTTTCAAACGAATGACTGCTATATAAGGCCTACCGAGTCACTGTTGCCTTTGAGGATATTCCACAGGCCTGCACACTGACGTGTGACCCATCCCCAGGGTGCACGTGTATGGCCCAGACCCTGCCTGGGACCCCGCACACCGTCCTTACCCGTCCGTACAGCGTGTGGAGCAGCGAGTGGCCAGTGCGGTCGGCCACACAGCAACACCGATGGGCCTGCCCACCTTTCCCAAACTTGAGGCTCTGGCCACCAAAAGCGCGCTGGTAGATCTTCCCATCTTCGGTTCTGCTGAACGGCATACCATAATTCTCAAGCTGTGAGATATAAGAACACCACCTAATACCTCAAAGGAATCGAGACATGCCAGGCCAATGCACCCTGAACCACTTCAACCTAAGTCTGCACATCTAAAACACACATACCCCAAGGACAGGTGACATTTCAGAAAGGGTGGCATTTCCTGGTCATATGACCCGAGCGGCTAACTGCAGAGGTCCCACCACATCAGCCTATTACTGTCCTGCTGCTGACCATGCTGTCTCAATCCCGTTCGAAGCAGGCTGTGTGGACCGTACCTCGACCACGGAGGCGGGGGCCTGCTCAGTCATGTAGTGGATGGCATCCTGGTCCCCCAGCCAGTCGGAGCCCTTCACGGTGTCATAGAAGTGCCACCTCCAGTTGTCCTCCTCCATGTTCCCCAGGGCAGCATTGATCCCTCCCTGGAACACAGAATAACCTCAGCAGCTACAAAGGGGTCCCCTATGGCCTCTCTGCCGGAACTGCATCCGGAAGAAGCCAGCCTGAGTGACAGACAGAGCTCTGTGAGGGGCCTGGTGGCAGGCTGGTCCCAGGACCGTCACTGGCAGAGGCAGGCAGCATCACGGGACAGGTTCTGAGTCACCAAGCAGCTGCGTGGGCCGAATCTGCTCCCTGCATCCCCGTGCCTCAGTATGCTCATCTGCCAATGGGACGTGATGCTGACGCCCTCCGAGACTCCTCTGGACCACTAAGTGAGTGGTCACATGTGCAGTGCTGACTACTTACCCAACCTGGCACGCAAAAGGTACTCAAGAGTGCTGGTGATTTTGACAAGACATTCCCAGTGGTGTTTACGGGAATGTGTTAAAGACGAGAAGTGCTTACTGCCAAGTGAAGAACTCCACACTCCGACTCCCACCTCACCCCCACCCCACCTCCTTCTGCTGTGCCTGTCGCCCCATCTGTGCATTACGCAGCATTATCTGTATTTTTTCTTTTAGACAATGAATTCTCCAGAGGCATAATTTATTCTTCAGCATACAAAGCAGAGCCTTAGCACAAAGCCTGGACAGCCAAGTGCCTACAGAAAGTTGCTGGACACCAAACACAGGCTGTTTCAGATCTGAGCGGCTTTTATAGTTCCTGGAATGTCACCACTCACTCTGTTGTCTCCATGAGGAAATGTGTTCCAAATACCAGAAAAGACAATCAAAAGTGACTTTGCAATGCCACCTGTGAGTGCCCAGAACAAAAGGACAAAATGTGAGCTCATGACCACTACAGCGAACGAGGCATGTCCTGAGGACGCCCTGCTAACCACGAGCCTCTGGGCGGACAGGGGAGCCCACAGACAAGCTCATCTCAGAATGGCAAGTTCAGGGATGGAAATGACACTGTGGAAGGCAGCGGCACTCGGGGGGTGGTCAGAGAGGCCCGAGGGTCATGAGCAGAACGAGAGTGATGACAAGGCTCCCGGAGGTGGGAGTGGGGACATGACGAGTGCGTGCCAGAGCACAGGGGAGATGCAGCCTGTGCACGAGGGTGCTCAGCATGGGCTGGATAGGGCAGCGCCTCGCAGGTGCCAAGGGCGCTGAAAGCCTCTCTCACCTGGGCCGCTACGGTATGGGACCTGGTGGGAAAGAGCTTGGTGACACAGGCCGTGTTGAACCCCGCCTCAGAGAGGCCAAACGCGGCACGCAAGCCTGCCCCTCCAGCGCCGACCACCACCGCGTCAAACTCGTGGTCCACCACTGGGTACTGCGTAGAAATCTGGAAAAGGAAAATTCACTCTTCAATTGCACATTCAACTATGCCAGACATACAGGCTGTGGTGACAGTGAAAGAGCTTGAAGAAAATAAAAGAACACAAAAGAAAGTGCCATTGTCATGCCCAGAGAGCCTCCACTCTCTGTGGGACAGAGAGCAACAACCCAGACGTCCTGAGAGACGTGGGGCACCCCTCACCCTGAAGGGCCGGTGGCAGAGCTGGTGCCAGGCAGAGCCATCTATCCTGGGGGGCTAGGAAACTCAGTACTAGCTAAAATGCTGAGAATTTAAGGGACAGCAACAACACAAATCAAAACACCAGTTCTAAAGATGATTTTTCTTTTCAATTAACATTATTACTTCTCCTTATTTGTACCCATATATACAGGCTGATCTGACTGTCCACCTGTGATCTGCAAGATTCCCATGAAAATGCTGAACTGTTTCCATTAAGATAAGCACATCCCATTCATTGGGGTGACCACCTGAGACCAAGGACCACAGCTGCATGTCAGGCCCATATTTGCATTTTTCACTGAGAAGGTGCCAAGCAGTAATGAGTAACTATTGTGAAGTTATAAGAAAAGAACTCATAAAAGCAAATTTCAGTTTCTTCAACAGAGAACAGAACAACTTCGCTTAATAAGACAAAGCCTCCATGGTCCCATGTGGAGCAGGAATGTTATCATCGTTGCTATAAATACTGCTTGTTTGTCATTTGTATTTCATTATTTTGTTGCTTTCATTTAAATTTTATGTTATAGACACATAAGAGCTTTAAGCAAAAATATTAATAGCTATGTTTATATGTATACTATAAATAAGTACTACTGCACTGAAAAATAATCTGAGCATGCATTAGAATGGTAATTTTTCCTTTAAATAGGACCTGTGCATTACTCAAGTATTAAAAACTAGTATAAATCATTATCTCTCTAAGCCAAGAAAACTGTTTATAGTGGAACAAAAAGCCATGAACTTACTGCATCTGAAACTTTAGCTGATGACCTCTGATTTCTGCCAACCTCGAAGTGAAAACCACGGGTTCCCGGGCGCTGCAGAGGCAGATGAAGAGTGTGAGCATCTTGAAGGAACAGGGGGCTCCTGCACCAGGTGCTCCCTTTCACCTGGAAACCTCACTGAGAGCCTCCACCACACCCTAAGAACCCAGGGCAAGGCCAAGGCCAAGGCCCTTCTAGATAAAACTTGTTTCTAAACACAATACTCACTGATGCAGACAGGAAAAAAAAATGGTAATTCCTAATTTACGTCACTTAGTGGGTCCACATTACACTCACAGTACTTTCATAAACACCAAGGCACTTCTCCTGAACCCACCAACACCCTCTTCCTGAGGCCCAACCATCTGTGAGTTTTTTCTGGTTCACTGGGAAGACACAGGACCTTGTGTAGGGAGACCGAGACTCTACTGGCTGCTGTGACATTCAGGCAGCTGTGTACACGAGGATCCCAGGCCCAGAGATGCTGATGGTCCCACTTTACCACTCTCCACGTGGGCACTAGCATCAGCCACACCCCTCATGTCTGCACCACAGCGCCATTCCCTCTGCGTGGACACTTTTCCCTGGCCTCTTCCTGGCAAATCTCTACAATTCTCCAGGTTTTGGCTTAAATGTCCCATCCCATCAACATGTACCCAAGAAAACTGGTATTAATGAAACCACAGCACAGCATGAGAAGCAACACTCTTCACGGGCTGGCCAAGAACAGTCACAGCACAGGGGACTTTCCCTGTCCTGCTGACAGCATTCCAACAGACAGACTACTGGGAAACAAGGGGTCTTAGAGACACTGTGAAGAACAGTTTTAGGAAATAAGTGCATTCAGCAATGACAATGTGAGAGGAGCCCTTCAAGCATTCTGCAATGTGGAAGACAGGCTGTTTACTCTGTGGGTTAAAGAGAAGAGATTCTATAGGACAAACAAGTGGGGATCACAGGAATTTGGCAAAATATAAAACAAGCTCTGAGCTGCTGTGAATTGAATGAACTCCCTGTGAGACGCAAGGGCTCTGGCCAGAGCTGGATGCCTGTGAGACCAAGTGACGGCTGGCATGAACATCTCAGCATCCTTATAGCAGTTCTCAACCTATGGGTCACGACCCCTTTGGGGGTCCAACGACCCTTTCACAGCTGTCGCCTAAGACCATCGGAAAACACATATCAGATATTTATATTACAATTAATAACAGTAGCAAAATTACAGTTATGAAGTAAAATAATTTTATGGGGGTCACCACAACATGAGGAACTGTATTAAAGGGTCATGGCATTAGGAAGGTTGAGAACCACTGCTTTATAATAACAGCTCCAATGACGAAGTAGTTCATTGCATTTTCAAAGAGATCTGAACTAGTAAGAGTAATATGCTTAAATTTGCCAATTTCAATTTCAAGTATATTTGTTTTTACTGATATAAGCCAATTTAGTTTTTTCTTTCAGAAAATGAAAGGAACTAAAAAGAACAAATATTCTTCTGCTTCAGTATAATTTTTTTAAATGGTAAAATCATATTTTAACAAAGAACTAAGTCACTAAAAGAATTTTAATACAAATGTTCTTCAAAATTTTATAAGGTCCATTATAGGTAATAGTACCCATAAGAACAGCACACTTTGGGGGGTTCCCTGGTGGTGTAGTGGCTAGGCCCCCCCCCCAAAAAAAGAACAGCACACTTTGTAATCCAAATTAAAATTAAAATAGGACAGTGTGACCCTAAGTATTCATTTCTTGCATATGCACTCACACACGGTCAGCTAGCTTATCAAGTGGCAGTTACTATAATGAAATCTCATCATCTCTAACAAACCATCACATTGCCTCCTCGTGGAAAATAGTAACACTAACCTTTGCATCTAAATCTGTTTGGGGAGTGGTGACTGTAGAACTTGGAGAGTCCAATTTTACCCCAATTTCTGTCATTAGATAAAACTAATTTTGGGTCATTTTATTAATCTAACGTTTTAATATTCTCCAGCAGGACAACATGGAGAACAGGGAATCTACCTCAGGTACAACACCCAGACCCTCAACAGTCGCACAGGTGACTGATTAAGAAGAGCAGAGACACCACCCTCAGTCCAGTAGGTGGGGAGTCTTCATCGAATAAAACACAACTGTTCGTTTCCTGGCCAGGGAACTATCCACATACAAAAAACAAAACAAACAAACCAAAAAAACAATAAAACACAACTGTTTTTTGCAAGCATAATTCATGCAATTACAGAAGTAGCCAACAGAGGATCTGGAAGTGTTTGTATAACTATCCTAGGAGGATGAGGATATGGGAAATAGGACGCTTAAGTGCATCTCATTTACCAGCAAAGTCAATGTCTAACGTGGATAAAAATGCACCTGTGAGTGAGCTAGCGAAATGGAGACAAAAGGCAGGGGCCAATATCAGAAACAATTCAGAACTGACTCTACTGAGGAGCACGTCTGGGCAGGAGGAGGTCTTATTCCTTGTTATTTATAAGGTACTCATTGACGTCTTTTCTTCTTTACGACTAAGTATAATTATTTTCGTGAATAATTTAAAAGTTTCAAAAATAGGAATGCTTAAAATGCAGTTCACAAGGTTACTAGTGAGCACTGTTGGCAAGCTGTGGGCCCTGGGTCAGGAGCATCACACAGAGTTCTTACACGTTCCATCACAGAACCCTCAGTAACCTCACAGAGAAACTGAGTATATCCAGAGAATGTGGGGTCTGGACTTGGGGCTGCCTGGCTAGCTCCAGATCCTGTACTTACCCAACTATCTAACGACCCTTGGGGAAAAAATCTTTGGGCCTCCAAACTAATACAAGATGAGTATCCAGGTTATATCACAAATCCAAGCCACAATTTTTCAAGTGAACCAGGAAAAACATCACACAATACAAAACTCTACGGAACTGGTACTATAATTATCCCAACAAGCAAAACAGAAAGATATTACAATGGCTTAAACAATGTAATTCTAGATACACCACTGAAACATATCCAGAACAATACATACAAAGAAATTAACTTATTCTAGAACAATACCTGGATATTCATGCTAAAGGATCTGAAAAATCTCATCTGAAGTGCGGAATTAACCAACAACTAAGGTCCCCAGTTTTACTTTTCCTTTCCATTAAACTACTTTGGAACAGTTTGTAAATTGTGTCAGTGTGTAAACTGTGTCAGTTCACTGGGGCAACTGGACAGGAAACAAAAGGCAAGATACATTTGACAATTCTGTAACTTGAAAGCAGCTGTAAATGTAAAATGACCTGGAAACACCACATAATTGAACAAAATGAGACAAAGAAAAATTCTCTGTGAGCTTTATTCAAATTATCCTCATCACCAACTCTCCGTGGACATTTCTCCGAATTGACTGCATACTTTTTTTGGTTCTGTTAATTTGATGCTTTTGTTCTTGCCAAACTAACACCAATAAACATGTTGCTTGGGGCAGAATTAATACCCATAAGAAGATATCTTCATCAAGATAAAAAGACTTTAAAAACCCAAGACCATCTTTTGTAAGCCTAACAGTTCAATTCTGCTAGTGATCAATTCTGCTACCCATAGTTTACCAGTCCTAACCATAGGACAATGGTGGACTCAAAGAGATAATGAAGGCAAAGCACTGGCAGCTAAAAGCTGATTCAACAGAGATCACTTCGAATCAAACCAGCACACGAAAGGTTTACAGTGCTAGGGGTGTCTAATCTTGGGGCTTCCCTGGGCCACGCTGGAAGAATTGCCTTGGGCCACACATAAAATATACTAACACTAACAATAGCTGATGGGCTTTAAAAAAAAAAAAAAAGGTGGCAAAAAAATAATCTCCTAATGTTTTAAGAGAATTTACAAATTTGTGTTGGGTCACATTCAAAGCTGTCCTGGGCCACATGTGGCCCGCGGGTCACAGGTTGGTCAACCTTGGTTTACACACTCTGACCTGTTGTGCTTTGAGCCTCATTCTCACATTTAGCTAAGAGCTTGAAGCCTGGATAAAGGACCACAATGTTTTCCTAAGTTGACAAAGGGTGGGTGGCAGGTGAAGGGAGTTCTGCAGGCTGGAGGGGGTCTGAGTCTGCACAAGGAGTGCTGGCACCAGTCTGGGCTGAAGACAGACATGTTAATCCTCCTCCAATCATCACCAGTCAGCAATCCGTCACTTTACCTAACTAGTAGGAAGCACTCAGAGGTTTGCTCATGTCTGGCTAACTAAAAACACCCCACAGACTAGGGCTTCCTGCTGGAGGACTCCCCACCAGTGTGTCTTAGAGCCCAAGACGGGAGAGGGGGTCTGGTCAGTAAGCACCCACCACAGTAACAAGTTAAGCGTTTAAAATACCTCCTGGAGTTGGCAGACAGGACGGGATGGCTGACTAAACCATCTCATATGTAACATAATTTTTAATATTTATGCTTCAGGAGGGAGAAAACTGCAGGTATAATTACAGGTGTTAAGTCATGTCAATACTGTTGAATGCCTTGGCTCCTATTGGAACTTTAAATCTGTAATCAAATTACTAAGTAGGTGGGTGGGCGAGTTCATTTGAAAGACAAATAACTAATTCCTCTAATTTTAGTGTGTAAAGAAAACCATAAAAAATCAACTCTGAAAATGTACTTGTAAAGAGTATATCTGACAAACCCAACACCAAAGGCTCCATAAAGCACAGCCCTGCTTGTCACCATCGACTGAAACGGATAACACAGGAGAACAAACGTCCTGGGGCCCTCGTCTAAATGTGGTTTTGCAGTCAGTGAGCTAAATTTCTCCGTCTGATTTTTAAAAGTGTGCGCAAAGGCCATGATACAAACGAAGGGTCTAAACTTCCTTGCCAGGTCTGTGTGGACACACAATCTCCGCTTTCTCCAAAGGAGGCTCGATTTTGCCAACAGTTGACAGCAAGTCGAAGTGCGGGTGTTAGACGGGCTTCCCGCCTCAGCCTTACCCTCGGGCAGCAAAGACAGTGCAGGGCTGGGCCTGCGGGCTCGAACTCCACCCTGTCACCTGCCACCTGGGGCCTCTGCCGCCCCATCAGGTGCACCAACCAGCTGGCGCCTGCGGTCGTGGTGCCGCCTCTGCCCAAGGTCTACAGGCGGTTTGGGATTCCGAGATCCTGGACACCCACAGGCCGCTATCTGCCCGTGTGACCTTGGGCAGACCTGCCTCCTTCCCGCATTCATGCCCCGGTAGCGGACACTGGGCGACCTTAGCCCGCGGGGCCTCCACACCCCGGGCAGAAGCGGGGTTCCCGGGGAGGCCCGTGTTGTCGTGACCTTCACGGGGGCGTGGCCCGGCGGGCTTCGGACCAAGTCCGGCGGCTCCCCGGAGGCGTCCGGCCCCTCGGAAAGCCCCAAGGCTCGTCTGCGCTCCGGCCCACAGGCCTTCCACAGACCGTCCCGATTACCGACGGGGGCGCAGGAACCCGCTCCGCCCCGGTCTGCCCCGGCTCGCCAGCGGTGCCGACTCACCGCGCTGGTCAGCGCCAGACGTTGGGCCCGCAGCAGCCGCCACACTGCCCGAACCCGCGACATGTCTGCCCTCCACCTAAGCCGTCGCACCAACTCCCGCGCCAGGCCGCGCCTGCGCACCTCGCCGCGCCTGGGTCGAATGAGGGGGACAACACGATTGCGTACGTCGCCGCGCTCGGGGGTGGAATGGGGGGACACTGCGCCTGCGCACGTCGCTGCGACCCGGGGAGGGGGAGGGGGAGTGGGGGCACCGCGCCTGCGCAGAGAGGACCAGCGCGGTACTCGGGAGAGGCCGGGTTCGGCCCTCCCCGCCGGGGTAGGTCGGGGGTCGTCGTACCCCGAGGGCCGGGCCTGGGTCGGTGGTGGGCCGGGGCCGGTCCTGTGGGAGCCCCCGAGGTTGAAACGAGCCGTGTCCGGTTGGTCTCTGGGCTCAGGTGTCTGCTGGCGCGCCTTGCACTGCGATGCAGGCGGCGTTTTCATCTTACGTGCATCGGGTCCATGAGCCCCGAGTGTTCGGGGACGCAGCGACTGGGTAGGATGGCGGTGGCGGTGTTTACAATGCTGGACCTTCCTGCCTTCGCCGCGCTTTGGGTTGTTGGGGTCTGTCTCGGGGGCAGTTGTGCGCAACGTAATTTTGGAAAAAAATGGATTTGTACGAGTCACATAGAAGATGACATTGTTAGATGTATTTTATTGCTTTTGTATGGTTAATGGTTTTATTATTTATTTCAAGGTGTATCTTAATGAATAACTTAAATGACCCCCCAAATTGGAATATCCAGCCTAATTCCAGGGCTGATGGAGGTGATGGAAGCAGATGGAATTATGCCTTGTTGGTTCCCATGCTGGGACTGGCTGCTTTCCGTAAGTCACGCTTTTCCTAACGGTTGTATTTTCTGGGCTGACTGTGGAGCACACGGAACTTGGTTGGGACCTGACAGATGCAAGTGTACATCCTAGTTCTGTTCCAAATGGTGTGCTGTGGGCAAATTACTTAACCCTCTGAGCCTCCATTTCCCCATCCATGGGAGGTGACAAATCAGAATTACCTTGATGCGTTGTGAGGGTTAAATAAGATGAGATACATTTTGTGTGGATTGGGTTTTAATACCTGGCAGTCATCTCACTTTCCAGGCTTCCCCACTCTGAGGAGTTCCCTCACTTCAGCTACCATCAGGGACTTGGGGCGTAAAACAGTCCTGATAGTGAACAGACTCTGGGCATCTGTGTGATCTTTAGAAAATCGGTCTCTGGGAAATGCCATCCACAAAACCTGCTCAGCCTGACCCGAAATTCGTTGCATTGACTGCACCACTTTGGGGAAATTACCAGTCATTTGTTACCATGCCAGCCCTTAACTTACATCCCACACTACTAGTAAATTGTCTGATGTGTAGGAGTTGGTTGTATGTGTTGTCATCTCCCATGGTTCTGGATTGGCACTTGAAAACGTGAGAAACTGTGTAACTGACTGGAAGAAGAGCGCATGTCTCCCTCCAATTGTGGCAACACTTTCTGGAGCGCTCACTCTGCGCCTGGGCTTCTCAGGTCCATCGATAGGTTTTCATGGAAGACGTGGAGGCCTTGTAAGAATGCAGTTAAAAAATTTTTTCTGATCGCATTACCTGAGCAAGACAACCAAGAAGAAAAAATATTCCTCAACTCTTCTCAGGGACAGAAAACTTCATTTCAGAAGTTGGAGGGCAAGAGCTTCAGAAGTAAAAGTTACTATGAATGGTTGCAAAAGTGGGGGATGAAAGTGAAAGTCACTTAAGGCCCTTTCCCAGCCGAAACCAATTAATTACTGCAGTAGTGAGGGAAATTTTAAGCCTTTTGATTCACTCACCAAGTTCACTACCCTAAGCCACAGGCCGCCGGTAGCCTTTCCAGTGGTAAGTAGTGCTTTGCAGAATGCGGGCTGGTGAGCTGTAAGTGGCTGCACAGTGGGGCAGGGCCTAGGTCTGCCCAGCCTTCTACCAGAAGCAGGCCCTGTGCAGACCACCCAGTCACCCAGTCGTAGAAGCCACCACCTCTCATCAGCCTCCATGGGAGTCAGTGATAGTTTTTAAGAAAGTGCCACAATGTTTTGCAGGTAGCAGTGCCATTTTATGCTCTCAGTGGCAGTGTGTGAGTGACCCGGTTTCAGGCAGCCTCGCCAGCACGTGGTACGGTCACACTGGTTCTCCTTTGCATCCTTACAGGTGTGTGGTGATAGCCACTGTGGTTTAATTTCCCCTTCCCTGATGGCTGATGATGAGCATCTTTTCGTGTACTTTTTGCCATCAGTGTATCCTCTTCCACAACATCTCTGTTCCTGTCTTTCAGCCATTTCTAATTGGGTAGTTTCTAGTGCTGAACTTTGAGTTTTACTGTATTCAATGTTCTAGTATTCAATGAACTTTCCTGGCTATCTGGTTTGCAGACGTCTTCTCCCGGTTTATAACTTGTTTGTTCATCCTCTTAATGGAGTCTTTCACAAAGCAAAAGTCTGCTTTTATGGGTCATGCTTTTCATGCCAAGTCTGAGAACTCTTTGTCTCACCTCAGATCCTGAAGATACTGACACTATTTCCTGAAAGTTTTAGTTTTACATTTTACAACATTGATGATCCATTTTGAGTTAATTTTTGTGTACAATGAAGCTCGGGTTTTATAGCTTCCCTTTGGTCCATTTGCCTTTGGTTCCTTCGCTTGCTTTCCAGCCCTGGTCAGGTGGTTCAAGGACTCTGTTGCCTGATTCCTGATCTTGAAGGAAAAAGCATTTGGTCCTCACCCTCAAGTGGAAAGCCGAAGGTTTTCCGTGGACGCTCTTTATCAGGGCACGGTGGTCCCATCACTCCTGTCTCTCTGGGTGTCTGTCATGAAGCGTGTGGAGTTTGGTCAGATGCTTTTCTGCATCAGGTGGTATGTTTGTGTGATTGTCCCTTACCCTGCTAACACGGTGGATTACATTCGTCGATTTCTGCATGCTGAACTAGTCTCACATTTTGGAAATAATTCCCACTTAGTCATGCCGTATAATTCTATTTACCTATGGTAGAACTATATTTGCTAATATTCTGTTGAGGGTTTTCGTGTCTGTATTCATCAGGATAGAGTATTTCAGCCATTTGGCAGGGTTCTCTCTCATCCACACCTATTTTGGCATCCTGCTTTTATTTCAGTGAGTGTATTTTTTGGTTCCCAAGTTTCTACTTTTTGAATCTTCCATTTCTTTGCCTAGACTTTCTATTGTGATAATTGCCTGAAACTGTCTGATAACCCATCTGTCATCTCGGCACCGGCCCCTACTGGTTATCTGGTGGTTATCTTTTTTAAAGGCAGTTTGAGATCTTCCTGATTCTTGGTGTGAAAAGTGATTTCTGATTGAAACCTGGACATTTGGGGTGTTCCATTATTTATTCAGAGCTTTGCTGGCTTTCCTGGACAGCGCTCTGGCAGGAGTGGGGAGTGGGAGTCCATCCTACCCACTCAGGCTCTGGCCGTTGGACACCACATCTAAGGTTGAACTTGTCACTCTACCATATTTTTACTTGCCCCTAACATAACATAAGCCTCCATCTGGGACTTCAGCTCTTTACTGGTGGTGACCAGGCAAAGCCTGAGCACACTCTGACGTTTACTCAGTTCCATGACCTGGCCAATGACATCTAAAGCACGTGCACATTCATTTTTTTTCAACAACCGGCCCATGTTAGGTTTTACACTTGCCAGTGGTGCATGGGGCATTGTGGGTGAGAAGGCCTGACAGCAGAGGAAGGCGGGGTTTCTGGAAGGGGCTCTGTCTGCAGCCTCATTGTGCCCCTCTCTGGGGAGCCCTCACTGATCTAAGAACTCTGCCTGGTACACGGTGTCACACAAAATGTTACCTTTGCTCGTGCCTCTCGAGGCTTACGGTTTTATTGAAATGCTGTCCTTGGGTGCTTTGTTTTCTCTGAAGATTATAGTTCAGCCCTGCTTTTTCATCACATGTGTTCTTCTCCCCAATGTATTCGTGCCAGGTTGGATTTGGTCTAGGGAGTCCCAGAAAGAAATAGAGAAGGAGAGAGAAGCGTACCGCCAGCGAACAGAGGCTTTCCAGCGGGACCTGGAAGCCAAGTACCATGCCACAATCACGGAGAACCGGCGCGCCGTGGCCCACTTGTCTTTGGAACTTGAAAAGGAGCAGAACAGGGTGACCAGTTACCGAGAAGCCCTCATCTCTCAGGGGCGCAAGCTGGTGGAAGAGAAGAAGCTCCTGGAGCAGGAGCGGGCACAGATCATGCAAGAGAAGCGGCAGGCGCAGCCCCTGCGGAGCGTGTACCTGAGCTGCCTGGGGCAGCAGGACGACTGGCAGCGGAGGGCCAGGCTCCTGCTCAAGGACATCGAAGAGGCGCTTTCCGAACGGCAGAGCATCTACTGCAGCCCGCTCCTGCCTCGCGGCCGGCGGCGGGAGATAGAGGAGAGCCTGCTGGCCCGTGCATCCGCTGACCCGGTCGCTGCCGACCTCGAGATGGCTGCCGGCCTGACCGACATCTTCAAGCACGACACACACTGTGGGGACGTCTGGAACACCAACAAGCGCCGGAACGGGAGGCTCATGTGGCTGTACCTCAAGTACTGGGACCTGACCGTGGAGCTGAGGAAGTTTGAGAGGGTGGAGAAAGCCATTCTAGAGAAGGGAGACGGGAGTGAGCCGCACTCCTGACGACTCAGGGTCAGACCGCCCTGTGCATCTGGGCTGTCCACATTTCGTTTGTCCTTCTTCCAGCGCTGCCTGTGGTGTCGCCACATGCACTCGCAGCCACCTGCCACTTCTGAGCAGGACACAGGCCTCAGCAGACCCTCCTCGGCGGTTAAGGAGGCCAATTCTCAGGCGTTTTCCAGCAGAGAATAGCCTTCGTCTGAGCTCTGGGGCAAAATTGTTTTTGAGAAAGTCAAATACAGTGGTGATCCTCTCTGCAAGTAATTTTCTGTGTTCATCTTTCCCTAATAACCTGTGTGTCTCCTCGATTCCTTTTCTTCTAAAAGTACACTTAGAAGTTGTCAGGTAGTAATGTTATCAGGTTTTATACTGTCGTAAAGCTCTCTCCCACCTAAGTAAAGGAAGGGTCTCCTGTGACCTTAATGTGTCTGTTGGGAATCTGGCTCATGTCTGTATTCAAACAGCAGACAGTGTATTGGCAATGACATAATAAAAGGTGCCTGCGATTGAAAAGCAGTTCTTCACTCTTTGCAGAATGCCTTTTCACAGATCACCTCAGTATGTGCCACAAGCTGAGAGGCAGGCAGGCACTCATGGTCCTGTTTTTCACAAACCTAATGCTGGACTTTGTGCAGATCACTCGAGTAACCCTAATCCTGACCCCACGCAGGAAGTACTGTTACTACCCTCTGGGGTCTGGGGTCCTGAGACTACCTCTAGTTTGATGACAGCACAGAACTGTGCTCATAGCTGAGATTTAGTACAGGAAAAGGACACAAAGGAAAGGACCACAGGGAGCAGTGAGAAGACCGGGCACAGTCCCAGAGTCCCAGGGGACTTAATCCCCAGCTCTGAGCAGTGACAACACCTGGGGGACCTTGCCAACCAGGGATGCTCTTGAAAGATGCCGCCCAGGGTGACTGTGGTGGGTTGGTCACCTACGCCCCCTCTGCCTGGCACAGCTCCCACCCAACAAACTCCAGGGTACCAGAAAGAAAGCAGGGCTCAGTCTAGAGTGTGTGGGTTTAGGCACAGTGAGCCCCTTACCGGAGCCCTCCCATAATCTAGGTCCCCAGATGCCAGCCAAGGGCCAGCCCTGTGAGCAGGCCTTCAGGATGCCGTTGGCCTCCCCTCCGCTTGGGACCCGTCTGTGTACCCACATTTCACAGGGGAGGGAGCTGGCGGGAGGTCAGAAGAGTTCACCTGCCTGAGGTTACCTGCCCGCAGCCGGTGGTATCAGAGCCAGCACGAACTCCGCAGTCTGGCTCAGAGCCGCTTGTCACTTTTAGGCAATTACCCGACAGTAAGTCGCCCGGCAGTGACTGGGTAAAGGTCCCTCTGATTTCACATCCTGTGTCTGCCCTTCCGGCCTGCTGTCTATATGCAATAAGAATTATTAAAAGTATTAAATGTAACTGCAGGTGTGATCGTTAGAGCTACTCTTAGTTGGGGACACACTGCACACTGAATCTTGCATAATGAACGTTTACATGTCATTTTTCATCTTCAGAACCATTTTAGAGACGAAACTGACTCAGAGTATAAGTCAGCCCCCAGCATGGGCTTGGGCCCTCCGCCCAGAGCCCCTGTGCCATCAAGGCCGGATGCACACTCAGAAGCACAGACTGTGACGTTGCCACCACTGATCTGAGCAAAACTGCATGTTCTAGTTCCTGTGACTCCACTGATTTGCCACGTCAATAAACTACTTAATGCTTTTGTTTTTTGGTTTTGTCTATAAAATGAGGGAAATAGAGGTGATGATTTTCAAGGAGAATTGATAATCCTCTTGTATTTTCTTGTGTCTAATATGCTTTCAACCTAGCCACCTTTAACAGCTAGAAAAATGTGGTCAGATAATTTGAATAAATTTAGACTGTAAAATGAGGAAGATGAGTTTTCTACAGAAAAGTATAGGAGGCTGTGCTGTATTCGCGTGGTACGGCTTCCTTCCATCAGCACACTTAACTGAGTGTAAATTTGATGCCATTCATCTTTTAAAAACTGATTTTGTTAGGTTTGAAATGTTTACACAACATGGTGGCATTGACAGCTTCACAGATGTACCAAAAGATGTCTGGATAAAGTGAGATTATGGTGGGAGCTTACTGAACTAAAATGGGTTAAAGCTGAGGAAAAGGAGAGCTGCTGCCCCAGAACTATCAAGTGCACAATTGGAAAGAACTATCTGGAACAAGAGCCATCAGGTGGGAAGGACCAGGTGGAAGCCCCCACGCCTGCCTCTTCCAGCAGGATGGCGACAGGAGAGAGTGCTGCACTCCAGGAGGAAGTACAGGGGCCAGTCTACTGCACAGAAGGTGGGGGCAGCAAGGATGGGCCCTTGTGTCCTGGATGGGCGTCCTCAGAAGTCCAGTGTCCATTCTGTTGTGCAGGACAGTGGTCCCATGTCTCCATCACAATGATCTCCCCAGTAAACTGGACAGTGGTGCCACATTCTCCATCATGGTAGGCCCCACAAGCCAGTAAGGTGGTACCCCAGTGTCCTCCACAGTATACAAGATGATGCTCCTATGATGTCCATCATGGTGGCCCCTCAGTGTACAGGACAAGAGTCCCCAGGTCTCCATCATGGTGCTCCCCAGTGTCCATCAGAATCGTCCCCAGGGTGTGCAACTGTGGTCCCATCATGTCTATTCAATTCACCTGTCTGGTCCCTGGTACTGAGTATGTTTTCTTTTAAAATTTTTTTTTCAATTATAGTTGACATACAGCATTATATTACACTCAGGTGTACAGCACAGTGATTAGACAGTTCTGAGTGCATTTCCCTATGGCCATAGTTTGTCTCTGTGTGGGGGCCATCAGGCATTGTAAGAGCCACAACTCATAGGTTGGGCAGGTGCAGTGACAACCCCTGGTGGCTGGATGTGGCACACACAGGGGCGGAGCTGAGCAGGTCCGCAGGAACAAGTCAGTTGCACAGGGGCAGGGAGGAGGCACCTGTCACGCTGGGGCAGCACCCCCGCCTTCGCAGTGGCTCCAGTGAGCCTCCCAGCCCCTTGGGCTTTGTAAGAATGGGCTATTCTCCAGGGTCCCCAGGCACCTGCCTCAAATCACAGGTCTCAGCTCACCCCAAACCGTTGTGTAACACAGCTGCTGGAGTCCCACCCAGCTGGCACCCCGAGGCCAGGTTTGTCATCAAGAGAATTCCAGACACATGCTGGAGGCAGCTCCACTCTTCAGAATTAGAATCAAAGCATTTCAGAATTTCACCCTGTGCCTACACTCTTCCCAAGAGCCTCTTACAACAGCAGACTTCCCATGCCTGAAATAGGGTTCAGAGACTCACCAGCATGAGATTGAGCTGTGCACAGCTGGTGAACAGGAGCCAGAAGGCACCACTTCCCCCCCTGCCCACCGAGGGAGGAAGGGAGAGCCCTGCAGCAGGCAGACCCCTGAGACCACTCACGCTGGACCCCACACCCCAGGGGCCCCACTCTGTTGCGGGAAAAAGGCAAGGAACACCTGGGGAGGGGATGGGAGCACCTGGGGAGGGTTACCTGGGGAGGGCAGCGTGGAGTTGGACGGGAGTGCTTTATCTGTTCACACGGTGATGCAAACCTTCAGGGAGCATGATGGCCATGGCAGGATGGTTTGGCCAGATCAAGCACCAGCTTGTGTCTTGAGAAACTTATTTTCAGACTTTCGGGCTCCTTTTAAAATTCTGAATTGCACTGAAATTGAAACCATGTCTGAATAAGCCATACTTCTGTTTTATTCGTGTTTAATCATCCTTATACTCACTCTGCACAAATCAGAGCTCCGTGGAACCAAGTGCCCTGGGCCTCTTCTCAGACCTGCAGAGGAGCTCCGGGGGCGGGGCGGGGGGGCATGGGGAATCCCACTGAGGTGGGACCTGGGGGCACGGGCGGGGTCCAGCAGTGACAATGGCATTCCCCAGGCGCTTTGCTCTTGGGCTCAGCCAGCAACAGCAGACCGAGCATGCTCACACCCTCAGAAGTGGACAGAAGCCATTACAACCAAACCCTACGTAAAAGCCATGCTAGACTGGCCTGTACAGATGTTCAAACAGGTCACTGTGGGAACCTCGGACAGGACAATGCTGATGACTGATGACAGAGAGGGCGGGGCAGGCAGCACCCCCTGCTCTTCACTATCACTCCTCTCCCACTTGGCTGTTTTCTGTCTCTGTGACATTTTCTCTTTCCCTCCCGCCATCCCCACGACCTGGTCCTCCCACCTCCTGTGGCTCCCACGGCTGCCTGCATGTCACACGCAGCCCTGGGCCCATGTGACCACAATGGCCACTCAGGCTCCCCAGGGCTCCTCTGTGCCATGCTGCATGGAGTGCTTGTGCCAAGCCCCTGGGCATGTCCTGCTGCAACAAGCCTTGTGCTCCGACAGGAAGGAGACTTTGTGCCTTGTATCCCAGAAGGCAGGGCTTCTCCCTACAGAGCCCAGGGGATGCCCTGAACAACTTCCACTAAGGAGTGCTTTGCAGAGGTGGTGAGGGCGCAGTCAGGCCATCGGGGCCTATTCCATCTGCCTCAGGGCCTGGGAGAAGTTTTCAAGGGCAGTCTTGAAAGCCTGCAGCAAGAAAGCTCCAAGTTCATTGCTGGTCTCCTGAATGTCTGGGTCAAAGCTTCCAAAGACGGGTGTGGAAACCTGGATGTCCTCCCGGTCTGCCCGCAGCAGCACGCCACGCAGGTCCTCTGCGATTGTGTCATATTTCTGCTGGTCGAACTTGGACATGGCCAGCTCGTCCTGGGGGTAGGCCATGCCCTCGGGGTAGCAGTCCGTGGGCACTGGGAACTCCACCCAGCGCAGCTGTGGCAGCTCACAGAAAGCCGCAAAGAGGCGCCGCAGGGCGCGGGCGGACAGTGGGTTGCCCAGGAAGCGCAGCTCCTGCAGCTGGTGGCAGGGGCTCAGGGCCAGGATCAGTGTGCTCACGTGGCTGTCTGCGATGCTGCACTCCTCGAAGGTGAGCACCCTCAGCGTCTGGGCCGCACGGCCCAGCAGCCGGGGAAAGGAGGAGGGGAACAGGCTGAGCAGGCTGTGTCCGCTGAGGTCCAGCACCTCCAGGTGGGCAGCATGGGTGCAGTCTGCCAAGAAGGCCATGTCCGTGTGGTCCAGGGCGCAGTTGGCCAGATCCAGCACTCTCAGTGGGGTCCTCAGGGGGCTGCAGGACAGGTGGAAAACAGCATAGGTGAGAGGGGACCCAGCCAGGAGTGCTGGGGCAATTAGGTGAATTTTGTCTCCAGGGCCAGCACGCTGGCTGAGAGCCAAACCCACCCCCTGCCTGATTGCATTCAGCCTGGGAGCTGAAATGGTTTTGATGTCTTTAAGTAGCTGAACAAATCGAAAGAATACTGTGTGATAGGGGAAAACTGTGAAATTCGAGTTTCAGGGTCCACGAATAAAGGGCTGTAGGACACAGCTACACTTACTCACTGACAAGGAGGAACTGCGTCCTCGAGATAGCGGTGTGACTGCCCCAGTGACAGTTCACTTTACCCAAAGGCAGGTCTGGGCTTTGTCCTCTGCCTAGACAAGGACAAATCAGTTCTGTTTGTGTCCCTAATAGAATACTGGCTCACATGCTTGCTGTGGGGCTATGACACACATGGGCACTGGCAGGAAATGAAATGGCCAGGTTCACTCTAAGCAATGAGCCAAAGCCACAGAATTTTAGGGCTGGGAAGGGCCCTGGGGACATCTAGGCCACCCTTAGCATTGCCTGTGACCTAAAAGAGCCTCCTGTTCTGAAGGAGGTGGTGGAGGTGGCCCTGCATCGGTGAATGCACAGTAGGTTGAGGCCCTGCTTTGCATCTGTTCTCAAGTCAGGAGCAGGACCCGGGATGCTGGGCCTGAGCCTGGGGTCACCAGGCTGAGCACTGAGCACAGGAGGTGGGTGGGGTCCTGATGTCAGTCCCCATGCATCCTCCTGCTGAGGCTGCCCCACAACACACACCGCTCCTGCACCCGTATTCTGTGAACAGCTGAGCTCCTGCTGTCTGCCCCACAGGGTGCCCTCTGCTCCCTCGCCTGGCTCTGGGGGGCAGCTGCTCAGCTCTGAGCTGGAGCTCTATGCCTGAACCACATCCATTTCCCTCATGCCCAGGTCCAGGCCCGAGGGCATCCTGTCAGGTCTCCCTCACACCTGGTCCTAGCCCCAGGGCTCTCCATCCAAGCTTGTGGGGGCCTCCTGGAAAAGGGTCAAAGAGCAGGCTTGATTGCAGACCTTGGGAGGCCTGTGACAGGGCTTGGGTTTGGGGAGGATCCCCCCATCCACCTGATAGGTGGTCCCTAGCCCTAGATTGTTTGTACAAACAACACAGTTCACACAGAGCACCTGCTTCCTTCTGGGGTCTTGGTGTGTGCCGCCAAGGAGCCCACCTATCAGCTCCCAGAAGACACCCTGGGCGTGGGTGTCTAACGAGTTCCCGGTAGAGGGCACCGACATGTGTCATCAGGGTTTGACGCTGGGAGACTACACTGGGAGGGGACCCAGAAGTTCCTGCGTGGACCCCCAGACTCGCCCCCTACCCCTGAGCCTTTTTCCTTTGTGGACATTGCTGTGTCCTTTCTCTGCAATAAATCACAGCTCCGAAGATGACTTCGTATGCTGAGTCTCCTGGAAATCGCCAAACCTGGGCTGACTAGGGACCCGACACCTCCTACGTGGGTCTCCCTGCTCCTCCATCCAGGTGTGTTGGTGGGTCAAAGAACAGAGTGGCCCTTGTAAGTAGGACAGGTCAGCCACCTTCCTGCTCAGAATCACAAAGGCTTTCGCTTGCTAATGAAATGCTAGCCCTTCCTTGCTTTCCAACATTCCGCGCTGACCCCGCCCTCTCCCCGCCGACCCCGCCCTCCCCTCCACCGACTCCACCCTGTCCCCGCCGGCCCCGCCCACCCCTCGCCGGCCCCGCCCCCTCTCTGACCCCGCCTCTGCTGACCCGCCTCCCCTCCACTCTGATCCCTGGCCGTGCCGTATCCCCAGGGGTCCCCAGCCCAGACTGCTCCCCAGGCTATTAAGCACAGACTGTTTCTCAGTGTCAGAGGTGACCTCAGGAGCTAGCCTCCCCTGACACTGTCCACCAGGGGCCTTGAAAGGGCTCTCAGCAGCCAGGTTGAGGTTCAGCACAGTGTTGGGGCAGTTGGTCACAGTAGTAGTAGCCATGCACTATAATGTAGTACTTCTGTGTTACTGGTTTGCTAATTAGTAATGTTCCCTTTTGCTTACCAACTGAAAACAGTCCCCTGAGAGTTCCCAGTGCTTCAAACCCCCACCGCCTAGTCTGTCTCCTCCTGCTTTCTGGTCTTCTATAAGTCACAAGGTCCCAGTATACGGCCCTTAGTGCATCTTTAGCCTAGCCCCAGGAGGTCCTGTGTCACCCTGACCCAGGGGAGGGACTGTGAGCAGACTGCGCCCACCCCACCGACCTCCGTCTGGCCACCCCAGACTCACCCGAGCAGTTTCTGGATCTTCCCGGTCAGCGTGGAGAAAGCCACGCTCAGCTCGGTGAGCTGGGTCATCTGGCTCAGCTCCCAGGCGATGGAGGCGAAGAGGGGGTCCTCTCCATGGGCGTCTGGAGTGCCCGCGCGGGGCGCGTCGAAGGCCTTGGCGGGCAGGGTGAGCGAGGCCAGCTTGGGGAAGCGCACCTGGGCCAGCAGCTGCTGCACGTGACCCGCGTGCAGCCGAACATTGTGTACCACCTGCAGCCTGCGCAGCTCGCCAGGCCCAGCCAGACGCAGCACTTGCAGGAGCTGGTCAGGGCGCAGGTTGTCCGCCCGGACCGAGAGGCAGTGCACGCGCAGAGGGGCGGGGCCCGCCGGCGCCAGGGCGCTCACCACCGCTTGGAAGTTGCGCTCGGTGACGAAGAGATCAGCCAGCACCTTGATGGGCCGCCGGGCCGCCTGCGGGCCCGCCTGCAGCTCGCAGCAGGTCTTGGCCAGCAGCTGGGTGCGGCCCCACCTGCCCAGCGTCCTCCCGCAGGGGCACGGCGGTACCTGCACGTCTCGGACTCCGGTGAGGTCGGCCACCTGCAGCCGCTGCTGGCGCTCGTCCCGGAGCACGTGGTCCGCCAGGCCCCTCACGCAGGCCTCCAGGCAGGCCCTGCAGGCGCGGGCCCGCAGATCGTCCGCGTGGTCTGCACTCGGCCCCAGCAGCACGCCCAGCCGGAACTCCTCCAGCGGCCAGCGCTCCAGCAGCTGTCGGATCACCTCCGCCCTCTCCAGCAAGTAGCTGGCTTTGAACAGGAGCGGGTAGAGGTTGTGGGCCACACTGTCCAGGCTCTGCAGGGCCACCTGGGGGTGGGACACCAGGGCCTCAGCAGAAGCAAAGCGTAGCGACCTCATTGTGTCTGCCTGCAGTGGCAAAGGCAGGACAGTACTCTCCCCTTGTGACTCCCCCCAAACACGTGGGTGCTCTCTTCGCCTATTTTGAGCTGCAGCTGCCTGTTGGAGGGAGGTGAGGAGCCAGCCCTGTGGTCATCTGATGGCTATTTTGGTCCTGGTTGCCTGTTTGGCTGTGGGCAAGGTGTCTGGCGGTGGCCGACCCATCCTCCTAGAGCTGTCTGAGGGCTTGGCTCCTGGGGCCTGGGCCCCTGACAAGTGCTACCTGTGCCCAGTGCATGGTGGCTGTGCTTGGGACCTGCAATGAGCCCATCCTGGGCTGGCCTCCTGGGGGGAGCACCTCTGCCCCAGCTCTAAGCCTCTCCCACAGTCAGAGGGACAGAGAACATGGTCAGCTGTGGGCCAACAAACCTCTCACAGGAGCCTCAGGGCCAGAGTCCCCCTTGCCCTTCATCTGGCAGTGGGGACGTGGTGCAAGGAATCGGGGCGGGCACCTCTGCCCACTGTTCCCTGCCACTTCGCTCCACGCCTCATCTTCCTTTGTCCTCCCACACCCTCCTGGCCTCTCTTCCATCTGGCGTCCAGCTCGTTCTCCTGGAAGGTCTGTGGTGGCAACTGATTTCAGCTTTGGTGTGGATGAAGACGTCTTTGTTTCACACACTTTTGAAAGACATCTTTGTGAGGTGTGAATTCCAGTTTGGCAGTTCTTCCTGACAGTCAGTCATTAGACACACGGCCCCCTGTCCCTGTCCCCCTGCATATGACCTCCCATTTCTCTTTCCTCTGTTACGGGTTTTGTGGTTTGATCATGATGAGCATTTGTGACTCTGGACACGTGAACAGAGGGCAGACATGCGAATGGGGACAGACAAGCAGATGGGGATGGACACGTGGATGGAGAAGTGCACGTAGCCACCCCCTGAACTGTTCCCTCAGGTGACTTAGGGTGGCCTTTCTGATGCAGAGGGCTGAGAACTGCAGGTAACAGCTGCAGGTTAGGGACATGTGTCAGAACGGTGTCCATTAAACTCTTTGGAAATGGAGAAGCAGATACCAGCTCTGACTGAGTGGAATCTGAGGGCTCTCATGTCCATGTGGCCGGCCCCCAGCACCCTGCTCAGGGCGGCTCTGCAGTAAGTGGACGGCACCCACCTGGAGCCCTGTGCAAGGAGGCTGTGCTGGAGATCCTGTGAGAAAGCGGGGTGATGCACCCCAACTGCTGACCTATCAGAAGGTATTTCTGAAAAAGCAGCTTTAACCCATTTCCTGTTGGCCCTGAGAACTTGTGTTTATCCCAAGAGAACTCGCAGTTACTGTCCTAACCTCACCCCCAGAGTTCCGTGCTCTAAAGTTTACCACAAGAAAAAATGTTATTAAATACTGATCATCATGCACATTTCTGTTCCATTAGGATTACAGACAAGTTCTGTTTAGAAATAACTCCACACACAGTTTTTACATTTCATTTTCACATTGAACACCAGTCAGATTTACTTGAGCCTCAAAGGGTGTGTTTATGTAAAATTAAATGAACGGGGGTGCCAGCCGCACTCTTTTTTCTAAATCAGAAATGGGTTACTCTGTAGTGACACCCGACTTAGGGGCCATGAAGAAGCAACTGGGGTGGCAGACGCCTTCTCCTGCTGGTGTGGGGTCCCCCACGTGTCACCAGTCAACTGAGCTGTCCAAGGCACTTCACCAGGGCACCAAGAAGAAGTCTGCGGTCACCTGGGGTCTCACCTGCTACTAACAGGGTACACTGCTTCAGTCCCCTGTTTGATAGCACCCTACTGCGAACTTTCTTAAGTCACTCAACCCCAATGATGATAATGAGGGTTGGCAAATTTCCTGGGCTGTTAGTTGCCTTAACTTGTTTTTTGGAAAAAAATCGAAAGCAACTAACGATGGGAACTACACCGTGGTCAGAAATGCTCCTGACTCCACCCTGTTTGCTGCAGACCAGGGAACTTGACCCTTTTCACCTCACAGAATGGATTTTACAAATACTTCATGTTTCTATGACGGCCATCTGGGGGACTGGAGTCGTGTCCCTGAGGACCTACACCCACAGCATGGGCCGCCGAGAATCCCCTCCCATCTGCATTCACAGAAAACAAGTGTCCTCCTTAATATTCAGAAAGAAAATCACTAGAGTGGTCTGGGGCTTTGGCCCAAATTAAATGGAAATTGATGGACTCATGAGGCCACGGCAGCCGGACATATCTGGGGAAAGGGCGGTTGGAGCTCCCTGGGAACACTTAGCAGGTCTGGGTCTCCAGGAAAGACAGGTCAGGTTTAATGCTCTCACACCCTCAGCCCTGGGCCTGGAGTCTGGGGAGAACTCACTCCCTCCTGGGTGTATGTGGGGGCTCCCCACTCCCAGACTTTGGGGTGGTGGGTCCGTGGCCTGTGAATGGTGAGATAAGTTAGTTATCTGTCCCCAAGGGCAAAGGCAGGACAGCATCCCACACCTGCTCCCTTCCCAGCCCAGGACGTCCATTCTGGGTGACGGGGAGGAGCTCTCAGAGACTCCTGAGGGGCCCTACCCTGTGTTCTGCTGCGCTGGGACCTTCCAGACGAGCTTAGGGGACCTGGGCCACTTTCCCAGGGATTCTGCTGCTCCTGCCCCGGTAAAGTGGGACCTTCCTGCTCTACCTGAGGCTCCACCTTTGACAAGGGACACTGTAACTGCCTGAGGGTTTGAAACTTACAGGGGTGTCTCAGAAGAGTGTTTTGTAACCATCTCAGAGGAGGAAACACAGGACAACAAACTAGCAAAAAAACTGGTAAGATGCCCTCACTGCTCGCTGGGAAACGGCAAACAACACAGGGGTGCTGGGACCCCAGGCCTGCGTCATCACCTGGCACTGGGGCAGGCGGTGTCCTTGCCACTTTATGGAAACAACAGAGTATCTTTTTGCAGACATCTCAAAGATGAACATGGGCGAAGCAGAGAGGTAACCTACTTTACACAGAACCCCAAAGTCTCGGAAATTGGCACCTGTGAAAATGGGGGAGGACAAGCAGATAATGGTACAGCTAAACAGAGAGAGACCATTTGAAAGTCTTTCTGAAAAGATGATACAGTTAGGGAATCTCCGCATGGCTGTGCAGCCACCCTGGTAGAATAGAATAAAACAGTTTCTCAGCACAGGAATACCAGGCACAATCGAAGGAGGCAGGAATCTCCCACTGAAAACAAGGGGGATCGAGTAAAAGTTTATGTCTTAAGATTGATGACATGTCAGCCTTCTCTCTCCTCCTGACTCATGGAACAGGGGAAACAAGGATATTCTCTCCAGTCAAAACACTGACGAGTCTTCTCTGGGAAAGTCCACCAGCCCAAGAGGAAGAGGATGAAGAACCTTGACCTGAGGATTTCCCCAAAGAATTAGAATGAAGCCCCCACGTCACCACCTCCCACCACACACATACACAGCTTCCAAATAACTTTCTTGGCTTCCCTTTCTAAATATGCCAGAGGGTATCATACATTTGGGAAGAACTCTCTAATGTGGAACACCAAGTTCCAATCAAAATATTACAATGACAAAAATGTGTTTATAATTTCACCAAAGTGTACATAGCCCAAATGGCCAGTCAACTGGTGAAGGACAAAACAAAATCAACACAAGAGAGTAACTCTTCCACACTAAGAAGCTACTACTGACACATACTGCAACAAGGATGACCTTCAAAATTATCATGTGAAGTGAAAGACATCAGACACAGAAGAATACATGTTGTATGATTCTATATACGTAAAATGTCGCAGAAAGACAAATATATGGAGACAGAAAGCAGATCATTAGCAGATTGGGACTAGGGTTAGGAATAGAGAGGAACTAAAAATGGCCACTAGAGATCTTTCTGGGATGATGGGAATAGTCTACAACTGGCTTTGATGATGGTTGAAGGACTCAATAAATTCTCTAAACATTAGTGAATTAGACACTTAAAATGGGTGAATTTTATAGCATATGAACCTTTAGAAAAGGTTCATATGCCATAAAGCTTTTTAAAAAAAGGAACTCCAAGAAAACTCAAACTATGGATGGAGAAAAAAAATAGGAAAAAAGTCATTACTGTACTCAGATAAATAAGAGAGAATATTGTATCCATCAAACAAGAACAAAATGGTAGTTTTAAAAAGAAGAATGCTCAGAGAACAACAACAAAAACACTAGGAAAATAAATTTGGATGGCAGAAATGAAAAATTCAGTAGAAAAATGATACAGTTAGGGAATCCAAATCGTAGAGCAAACTGGGAAATAATTGGACAATAAGAGAGAAAACTTAACCCTACAAGACCTGAGGCCCTGAACCTAACTGTCCCCTATACCTGGGCTCCTGAGCATTAAAGAGAAAAAACCAACATGATATAGAAAAATGTTAGTTACATGCAAACAAGTGGTTAGAATAAGATGGAACTTGGAGACATTGTAGAAAATAGGTCTACCTTTCATTTCGAAAATTAGGTACAGCGGTATAGCAGCAGATTTGGAAATTACTGAAAAATCGGTATAGTGGTCTGGTAGGGTTAAGAAATTAGGGGATCAGTGCAGGAGGCTTAAAAGCTAAGTAACGGGAGCTCCGGAGAGGACAGAAAAGAATAGTGGAGAAAAGTATTAAAATAACATAGGAGAACTTTCCAGAGCTGAAGAACATGAGTCTCTTCTCCAGAAAGAACTTTGGGTATCTAGCCCAAGGAATAAAAGACAAAAAACAAAAAAATAAAACTAAAAGAAAAAAAACCCCAAAACAACAAACACCAACTACAAAAGCTCATTATCTTGAAATTTTACACACTGGGGCTAGAGAGGAGTCTCTAAAAGCACCTGGTGAGGGTGAAGGGGGGAGAGAGGGAACGAACAGAAGGTTGTGAATTTTCCAAGTGGAAAGTAGACCTTCAAATAATTGAGCTAGACCTTCAAATTCCCAAGGGAAAATGATCTTTTTTTTAAACCAAGAATTCTAATTATTCTTCCCAATCACCTTTCTTAGGAAGCTATTTGAGGATGCGCGCAGGGGCTCATACCGAAGGGCTCAACTTAAAAGGAGGCTATTGCGATGGTGAGATACATGGAACTGAGGCAACACAGGGTTCATAGAGGCGAAGAGATTTCCCAGCGTGGTGGCCAATGTGGTCCCCACACAACGGAGGACTGGCTGGCGCACAGAGGAGCCACCACCCAGATTGCAAGGGGAGGATGGAGGCTCCTGGAGGACTGTCTGGGCCCGAAGCGGGTGGGGCGCTGGGGAGGCAATTCCTCAGTGATCTATTGTGCTTTGTACAGAATTTAATTCTACAGAACTGTTGAGGATGTGGTGATATTTAGTCAGATGTTCAAAGGAAATTAAGAAAATATTTTAAAAGGAGGTCATTTTTAACACCAGAAAGAATAAAGTGAAGTAAGAGACGGTATATAATTATGCTAGTTGGCTGAAAAGTAAACTACATAACTACAAATACAGTCAAAATTATGAAAACATTAAATACAGATTTAACATATTTGAGATATAATTTTATTGAAAGATGGTGGGTGGGAGGGAGAGAGGAATATAAATGACTGAAACTCCTTATTATCTGCAATTGCAAACCAAGCCTATTCAGATGAGTCAAGGGAGATTTTATACATACATATATATATAATGTAGAAATAAGAAAGTAAAATCAGAGAAAATAGCTAAAAAATTGAAATTGGTGACTTGGTAGATAATGAGGGTAGAAAGGTGAAGTGAATAAACCACTGTTTTGTAAACATTACTTGTAGTAATATTTGATCTTTTATACTATTCAAATATAGCACTTTGATAAAAATAAAAGTTGATTGAAAACAATTATAGTCATTATATTGAATGCAAAGGAATGTATAGTTGAAATTATACAAGAGAGGGTTCCCTGGTGGTGTAGTGGCTAGGCTTTGGCGCTCTCAATGCCACAGCCTGGGTTCGATTCCCAGCCAGGGAACTACCCCCCAACCCACCCCACAAAAACAAATTATACAATAATGAGAAATAAGAAACTTTGTATTATAGTATTAATAAATTTACTATACAGAAAAATTTATTAATCACATGAATTAATACCAAAAAGAAGACATGATTTGGAAAAGTCATTTTGCTCTTTATGATTTGCTTTGTAAAACTGGAGTTTTAAAATTATGATAATTAATTCATGAAGAGTTAAGGATTTGATTCCTGCTTTCTGAGGTTTATTAATATTTATGTGGATAGTTCCCTGAGTGGGAATCGAACCCAGGCCACAGCATTGATAGTGCCGAAGCCTTAGCCACTACACCACCAGGGAACTCCAAAGGTCTATTAATATTTAAAGCCCAAGTCTGTATTTGAAGCATAAAGAGCTTTATTAAACTAAAATGTGGCAAATCATTCTTCTTTGAAGAAAAACATTACAATTGCATTCAAATTCCTTCCTTACCTTTTTTAAAATTGTATTTTTCTATTATTAGTTTCAGGTGTCCTTATCTTTTTAAAAGAGGGAAGACAACATTGATTTTAGATCTCATTACATTTATTATCCTAAGTGTTTGCAAAAGGAAATAAATTGAAATAATGAATGTAATCCTGATCACTTCTCTCTTTGGGTTAAACATATGTGCACATATGTAAGAGATCAACAACAGTTATTTCACGCATTTACAATCTGAGCCCAATGATGGGACAGAGCCTCCTGCCTCCTTCCTTCCATTCCTCTCCTTCTAGAAGCATTTATTTGTTCCTAGTATTGGTTGTGTGTTGAGGATACCAAAAAATAAAATACAATTTATTCTACAGGAAAATTATAACCTGGTGCCACTTTACACAACTTACTATAAAACAGCATGAAAAGGGAGGGACCGCAGTACTACAAGAACAGAGAGAAATCAGAACTTACTGTGTGTCTGTGGGTAGTGGCTACACTGGGAACAACTCTCCCAAGAGAGCACTTTCTCACATTGACTTGGAGAGTTGGACAAGATGAGGGAGAGGGCCCAAAGCCCTGGGGCAGAGGGAGTAGCAGGCACAAAGCACTCAAGGCCACAGGCAGGTACAGTGAAAGGCGCAGAGTACCCAGAAACCCGCATTCCCAAGGCAGTTAGTTCGCTTTTGGTTCCTTGTTCCGTGACCACGCAAACACCCTTTCACAGTCCTCAGCACTTCTTGGAAGGAGGATAGGAAGCCTGGGGGTGTTGGTGTTAGAGGTGGACACATCTCGGTGCAGGGTAGGGAGGGTTCTGTAGGATAAGGCATGGCTGTTCATTCCAAGCACAAAGAAGGATTCATTGTAAGCACATTCGAATAAATGAGTGCTCTCTGAATAGTGCTAAATTCAAATTTCTTGGACAAAAGGATTTTCTTCAAATTCCAGATTATTTAGTTTAATGTGAGAAAAGACTTGACAATTTATATGTGCAAATTAGACAGGAGATGTTCATCACTATGGACTTGAAAAGATCATTGCCAGAACTCAAATTAAAAAATGCATCAAGTCCAGTTTAAGGGACTTACCAACGATATTGAAGAAAATTTAGGTGCAAATATGACAAAATTATTAAAAATATTTTTGTTGTTGTTAAAAGAAACTTGTGACATTGTCCTTAGAAATTGCCTTGGCTAACTTATGACACCTTACCAAGTTGTTTGTACAGTGCTGCCAACATTAGCACATGATGGAAAGTTTGCAAACTTAATTGTCAGATTTTGGGTGTGATGACAGCTCTGATGGCCATTCCAGACAAAGAGTTCCAAAACTGCTTTGAAGGGCGGACTCGGCGCTGGTGTCAGTGCACAGCTTCCCAAGGGGAGTAAATTGCAGGTGACCGTAGTGATATTCAGCAATGAGGTATGTAGCATTTTTCCTAGGATGAGTTCGTGAAATTAGTTGTCCAGCCTCATACATTAATATCATAAAATTGAAAGGGATTCTTTAATAAATCTGGTAGTCTAGTGCCACTTTGTGTCTAAAGTACTCAATTATAGGGGAGTTCCCTGGTGGTGTAGTGGCTTAAGGCTTCGGCGCTGGCGCTGTCAGCGCTGCGGCCTGGGTTCGATTCCCAGTCAGGGAGCTACCCACATACCAAAAAGCAAAAAAAATAAAAAAAAATAAAGTACTCAATTATATGACATACCAATAAAGATTTTGTACTCGTTTTCTATGGCAGCTGTAATAGATTACGGCAAATTTAGTGGCTTAAAAACCAATACTGATTTATTATTTTATAATCCTGGAGGCGATAAATTTGTAGTGGATCTCAATGAGCTAGAATGAAGGTGTCAACAGGGCTGTGTTTCTTCAAGGCCTTAGAAGAATCAGTTTTCTTACCTTTTATTATACAATTACATTCATGAACTCATCCTAGAAAAAGTGCTACATACCTCATTGCTGAATGTCACTACGGTAACCTTCCAAGTACTTCCCTTGGGAAGCTATGCACCGGCACCGGCACCTAGTCCACCCTTCGAAGCAAATTTGGAACTCTTTTTCTGGAATGGCCATCAGAGCTGTCTTTGTATCACCCTTGATGTCCTGAATGTCATCAAAATGTCTTCCTTTCAATATTTCCTTTATCTTTGGGTGAAGAAAAAAGTCATTAGGGGCCAGATCAGGTGAGTAGGGAGGGTGCTCCAATACAGTCATGTGTTTACCGGCTAAAAACTTCCTCACGGACAGGGCCCTGTGAGCTGGTACATTGTCGTGATGCAAGAGCCATGGGTTGTTAGCAAAAAGTTCAGGTGGTTTTCGTCTCACTTTTTCATGTAGCCTTTCCAGCACTTCCAGATAGTAAACTTGGTTGACTGTCCAATTTATAATGAACAATCCCTCTGATATCAAAAAAGGTGGGAGTTCCCTGATGGTGTAGTGGCTTAGGGCTTTGTCGCTGGCGCTGTCAGCGCTGCGGCCTGGGTTCGATTCCCGGCCAGGGAGCTACCCACATACCGAAAAGCAAAAAAAAAAAAAAAAAGAACAAAAACGGTTAGCAACATTGTTTTGACTCTTGATTTGGACTGACAGAATATTTTTGGTCCTGGAGAATTGGCTGATTTCCATTGTGCACTTTGCTGCTTTGTTTAGAGTCGTATTGGTTTCATCATCAGTGATAACACAGCTCAAAACATTGTTTTACCTCTCGAAAAGTTCTTGGCAAACAGACTTTGCTTTGCTTTTGTTCATTGGTGAGCTCCTTCGAGACCATTTTTGCACACACCTTTCTCATGCCAAGATTTTCAGCTAAGGTTTTCCTAAATATTTCTCTATCAATGTTTACTTGATCTGCTATGCTTCTCAGAGTCAGCTGATGGTTTCTATGCACAATTCAACAAATGTTTGCAATATTTTCATCAGTTCTGCTTGTTACTGGCCACCCTGACCTTTCTACATCAGTGACACTCTTTCCCCTCAGAAAAACGTTTAATCCATTTGTACACCGCTGTTTTCTTCATGGCATGATCCCCATAAACTTGTCTAATTTGACTAACATGTCCCTGTTTTCACTTTCACTCTTTGCCAAGTTAAACCACAAATTTAATGTGTTTGTTCATTGCTCTAATTCAAGCTTCAACATTATGCAATGGCACACAAAACCACACAACAACAATAATGACCACTCAGCAAGACACCACCAGACATCAACACGAATACAGCTGTGAGACACAGATACACCAAGGTTACACCTTACCAAGTGGTTTGTACAGTGCTGCCAACATAAGTGCATGGTCGGAAGTTTGCAAACTTCATTGTGAGACCTCATATACCTTCTTGAGGCTGCCTGAATTCCTAGCTTGTGGCCCCTTCTCATATTCAAAGTCACAATGGCCAGTTGAGTCTTCTCATTTTGAGTCACTCTGATGCTACCTCTCCTTTTTCACATATTGGACCCTTGTGATTACATAGGGTCCATATGGATAATCTCCATCTTAGTTATTAACAAACAATCCCAGCTGCAAACTTAATTCTCCTTTGTCATGTAACATAACATATGTTTTGGGGACTAGGATGAGGATATCCTTGGGAATGGGGCATTCTGCCTAACACAGTCTTATTAGTTTTTTTCCGGGGGCAAATAAAATGGTAAAGACATTTAACTGTTTCTATGACCTTATTTGTGACTTGGAATTGATGAACAGAAAAAAGATCTCTTAGCCATTGTCTGCAAAATAAACTAAATGTTTAGAAAGACTCCCAGTGAATTTTTACTTAGGCTTTACTAATCATGGCTAGAAAAACCCAAACTAAATATTATATAAAAATATTGTTAATTTTAAAATTATTTCAAGATGACAAAAGTGTAAGCCCAAATATTGCTTAATCATATGTAAAATAAAGAAGTAGGTGGTCTTTTTTATTTGTTTATAGGGCAAACGCTTTTTCCCACAAACTGGTCAGAATTAAACTCATAAAAACTGAAAACTAGAAACCTCTGAAGGGATGAAAGGAGAGAGAAGAGGAAGAGAACAGGTGCTTTTGGTTCTTTCCATGTACCTACCGCTCTGTTTCAGTAGCAGACGAGCACTCACCTTTTATTGGTTATTTCCTCATCAGGGCAAAAGTAACAGTTTTGCTTCTACTAGATCAGGGGGGCCACTCCTGGGGCGGCTTTCAGGTGCCCGTGGTCCCACCCTACCCTCCAAATGTACACAGTATACGCTAAGCAAACACTAATGGAGAATCAACAAGATAAAATGTTTTTCAATAGAGATTCCCTTGGCTTTTCTGGAGTGTCATATCCATGTAGTGTGCTATGGGAAGGGTGCATCAACATAATGCAGGTAGGATGAGGGGAAAATGTAATTGCATGTAGTTTCCTGTGAACAATTTTTACCAGCTGTTATCAGGAATGATAGTGGTAGTGCAGACTTCCCGGGGCCTGTGTGAGGCTCTTGTCCAGCGTGAGGAAGGCCTCTTCAAAACATGGAAGTGCCTCCAACAGAATTGCAGCTTAAGTCTTGGCAGTAATGTGTTACAGCTTTTTACAATAGAGATTTACATGTCTTTTGTTAAATTTGTTCCTTAGTATATTGTGAATGTTAATGCTTTAAAAAATGGTAATGATTTTATTCCTTCCTTTGTAATACGTGTGACTTTTGTATCTTTTTCTTACCTTTAACATCAGCTAGGACCTCCAGTATAATGTTGAATAGAAGTGGTGAAAGTGAACATCTTAGTCTTGTTCACAATCTTAGGGGAGAAATATTCAATATTTCACCATTACGTATTATATTATCTTTAGGTTTTTCTCTTAGACGCCTCTCAATAAGAAGTTCTCTTCTAGCCCTAGTTTGCAAAGAGGTTTTAGTTTTAAAATCATGATGGTTATTGAATTTTATCAGAGGCATTTTATTTTGCATTTATCAGTATGATCATAATGGTTTTTATCCCTTATTCTGTTAATAGGGCAAATAACATCCATCGATTTTCCAATGTTAAGGCAACCTTGCATTCTTGGAATGAACTTACTTAAACATGATGTAATATTGTTGCTTTAGACTTGCTAATGTTTGTGAAGGATCTTTACATCATGAGAGATGTTGGTCTCCAATTATATTTTGTTGTCGTGTCTGTCAAGTTTTTGGCAGGGTTGTGTTGTCTTCATAAAATGAGTTGGTAACAGTTTCTACTTTCTAAAGGAATTTGTGTAAGATTAGCATTATGTCTTGTTTAAGTGTCTGATAGAATTCCCAGGGAAACCATTTGGTCCTGCAGTTTATTTTACTTTTTAGGTATTTTTTGTTTTTTAGGTTTTTATTTTTTACTTTATTAGGAAGGGTATTGACCATCAATTCAATTTTTAAAATAGAGTTATTGAGACTTTCTACTTCTTGTAATATCAGCTTGGTAAGTTGTGTGTGTTTTTTTGTTTGTTTTGTTTTTGTTTTTTAATGTGGGTAGTTCCCTGGCTGGGAATTGAACCCAGTCCGCAACATTGACAGTGTCAAAGCTTAAGCCACTACACCACCAGGGAACTTCCAAGTTGTGTTTTTCAAGAAACTCTTTTAATCTAACTGGTAATGTTTTTTGGCATAACGTTGTTCGTTATGTTCCTGTATTTGCCTTTTAATGTCTGTAGGATCTGTGGCGATGCCTCTTCCTTCATTTTTAGTATTCATAAAGTATGCTTCCCTTCCTTTTGTTTCTTGATTTGTTTGCAGCATTCCCCAAAGTATCCTGTGGCAGTGTTCTTTATTCTTTCGGTATGGAAACTCTAACACCCTCTTCTCTTTTCTTCTATTTCCCATCATGTGTATACACACACACACACACACACACACACACACACACACTCAAAGACAAGACAGATTACCTGGGAGATCCCTCATTTCTTCAATGATACAAGTTCCTCAAAATGTGTTTTGGACAAGTTGGAATACATAAATTTTGGGGGATGAAGAAAAAGTATAAAAATGTCTACTTGTAATTGTTAATGACTATAGTTATATATAGGTAGTTTAAATTAAATGCTCTGAGGTTTATTGTTAAAAATACATGTACCATAAAACTTACCATTGTAAACATTTATAAGCATACAATTCCGTGCCATTAAGTACATTCACAATGTTATGACCCATCATCACTATCCACTTCCCGAGCATTTCTCTTCCCAAACTCTGTGCCAATTAAACAATTTCCCATTACCTCCTCCTTTCAGGCCCTGCTCATCTCTATTATACTTTCTGTCTCTATGAATTTTCCTCTTTATGGTACCTCACATAAGTAGAATCATACTGTATTTGGCCTTCAGTGTTGGGCTTACTTCATTTAGCATGTTTTCAAGGTTCATTCATGTTGTAGCATGTATCAGAATCTCGTTCCTTTTTATGGTTGAACAATATCTCATTATATGTATATATTACATTTTGTTTATCCATTCATCTGTTGGTGGACACTTGGGTTGTTTCCATCTTTTGACTACTGTGGATAATGCTTGGTGTATAAGTCTCTGTTTGAATAAGATTCTAGCCTTACTGTAGTATTTCTTTAGTAAGGGCTTAATTTATTGCTTGTTACTATGCCAGTATTACTTACTGTATTATATCTTAAAAAAAAAAAACCAACCTCTTGTTACAGAATTGCAGAGGCTTTGAGTGGCCTGCTACAACATTTTGCCTCCATAAGCTCTGTAAAGTTGTAGTGTGCAAAGATAAAGCTTTTGCAAAAAATCATTTAGTAGCAGAAATGCCTGAATCAGTGATTTCTTTTTGAGTCTTCCAACACATTTCAAGAAGACATTATTTTCAATTCTATCTAAAAATTTTCAAGAGAGCAATTTTGATTTTGTATGTGAGGTTCTTCCTGGAAATTTTATTCTGAGCCAAGTACTGTTTGTTATCTACTCAACATAACCTCTCAGTGATCATTTTCAAATGTCTTTATAATGTCTTGCAACTGTGAAGCCATCCTTTAGGAATATGTAAATCTGTGTAAGTTTCTTTACCTCCTTAAAAAAGAAATCCATTTCATCCTATAAGCATTCAAAATTGTCCAAACTCATGTAATTAAGGAAATTCAAACCAAGATGCTACTGCTTAATAATCAGTGAGTGATGGCTCAGCTTTTGTTATGGGAAGTCTTCACCCTGTGCGGAGGGAAGAAACACTAGGGGAGCCCCTCAATACTGGTGATAAGGAAGCTTGTAAACCTTACTCTGCATACAAATTACCCAAGGATCTTACTGAAATGCAGACTTTAGTTCCATAAGTCTGGGGAGGAGACCAAGGTTCTACATTTCTAACAAGCTCCCAGGTGATGCTGATGCTACTGGTTTAGGGGGCCCTTTTGGACGAGAAAAGGTGTAGATGTTAAGACTCCAGGCAGCATTCAGTTGTACCTTCTGCAATAATGAAAATGTTCTTTATCTGTGCTGTTCAATAAGGTAGCCCCAGGCCACAAGTGGCCACCGAACACTTGAACTGTGGCTAGTAAGGCCAAGAAACTGAAGTTTAAATTAAATTAAATTTAAATTAATTTGAATAGTCACATGTGGCTAGTGGTTACTATCTTTAGTGAATATCCTTTTAAAAAATAAATGTGTAATCATGCACTTGCCCCATGCAAATATATGGTTTTGTTCTACAATTTTCATAAATGGGGTGCTATTGAACACATTCTAAACCTTGCTTTTTATTCTTAATATATCTTGGATTCTTTTTCATGTCAGTACTTTACATCATTCTTTGGAATGATTACATAATACTTTTCACAGTATGGATTTACCATGGCTTATTTAGCTATTCATTACTGTACTGATGTGTATTTAGGTTGTTGTCTTTCTTTCTTTCTTTTTTTATTTTGGAACTCTAAATTATGCAGGTAAGAACATCTTTGTGCATGCCACTTAAAACACATGTTTGAGCGTTTCTACAGGATAGGTACTGAGAGATGGAATCACTGGGTCATTGAGAACGAATAACATTTTCCTAGTTACTGCCAAGTTGCTTTTCAGAGAAGCTGAAATGATTTATTTCTATCAGCTGAGTGGGAGAATACCATTTCCTCACACTCTTTTTTTTTTTTTTTTAAGTCATCACTTTATTTTTATTTATTTATTTTTTGTAGTATGTGGGTAGTTTCCTGGCTGGGAATCGAACCCAGGCCGCAGCATTGACAGCGCCAGCGCTGAAGTCTTAAGCCACTACAACACCAGGGAACTCCCTCCTCACACTCTTGATTATTAGTATCAAAAGTTTTTATTTTTTGCCAATTACACAGTGAAAAGTTACGTCTATTTTAACTTACATGTCTGTAATGACTAGGGAGAATAAATTTTTATATTTACTGATCATTTTCTTCCCCTTTAATTGTCTAAGCTAGACATACACGTCTAGCCTTATGAATTCTTTTTTTTTGGGGGGGTGTGAGGGGGCGGGTAGTTCCCTGGCTGGGAATCAAACCCAGGCTGCAGTGTTGAGAGCGCTGAAGCCTAGCCACTACACCACTAGGGAACTCCCTAGCCTTATGAATTCTTGAATTAGCTTGTCAAAATATATACTACATATAATCAAGCTATTTTAGGGATTATATTGACTTTACGAATCAATTTAGAAAGAATTGGCATAAAAAATATTGAGCCTTCCTATCTATGACTGATAGTACTCCCCAGTTATTCAGGTTTTCTTCTATGTTCTATGTTTTACATTTTATCTTGTAAAGATCTTGTATATTTATTGTTATGTTTATTCTTAGGTGTTTTATACTTAGGTTTCTGTTGCAAATTCCTTTCCATTACATCTTATGTTTGTTATTGAACAGAAAAACTACCAATTTGTGAATGTTTAGCTTCTATCTAGCCACGACGATGAACTGTTATCATTTGTCAGTTTTCATCACATTTGTTTTCAGTCTATCGTTTGGGAGACTGAGACTACCATGGAGCCTCCACCTTCTATCCCAAATCTCTAGGAATGACAGAAAAGTTACAAAAAGAATGAAGTCCATCACCTGGAGAAATCTTCTGGAGCTATTCTGTACATATGCAAACAATATCCATACTTTTTCTTTCCCATTTATATAATATGATAGAATATTGTACACACTGTAATTCATCATTTTATACTTCCTGCTCCTTCCTAAGAGAATGGTCAACGTCAGCACACAGAGAGGACTCCAATCCCTTCTATTTAGGGGTGTCACTCTAGGGATGTACAATAATTTACCCCGTGTCTTGTCGAGTAACTTTCTTCCCAATCTTTCACTGGTACAACAAAAGTCCTTTTCTTGCACAGATATCTGCAGGATAAAGTCCTAGAGGTAAAATTCTTAAGCCTGGATCAAAAAGTATATGCATCTTCAATACCGGAAGCTACCATTGAACTGCCCTCCCTAGTTGCTGTACCAATACACATCCTCAACTGTCTATCCGTATACCACTTTCCACGCCTTCAGCAACACAACAGATGCTGTTGAAAGCTGCCTGGAAGGAATACAGATGGAACTGACATCTGAATTCTCACTGTAGCAGATGCTGCTGGAGTCCCACCCACAAACTTCATCTGCAGCCACAGAGAACAGATCCTGCACCTTCTGACTCCATCTAACTTGTGTCTGGATCTTTTTGCTTCTCCTCCTGAGTAGTTCTGAGGTGCCGCAAAATGCGCTCTGCCCATGCAAGCGTAGGCTTCCCAGGGTGGCTGGGAAGCAACAGGGTGTCAGGTTCTCAGAGGCAGTTTTCAACCAAAAAGGAATGGGAACCAGTGGGTAAATACGAAGCCCCCCTGACCCTCAGCAGGCAGTGCGCACGGATTCCTCACTGGAATTGAGCTGACTACAGCAGCAATCTTCTCTGATGTACCCCTTTTTTACTTTTCTACCTTCTTATTTCACTTTCCCCACTTCTGAGATCACCTCCCAAATAAATTGCATGCACCCAAATCCTTGCCTCATGGCCTGCTTTTGGGGGGACCTAAATTAAAATAGATGGCACCAGAGATGGTTATAGAAAGCTGACCTTCAAGAACCGGACCAGAGAGTGTGTTTCACTGGCTGGTCGGGGGTGCAACAAGAACCTCTGCTGATGTAAGTGGGGGCAGTGTCAGACTTTCACCTATGATAGTTCAGGATGGGGTATAGGTAGCAGGCGCTGGGCTGGGGAACAGTCATAGCTCTTGACAGACCTTGGATAATGGTAATTGTGAGGACTGTAGAGGTGGCTGACACTTCTACCATGCCTGGAAGCCTTGAAGAAAGAGAATGGCACATGGGGTCAGCCAACTATCAACTATCAGGGCATGTATGACAGCTGCAGGGCTTTCATGGCCGACTTCAACTAGACTCTCACCTCTTGTGGCAGGAAAGCAGACGAGCTGAGTATCAGCCCCAGAACACAATAACCAAGCTGCAGTGGACACTGAGTGCACAGCCAGAGGTGTTCCACGGTAATGGCAGGGTCCGGAAAGAGAACAAGACTGTGGAGCCTGGGGTGGTTATACTCAGGGGGATGCACTACACAATCTTAATCCCCTTTTGATGCTTCAAGCAGACATGCTAATTTATAAAAAAAGACCTTCCCTTTTCTCCTGTGTTTTCCAATAGTTTCCTTCATTTCTTTGCATCTAAATTTTTTTTTTTTAAACAGCAATTTATTTATTTATTTATTTATTTATTTATTTGCTTTTTGGTATGTGGGTAGTTCCCTGGCCGGGAATCGAACCCAGGCCGCAGCGCTGACAACGCCAGCGCCGAAGCCTGAAGCCGCTACACCATCAGGGAACTCCCATTTTATCCATAGATATTCATGGATATCTATGAATATCTATGGATATAATATATATATTATAATATATCCATAGATATATTATATATTACGTTCTTCAATAATTTTGTCAAGTTTTCTTTGGGTAAGTGGCCATTTCTTATTTAGTTTATTCATAGGTATCTAATTTTTAGAGAAATTATACTATTATAAATAAGATCTATTATATTTTATAATTGCTTGTATAGGAAGTCTACTAGGATGCTGTGTTGCCTGTTTTAGAGTAATGTCAAATAAAAATAAAACACCAGTCTGACATCCAAAAAAAAAAAAAACACAAGCAAAATAAATCTTTAAAAAAGTTTTTAAATGTTTATACTGCATAGGAGCAAAACAGACTGCATAAAGAGAAGATATGTTGTTGTGGGTTATTCAGAATGGTCACAGAATGTCATTTTTTATGGGAATTCTAAAGAGCTACTGCATTTAAAAACTTCCCACACTACTTAACAAGCAAGCATTGTTATGTTGGGGTTTGAAGAAGCCCAAAAGACATCACTGTTCTCTACTAGTAGTAAACTTTCTGAACTCAGAAGTAGGCACAGGTACTCAGGCAGATGGAGATAAAAACATCATCATTACCGACAAGTTGGCAATACAGAACATGGCTTAGGTCTGTGGCAACAACTGGCTTCCTAACACTGACCCCAGAGACAGACTCTGCTGTCCACAGGCACCACTGGACATCCGTAACCTCTCCCACGGGGCCTGTTCTTACAAGTTTACGGCATGGAAGGGCAGAGAACACCCACTTCTGTAAGAAGGCACCCTGTAATTCTGGTCTTTCATCTTCCTTACCCGGGGAGGAGTAAAGGGGCAGAGCAAGGCCAGAGCTCTAATGGGAGGTGCCCCCCGATGGAAGGAAAACCAGAAGTGAGGGACAGTGTTGCTCTTCCAACAGCCAGCGACGCTATAATCTGAAAGCAGTATTCTTTTTAGGAACCATACGTTCATTTCGTATAGCTTTTAGACATCAGAGTCACATGTCAGGGAGGAAATGACAGCATATGCGTTTCTATGTCAGGTTGACATAGCATTGTGGAACGTGGTTTAATAAGGTTTTAGTCAAAAGAAAACAGATGACAAAATAGCTGAAAAACTAACATGATTGCCTTTTTTTGTTTCTAAACTACTCCATGGAAACAATCATTGTATTATAGGATTATCTTTTAGCTCTTTTGTAGTCAGATATTCAACATGTCTAATCCTTGGCAAATGTTTGCTCACGGATTACCACCTGTATTTATTCAATTTGCTCTACAAAGATAGCACACTCAGAAGAGAATGTGAGTGAGTAATATAGGGCATATAATAAGGTTTATCACTGTCAAGCTTCCAGAGACCATGGATATTTTCTGTACTCATTAGCTCATTAAACATTTTTTGAGGCCCTATGATAGACAGGAGTTAGGCCAGAGATGTGCCTACGAAGACGCCTGATGATGCCCTCAAGCTCATGGTCCACCAGGGCAGGCAGATGTAAACAGCTAACTAACGTGTGGTGCTGGAACACTAGTCCCCTAAGCATACAGGGAGGGCCTCAAACCACCTCTAAGACAAGAGACTCTGACAGGGTAAGTTGCCCAAGTTCACATAACTTGTAACTGGCAGAGGTAGTATCTGCAACTGGACTGATTTCAAAGCTAGCAGTACCTCAGGTTTCACTTTGTGATGACAGTTGTCACCCATCACTTGTGCCTGCTCCCAATGGGGCAATGCTGCAGAGGATGAGGGGTGCTGCTCTGCAGATCTCAGGGTGGTTTGTCCCAAAGCTGGTAGTCAAGCCTCCAACTCTGACTTGGTCCCTGTCCCTGTCCCTCCCTCCTCAGCCGATCAGGGTCATGTCCCGAGGGTTGCTGCATAACCTTACCAGGCCAAGCCGGAACAGGCATGCCCCCTTTCCAGTGATCCACTCTCCTTAAGCAAAATGGAGGCTGCTCAGAGGAAGAAGTGCTCGAGAGGGGCTTCGAAAGAGTTTGTTGGAGATAGGCTACCCCTACCTCCCTGCCATGGTGATTCACGAGGGACCTTTTTGCTTGAGGTCACCCATACATCAGCAATGTCAAAAATGGTAAGGATAACCCTAGAGTCTATCAATGTATTTATAAGCCCAGGGGGTAGCCACTTCCACACTGTCTACATCAGAGGTTTAGCATCACAAATCCTGGCTTTACTTATGAGCAGGCAAGAAGGAAAGTAGAGGGAAAAATGCTGGGCCAATCTTTGATTTCCCTCACCCCCTCAACCCCAATCAGTTTAAAAAGTGAGTAATGAATGCCTGTACCAACTGTAAGGCAAAAATTTTTAAATTACAAGTTTACTGATAAAGCCCTATTACTTCTTACCTTGTGGGCAAGGATCTGCTTTCTCTAAATAAAGAAATGGAAATTGTTATTAAATAAGAGAACTCAGTTGGAAGCTCATATGTGGTTAAAAACCCCCAGTATTTAGGAGGCATGAGAAAAGCAGTTGAGACCTGCAATAGCCATCAGTTCTAATTAGGGCTGGGTTGAGAAACGACAGCCAATGTTTGCTGCATGGTTCTTGTACCAAGGGTTTTGTTCGTGTTATTCCTCCCACTATCCTGATGACTTCTTACTGTAAAGAGGGAAGCTGAGACATGCAGAAGGTGACACCGAGGTCAGGCAGCAGCCCTCTGAAGCTCACACTTACTACTACGCTCTACTATACGGCTCTACTATACGTGCTTCAGTCATAACACTTAACGCGTCTTATCTCAACCTTAGCATGATTCGCATCAATGGGGTGCTAAAGCTTCTCAACAGTGCTGACAGCTGACCAACAGGCTTTGGAGATCTGCTGCTGTGGAAAAGCATTCTGAAATTAGAGATGTAGGGGGAATGCTGCAGCTGGAGGTTGGCTGAGTGTTCAACAAGGCGGGGTCTGCAAGGGAAGTAAAACAGTGCAGCCTCAGCCTTGCCTCCCTGTGTGATGGGTTCCTGCTTCTGAATCACAGGAACCAAACTCACAATTACTAATGTGCAGAAGGCCAGTTTACTAATTTGCAATGGTTACAATGTACCTTTCCAGTGAGTGACAGAATAACCCAATTGCAGAACTCAAATGAGAATTAAGGGGAAGCACGGCACTGATGTGTGGGGTCCCTGGAGCGCTGCTAGCGCTAGGAAACCAGAGGCTGCCCAGGACCAGCTGGCTCAGAAGCACCAGAGAGTGCTGTGAAGCAGGGTGACCAGGCAGTGTGGCCCAGTCCAGCAACGCGTGTTTACACAGCTGATCCTCACGTCTCGAGCATTTCCGAAAGATGTCCGGCAAGTCTCCTTACGCTTCATGGAAGTGCTTTCTCTGGAGATGTACGGTGAATGACATAATCTTGTACTAAGAAACAAACCACCGACCGGAAACCATCGGCAGTATGATGGATATGCTGCCAGTAATCCAGGACTATTGCTGCTAAAACACAGTGAATGTTTGGAGATTATCATATAGAGAATGAAGGATTCTGACTAAGCACTCTTTGAGAACTTAAACACTTAAAGATATAAAAAAACTATGGCCTATGCTTACATTTAAGTCACGTTTTTTAGAACAAGAACTGCTCAAAACCCCATGCTTGTGATATCTGTACATAATCCAAAACAAGGTACTGTGGTATTCCTCATTGGTACTTCGAACCCATATGAAGGATGTCTTGATAAATGAGTATCTTCCTATTTGAAATGCACAGAGAAATAACTAAGTTGGTTCTAGTCAACATGCAGACACTGAATTTTATTCTTCCAAGAGAATTAGAGCATGAGAACTGGGCAATCTGAGTGTGCCTAAAAAAGGAAATCGATGCCCTTTTATTCTGAGTTACAATGGCCAATCACATCAGTGTTCACGGGACTTGCAGTAAGTAACTAGAGAATCAGACTCAAGATCAATGCTGTGAACACACCGAGATCCCACCCAATTAGTGCTATTTTTTGGTTTTAAATCCTTACAACCTCAATACACATCTTTTTATTTTTTTTTAGCACACAAAATTAACTTATGTCTATTTACAGAACTCTAAAATATTTTCAAAATTTAAAAATAAACAACAGCACTATTTTGCAATTCTGGTTTTACAGAGAAATAAAGCTTTCTGGCACATAATGTTCTATCAAAATGGAAAGTTGAATCAGTTTGCTTTACTTTTCACAACAGAAATGAGTAAGTGTTCACAGTATCAGCCTTGGGAAATCAACTTGGTGACAAGAAAAATTTGCAGGAAAAATAGAATCATTGGAAAAATGGGATCTGGTGCCATCTAGTGAGTGGCAGTGGTAATGGTAATGTCACCTTGGATATTAGCCATCAAGTTAGGTAACATACTAAAATTTTAGTTACATGCAACTCAACACGTACACATGTGGTCAAGGCCAGAACATGCAAAAATGAAAACAGCTACTGTGTTAGGACTAAGGAATAATGGATTTCTTTTTCCTTTCAGTGCGATCCTACGTTTTAAAGGAAAAGAAGTAGGTAGTTAAAAATGATTACTGAATATGAGTGTTACTGAAGAGGGGAAGATTTTGGCAAATTAACTAAATGAAAAGTTCCATAATTAAGAGGGAATCGGGTAGAGTCACGGGGAGTCTGGTGGAAGGCATTATTTATGGTAGGCCAAAATTAAGGATTTAACTTTTTCTCCCTACTATTTACATAAAGAACTGGTTTATTTGAATAAAGTATCTACCCAGACTGTTAATAAAGTGGCACATAGGAACTCTGATAATCAATGCCTACACCGACCATCATGGAGGCACAAAAAACCCACAAGGGCTTTTCTTTTTTTTACAGTGAAATTTTTTTGTATTTAGAATTAGCCAGCTGGACTCCGTTTAGATGATCCCAATTTTGTTGGCAACATCCAAAGCATCATAGTCAGGAGCCAGTCGAACATATGCCTTCTTCTCCCCATCAGGCCTGATCAGGGTGTTGACCTTGGCTACATCAGTGTCATAGAGCTTCTTCACAGCCTGTTTGATCTGGTGTGTATTGGCTTTGACATCCACAATGAACACAAGTGTATTGCTGTCTTCTATCTTCTTCATGGCTGACTCAGTAGTTAGGGGGAACTTGATGATGGCATAGTGGTCAAGCTTGTTTCTCCTGGGGGCACTCTTCCGAGGATATTTGGGCTGCCTGTGGAGTATCAGTGTCTTGGGCCTTTGGAAGTGGGTGTTGGGTGGATCCCTGTTTTTGTGGCCGTGGATGCCTTTCAGCCCTGCTTTCTTTGCCTTCAGTCTTTGCTTTGGCTTTGGGAGGGGCAGGCGCTTCCTTCTTCGCTTTCGGCGACATCTTAGTGAAAAACAAGGGCTTTTCTGATCAGAGAACTAAAGTTACGTTTTGTTTGGTTGAGTTTACTCACAGATCTCCTCAATAACAACAATGCTGAGAGCATTCAGCGAGAGCTGGGCTACAGTCCCAACAGTCTTGGAGAGGCAGACTTCCTGCAGTACTTCCATGGACTGGCAAGTTTGTTTATTATTATTATTATTTTGGTAGTAGCTTTTGAGAATGTTACTTTCCTATGAGGCCAGAGTGCCCTGAGTACGACTATGACCAAGTCTAAGACATGTGGTGGTTGTTCTTTCCTTCCTAACACACCTTATAATCCATACTTCGTTTCTCAGCTGTCCCTCAAGAGCTTGTCTATTCTGTTCATTACTATATGCCCAGCACTTAATATGTCTGGCACACGTAAGTGCGCAATAAATGTCAGTTGGTTGCGTGAATAAATCAATTAATGAAGGCATCTCATAGAGTCCAACCAACCTACAGGAAAAAGGGGAGAAGAGGGACAAAAAAACAAAGCAAAACAAAAAATAAACTCTCACAACGGTGAAGACAATTATAGAAAGGAAGAAAGATAAGCAACAGTTCCATCAACTGGGGGTAGATTTGATGCCAAAAAATTTGCCACCATTCAACAACTGATGATATCTGAAAGATTTTAAGTGAAAGCTAATATAAAAACAAAGTGTTCTTTGGAAGACTCATTTACAAATAAGTTAAACGAAAACCCTGTTACTGCATCAAGATGTAACAGGAGCCTGGTGTGTTGTCATTTCAGGATGGAGAAGACTCTGTTGAATACACCAGGTGAATGTCTAGCATCCCATAGAGGGAATGCAGCACCTTGAGAACTTTTTCTTGAATGGTGTCAACTTGCTCAGAAGGGCAGTAATCATCCAGACTTGACCTGGGACCAAGGAGAGAAAGGCAAAGAAAAATACACATAAATAGGATGAGGTCACACTGTGTGGTGAGCAAAAGCCTGCATGTGGTGATTTCAATGTAAAGAGAAATACATTGCGCTGAATTTTGGAAAAATAACAGTTGAAAGCTACTAACCATTTACTGTATGTCAGGCACATTACACAAATTATGCTCTTGAATCTTTTCAGCTACTCTATAAAATTGGTATATTTACCTTCCTTTTAAAGGAATCCAAAACAGAGAAACATTAGCCTGCACAGGTCACTTTGCCAGTAGCCAGTAAGGCAGTGCTGGTGACGCGATTCGAAACCATCGGCACAAAGCCTCAGTGCTCACTCACTAGACTGCTGTTTCCCTGGAAGGAGATGCGGCTTGGGAATACTGGGGCTTATCGTCTTAGTGACTGGGCATCCCTCGTTCTTTTTTTTTTGCTTTTTGGTATGTGGGTAGCTCCCTGACTGGGAATCGAACCCAGGCTGCAGTGCTGACAGCGCCAAGCCGAAGCCTTAAGCCACTACACCATCAGGGAACTCCCATTGTTCTTTTATTATGTGTACGTCAGGGCTAGAAACTGTGATGGTGGAGGCTTTCTATTTGATAAGGGGGTCTGCTTCAAAAACAATTTGTTAACTACGTAAGTGTAAAAGATCATCCAAAATGAAATGTGGACATTCATGTGCTGGTGTTGTGATTAGTTTCCTAGGCAGTACTAAGAAAAGAGCCAAGAGGAATGGGGCAGAAATCAGAATTTAGGAGTCTTTCAATAAACATCAATTACAACTTCAGTGGCCAGGTAGTTACAATGTCACTGACAATTACAGCTGGATTAAAATAGATCTGAAATGATTTCATCAGTGTCTCCTCGTTCTGAATAAGGGTAAGAAAAGCCATTTAGAGGGATGGATTGGGAAGAGTGGCACAGAAATCCTTATAGAAGGAAATGAATTCAGTTATCTAGCCTACTTTACAAGTATTTTAGAACTAAAAAAATAATCTGTAAGATTTCTGATAAACTCATTCCATTCTCTGATGACCACATTATTTTTGAGGCGTGATGTAAATTTTAACACATAAAAAATGATATAAAATTTTTTTTAAAATTATTAAATACTGTTCAACACATACATATAAAGACCTACTTTAAGAAAGTGGTATATATAACAGATTAATTTATGACAAGTTAGGGGTACTTAAATGGTTTCAAAAATATTTCTGGCCTCTTTTACACTATTAGAGTAGTTCTTCATGAGAGCTATCCCTAAGAGAGTTTTGGAAATTTGTCGGTATGTATTTGATTGTCAAATCACGATTCGGGGGCTGTGGCTAGAGAGCAGGGTTGCAATATGCAGGATAGTCCTGCGGTACGAATAGGAGTATGTCCTGCGTCCTGCATTCTTTCCAAAGTCCACTCAAACAGCACTCACATAAGTGAACACCCTGTTTCCTGTTCTTAATTTCCGGAACCTAGAATTTAACCCTCTTCTACATATGAACAAAGTATTTTTGAAAATGGATTCAATATATGAACTAAATTTTCCTGAAATGCAACTAACTACTCTGTTGATTGAGGGAAGACTGGACTTGAAATTCAGGACTTTACCAGGAGGTTGTTTTGAGTAGAAAAACCATGTCGCTATGGCAGCACTGTTCGTGGTGATTTGGCCCATATGACATGGGAGTATCTCTGTCCACATTTGGGTTACATTTAGTGATTCTTTTTAAAGATGCAAGACTAGTGTGGCATTTTAATACATATGACTTTATTATCAATTACTTTCATTTCTACTTTATGTCACAATGGTATTTTCATGTGTGTATATGTATATAGACATGCTTACATTATACATATATGTAGGTTACTGTTATATAGACTAAATGTTTGTCCCCTCCAAATTCATGTTGGAACCTAATCCCCTAGACAGGTGATTGATCGTATTTGGTGAGGCCTTTGGGAGGTGATTAGGTCATATGGTATACTCCTCATGAATGAGATTAGTGCCCTTAGAAGAGAGGTCCCAGAGAGCTCCTTCACCCTTTCCACCACGGAGGTGACAGGGGAGACAGCGATCTACGAGCTAGGAAGCAGGTACTCACCACAACACTGAACCTGCTGCTGCCTTCATCTTGAACTTCCTAGCCTCTAGGGCTGGGAGAAATATATTTCTGTTGTTTATAAGCACCAGGTCTATGGTATTTTTGTTACTGCAGCCTGAATAGACTGAGACAATTGTTACTATCTACATATAATATCTATATGTTTAAATTACATGTGTATGTAGGCTAGATTATCTATGAATTTTGTTTCAGAATGATAAAAGGATGTTACAAAATGTTTGTTATAAACTATATAAGTATTAGTTGCCTGAGTATTTATTTATTTATTTATTCATTTGCTTTTGGGTATGTGGGTAGCTCCCTGGCTGGGAATCGAATCCAGGCCGCAGCACTGACAGCGCCAGCGCTGAAGCCTTAAGCCACTACATCATCAGGGAACTCCTACCTGAGTATTTAAAGAACTTAGTTTAGAACCTTACAGCTCTCCATAAAACTAGCCCAAAGATCATCATAAAAAAAAGTTGTATTAAACTGCCATAACTATTCAGCATATTGGTATGTTCAAATTTGTAACACAGAAGCAACTAAATATCCCTCTGTGGGACACAGAAATAAGAACTCCCATGTTCATCTGAGTAATATCACCACCTTCAAAGACACGTTGTTTGCCAACCAACCATTACTAACAGGGGAAGAGAAAATACAACATTTGAAATTCAAGCTCAGCAGATAAAAACATTCATATGAATTACTGTATTAGCAATCGTTAGATTCATCTCCAGAGACTACATTCATTTCCTATTGCTGCTGTAACAAATTACCATAATTTAGTGGTTTAAATCAATACAAATTCATCACTCTCCAGCTTTGCTGGAGGTCAGAAGCCCTAAAATAAAGGTGCTGGCAGGACCTCTCCAGAAAGAATCTCTGTCCCTGCCTTTTCAGCTCAAGAGGCTGCCTGTACTCATTTAGCTCAAGGCCCCATCTTCAAAGCCAGCAGACCAGCATCTTTGAATCTCTGAGTCTGACCTCCTGCCTCCCTTTCATAAGGAGCCTTGTGATTACACTGGGTCCACCCAGACAATCCAGGATAACCTCCCATTTCAAGATCCTTGAGTCAATCAACACTTGACGAAGTCCCTTTTGCCAGATAAGCCAATATATTGACAGGTTCTGGGGACAGGGATGCGGACATCTTTGGTGGGCCATTATTCAGGCTAGCACACTTACCTTGCTATTGTCACAAGAGTAGGTTTTGGTAAATTTTTCAGTAAGTTATATACAGACTGAATAAGATATTCAATTTCTTGTTCTGTGCTGATATGATGAGGAAGTTCTGAATAATCACAGGTTAGACCAGCCTGGTGAACCTGAAAATAAGACAATTAAGCATTATACTGTAGGGCTTTGTTGTTTCTAGAAGCTACTTTAACCACTAATGGCCTTGCTAACAAATCTTTTAATATTGTTGTGAATTGGGATTTTTTTTTTTCCCATAATAATTTCTGTGCTGTAGAAGTTATCTACTCTCTCGAGTATGGAAGAACTGGCCTCTACACCTGTGTGGGCCTGATGTCTTTCGAAATAGTTCTTGAACTACTTTTTAAATTTATGTTATGATTATGGATTCATTCACTTTCTGTCTTTACTTCAGTGTATTTTGATAATTCATATTTTTAAGCAAATAATCCATTTCACCTAGATTCTAAAAACTGATATAATACTGTACATGATATTCTCACCTTACCTTTTCTTCCAGCTTATGTTACTTACTTTTTAAATACAAGAACCCAGTACTACACTCAAAGCTTTAAGAGGATACAAGGGGAAAGTCTTTCTCTTACCTTATTTAACCTTCTGATACCAGTTTCTTGTGTGTCCTTTATCTACAAGCACACAATACTGATACCTATATGTTTTAAATGTAAATGACTGGTGTTCCAGTCTTGGCACTACACTAAATATGTCTAAAAGCTAGAAGTGGCTTACAAGCTGACATTTTGCAGCTTCTGCTTTAAAGTTTTGAAAACTGGAACTCAAATATGTCACAGTTTTGCTTAGTGTACATAAGTGCAAGGCATGGAAAAAAACATTCATCTGCTATTTTACTGGAGGTTCTGGATAAATACCAAAGATTTAACTGGCAACGATCCGTCAATGTTAGTAAAATGACAGAGTATGCACATCATTCTTTTCCACTAAAATGATTAAAACAGTGTTCTAACTCTGCAGCTACAGGCACATCATATTCGATTACATAATCTGCAGCTGAGCTCACATCATACCTTCTCTCAACAAATAATGTACAACTCCCACCTCCAACCACCAGAAAATCCAGACAATGGAATGATTAAAGTAGACCTGCATAAAGACACAGTTATTAATACCACATGAGCTCAAAGCATGTTTAAACCCTAAGTGTCTTCTAACTCTTTCATTCTTAATAATTGCCATTTAAAAGAAAAGTGAATCCTGGATTAGCTATGATTTAACCAAAACATTGTTTTGCTGGTATTTTTTTATTCTTATAAAGTTAGTATTAAATCAACACATAAACTTCAGTTCAAGTAAGGTGGGTTAATTGCATTCCTTGACTAAATAAAACATTAAAGCAAAAACATAAGAAGCAACAGAAATAAAAGAATAGAAGACTTGTGGAGGTCTCAGCTCTGGCACAAAATCTGAGAAAAGGCACTTTCCAATGGGAAAGTTTATGCTTTGAAAATCGCAGAATGATAGCAAAGTAAGAGAAGTGATCGTTGAAGGTATTCTCTTTTGCCACAGCCTTCAGACCACTGCCAGCAAACGAAGTCAGTTATACAGCGATACATTAAGACACACTTACCGGAATACCTTCTTTTGTCTTTGGTTGGTTTTACAACCAGAAAAGTTTACAGTAAGAAAAGGGAAGGAGGAAATGAATAAGAAAATCAATCAATAAAGAACAAATAACTCTAGAAGTTGTATCCTTTCTTTCCTATTGCAAGGCAAGATCTGACCACAGACAAAAATAGCAGCAATAAGAACAACAAGAAAACACAGCACTTTTGCTTCATCAATAAAATTGGGAAAAGCACACTCTTCCTACCAAACCAAGAAGTGTTCTATCTTCTAAAAAGCATGCATTTTTTTCACTTAAAAGATTAGTAATTCTTTCACACTTTATAGGAGCACAAATAAAAGTAAATCACTTTAACGAAAAGCACACTTTTCTACCCCCAAAAATGCCTTTGGAAAGGGTGAATTTTATATTTCAATATATAAAATACTTACCATTTCATAGTCTGGCACTTCCATCCGTTTTTTCAAACTCTGTACAAGTGGAACTAGGGACTCCATTCTGTAAAAAAGCCACCCCTTAATTAAACATCACACCATCTCAACCAAAATTATAGTAGCCAATGAGAGATTATCCTTAAAATTTACTGTTAGTCAGGTTTCATATGATTCTTGGGAAATGAAAGATAAAGCTGTTCAAATAGCACTTAAAAATATTAACAAATAAGTGTTCCTCCTGTTTTTATACCTAAAAGATTACAGATTGTTAAAGGTTGAAAATTAGCAATCGAGAAACTGAGATTTTCCTTTTCTTTAAAACTGGAAGTTCTATTGTGACTTTAAAAATTATTTTGATCAGCAAACAAAACTAAGCACGTTTAGCGCACTCTGGTGAAAAAGACAGTTTCCTGAAGGTTTAAAAAAGCTCAGGTCATATTTACTGACCTTGACAGTAACTGGAAAAGTTCTACATTTGATATAATAATAATGGTACTTTTAAGTTATTTAATTTGGGTGGAACTCTTTGGAAACCCTGACTAATTCATGATTCTAGTTTTATAATGCCTCCTCAACCAACACCCATTCATCTGCTGGAGGGAAATAAGAAAGGGAAAGGAGGCATGCAGGCCTGTCTAGCCACTCATCTGGTTCCTTCTCCCTTTTCACTAATGACACTTGCTGGGGCTCTGGCCCCAGATCACCCACTTTCTTTGCTTCCTTAGGAATAGTGAAGATTCCTTCGTGCTGGCCCTTTAGGGGTATGGTAAGTTTGGGGAGGCTTTACTTGCTGTCTTGCCCTCTTTTCCTGCGGGTGATGAAGAGCTCCCTGGGCATCTCAGCAGGCACAGAGGGTCTCAGGGGAAGGTGGCCTCATCTATGGGCGAGATTCTGGATTCTAAGGTGATTTTCAGTCTTTTTTATTTTTTATTTTAAGTTTTAAGCTTGGCTTGAGACTTAAAAATAAATCGCAAAGCATTAGATACTCTTCAGTATTTCTGGAAAGAACATTCTGTAACTTATTTTTATATCTCCCTCTTCTACTATAATTTCAAACAGGACTATAATTTCAAACAGGAGGGGATCCTTTTTAGAATTATCTATACTGAAGAGAAAAAGCATGAACTGATATTAACAATAACTGATGTTAAAAGTGCCAGGTTAATATTTACTGATGCAATTAATACTATTATGGTATGTTCTTCCAAACCACTGCTTTCCTGAGTGATAATAAAGTTTTATATTTAAACTTCAGGGATGTTTCTGAATATTTTATTTTTAAGTAAAATTAACACTGAATATTTTGAGTAGGTAATACATACACATAGCAAAAAGATCTTTCTCCCTCACAGACTTCATCATTTAGCTATGTAATTCCTCTCCCCAGAGGTAACAGCTTTTCTAGCTTCTTCTGTAGTCTTTTAGAGATCTGATGAATTATTTTCACACACCATGACATAATAAATCTTAGTGGCTTGAAGAACTATGATTCTAAGTCTCCATTTTACATTGCTATCTTATGACTGATTTCTTATATTTACACTGTGGAGAATAATCTCAGTTAGTCTGTGAGAGATCAATTTGAAAATAAGCTAGTTCTGATATTTATTCTATGCTCTTGGGGACAAAAAGTTTGAGTCTGATGCTTTTAGTTTCCTGGCCTTTTGAATTTATATAATTTAAAGAATTATTTTATAGAAAAGTATACTATTTATATCAATTTTCTTTCAAATTAACATGAATATAAAAGGCATCCTTCAACCCACCTCCCAAATTGACAGCGGATCACTTCAAATGAAACTTTCTCATCATATTTTCAAGGTAGGTTAACACTGAGAGAATCAGTCAAATAAATGACCTGATGAAGAACTCAGCTTTCAAATCTTGCTCCCTGATGCCATGGGCAGTTTGAAAATAAAAGTGTTCACATTACAATTTACCTTTCTAGTAACTACATTTCTATTGATAGGTTAATTTATTTTTCTTATTCTACTTAGAACAGGGTCTGTTTTACTCATCCTTAATCTTCCATAAAACCTAGCACCCCATCTTCTATATAGTAGGAGCACACCTACTATACAACGACTAAAAGGATACCTACTTACTATGTGATTTTGGGCAACTTAACCTTTGTGCCTTAGTTTCCTCATCTAGAAAATAGACGTAATACCGAAATCATAAGACTGTTATAAGATATAAATGAGAAAATGCAAGAAAAAAAAATCTTAATATTGATCACATAGAAAACACTCAATAAAAAACAAAAAACAAAAAACAAAAAACAAAAAACAAGGGAGTTCCCTGATGGTGTAGTGGCTTAAGGCTTCGGCGTTGGCGCTGTCAGCACTGCAGCCTGGGTTCGATTCCCAGTCAGGGAGCTACCCACATACCAAAAAGCAAAAAAAAAAAAAAAAAAAAAAGAAAACAATAAATGTTATTGTTAGTAAATTTGTGTTGAAATTTAATACTAATTTTTAAAAAGCAATTTATCTAGTAAATCTAGCAATGTATTGAGGATTGAAACATAGTAGAGTTGAAGGACAAAATGTTTGAGGGTCTTACCCAGGGTTTGAAGCCCATTTCTGTACAGTTTCATCATCATCACCATCACACAAATCAGCAAAAGTAGCTTCTAAATCTTCTAATTGGTGAATTCGAGTATCAACACAATCTACCAAATCTTCCTTTAAACATATAGAAAAGCCAAGATTATAGTTATTCTTTCCAAAAACAAGTGAAATCCCATGAAATACAATAAAAACCTCAGTTCAATTAGTTAAAATGTGATTTTTCAAGTACTAATCACAGATTGCCCCAATAAACACACACACCAAGATTTTGAACAGTTGTTTCAGAGCACTGTATTAAGCTGTAAGGTATTATCAGATATGTGATAAATAGATAAAACCCAAAAACAGCAAATGGAGAATACCTCTGTCAGGTTGGTACCAGGCTTTTTAAACTGGTAGAGCTCTTGTAAGATTTTGTACTCCTCCTAAAAGCAAAACAAAAAATCCATATAATCATTTAAAGATTAGACTGGGAAAATCAGGCAAAACATATAATTCAGATGTCATTATAAATATTATCATTTCTTCAGGGTAACTCTATCCATCTGGGCATGTCAAGGATGTATAAAACTTAGCTATGGAAGATGACTTGATGGCTCAAGACAATGAGATGAAAATATTTCTAGTAATAGTCCACTCTATAAAATGAATACATCCTAGATCCACAGACTATTTATAGGACATACACCTATCTTAAAAGTGCCACCAAACTTTCCATGACCACTTTGTAGCCCTTTCCCTAATCACAGAAGATAATTCTGGAGTACAAATACTGGAGGCAGACACAATGGAAGAAGGATGTTTGCTACACACAGAAGAACTCTCCCCTTATTTAGCACAACCAGATCACCCCATTAGAGATGGGTGTATCCGGCACTAATGATCCTATTAAGGAGTATTGTTAGGAAGAGGTTATGTGCAAGAGCTAAAATCCATTAAGCACAACATTGTGGCAATATCCTCATCATAATAATCTTGTGAGTTGAGTATGATTATTATTTTGATTTTATACTTGAGCTGCAGCCTGGGTTCGATTCCCGGCCAGGGAACTACACACATACCAAAAAAAAAAAAAAAAAAAAAAAAAAAAAAAAAAAAAAAAAAAAAAAAAAAAAAAAAAAAAAGAAAAGTCTGATTTTATACTTGGAAGAAACCTCAGGTCAGAAAGGTTAAGCAACTTTCCCAAGGTCTAACAGCTAATAGGCAGAAGTAACAAGCAGAACTTTACTCTGACTTCTGAACATACTCTTAAAAAAAGGTAAAAAAAAAAACTGCCTTATTTACAATATTAAAAAATAGCTATAAAATGATAAAGTATAATTCATGCTCTTTTCAAAAAGTTCCATAGTACTAAAGGGTACTAAAGGTTACAAATTTCCACTTTGCCCGGTTTCCTAATAGCACTGGAAAAGCAGTAACTGCTATTAAGTTTCTTAATCAACGTTTCAGCAATTTTCATTGCAAATACTTAGTGAGTATATCTGTTGGATAAATTCCTAAAGTCAGGTTCTTCAGCTTGCAGGTATGCCCACTCTGCAGGTATTCGAAGTTATAATTCCAAGAGCTAGTGGTTATAATCACTGGCTCCATGTCCAGCAGCAGGAAAGAAACAGAGGGCAATTTTTCTCCCTTGTTTCCACGCTGGGAGAAAACTGCAGGTTCACATTATGCTAAATCCTCCAACCTCACTTATTAAAGGATACACATCAGTACCCAGCAGAAGTCTTCCATAAGTTAGACAAATCACAGAATAGGACTGTAAAGTGCAACATCATCATTAAAAATCAAATATTAAACTTAAATAGAAAAAAGTTAATTCAAATCTCTCCAAAATAGACCTGGAACAACTTCCCAAGTGTTAAAGCAAGCAGATACACATATTCATAAAAATTCATCTAGAAATGCTCACTTGGATCATGAATTTATCAGCTGTTTAAACGCATGGTTCTGTTTCAGATCCGTACATACCAATATTGTCTGGTGATGTGCAATTAAATCTGATGAGGTACCCTAAGGATCACAGGTCTGAATCATTAGCTACAAATAGTACATATATAACTAGGCACCTTATTGTTCATTGAAAATTTTGTCACACAGGGTTATATATAGATAGAATAGTTCTGGAAAGATAACCCCCAAAACTGGCCATAATATTTGTTTCTGAGGTAAGAAACTGAGGGAATGGGGATGGGATAAGTGACATTCTTTAATGAACAGACTTTCTTCTACTATATAATTTTATTTTTTTCAACCATCCATGTACACAGTATCTGAATTAATAAATGCAAAATAATCAAATACTATCTAGACCAGGGACTAGCAACCCATAGCCTGCAGTCTGTTTTTGTACAGTCCTCCAGTTATGAATGGCATATAATTTTGAAGGGTTTGAAACACAACAAGAAGAAGAAGAAAGAATATGTGAGAGATCATATGGGACCCCCAACAAATTACTGTCTGGCTGTTTATAGGAACTTTGCTGATTCCTGATCTAGAGAAATGGCATACAATTCTCAAGATCTGATTTAAAAATACCACATTTACCTGAGTGAACATTTCTTTGAAGGGATTCTTGACTGAAAAAAAATCTAAGTCAATATCTAAAACAAATGCATCCCCTTTGTCCAAAATCTCCAGAATTTCTCCAGCGCTGACTGTAGCCTGGGATTCCTGGCTTTCAGAAGAACGTGAAGGTCCTAGGCAAGTTTGGCCCCTTCTCTGTGTCACTGTGTCCTTTTCCAGTCCTTCTGAATAAGAGTCACAGTTAGTAGAGGCAGTGTTTTCTGCATCTTCCAGTGCTAGCTTTGGCTTCTTAGCAGAAGACACTGCATCATTTTCTTCTTGATTGTTACAGAGTTTATATGGTTTTACCATAATTACATCCAATTGTAAAGGTTTTTGATTCTCTAGCTGGTCTTCAGTTACATAAAGACCATCACTTAGGAAGTAATGATCTGTACTTGTAACCCTGGATTAGAGGAAAAAACTATTTTAAAGATGAATGGACAAATCAGCTGACATTTCATATAGCATTTCCACAGTATTGCAGAACAGTAAGAAAGGACATATTTGACAAAATCTAAGAGCTGTCACTAATATCTGTTCTGTAGAAATAGAGTTCCCCAGATTTTTAGCTGGGCAAGACTACCCAAATTAGAGACTATACTATCATCTGTCTTGCCGCTAGATGTGGCTGTTTGATTATGCTCTGGCCAAAGGCTGACAATGGAAGAGAACTATACAGAGCCTTGCTCTCCCCTCCCCACCTACTGGCAGATGACATGGAAGTGGCAGGTCTGCCGTGGACTATGAGGACAAAGGCAATACCCTAGATATAGTGGAGCAAGACAGACAAAACCAGGGTTACCCGAACTATAGAACTGCCGCATGGACCCTGGACTGTGTGTGGTAAACTCTAATATGAGAAACAAATGATTCTGTTTAAGCCAGATCTCTGGATTTCTCTCATACCAGTTGAAACGTTATCCAAAAAATCACTCAAGGGAAAAATTACATCTGGAAATAATTTCTCTTAATAGAAACTCCCTCTGAGGTATTTCAAAGCACCATTAAACTTCCTTCATATAATATTTTAATATGAAAAGCAACTTAAAAAAAAATCTTGTACATATGCAGAATGTATTTCATAAGCTGCAAATTTCTGATTTTAGACACTTCAGTATGTTCTTGGCTTTTCTATTATATTACACCTTGGTAAGTACTATGGATAGAGGAATCGAATGCTTCTTCCAGAGGTAGGCTCTACACAAATAAATAGTTAATATTTTATTTCCTACCTACTCTACCCAAACATATAGCCTTAAATTTAAAAAGATACAATTTTACAAAACAAGATTAATAATGCAATACAACTAATGTCTAGGCTTATTAAAAACTGTACCACCCTGAGAAAGACAAAGGCCATATTCCTGAACTTAAATCTTTATTCTTCCTTAATAATGCTTTACTTTGTTTATATCAGTATAAACATGCATGTCTCACACTGCATAAATATATGTACGTGAGTGTTTTCCATAAATTTTTACTTGCAGGATTAAAATCATGAGATAATCAAAATACAGAAGATGCTCCATTAACTGAACCTCAAGCAATAGGCGCTGTCAAGCAACTGGCAAAAAAAAATGTTGCTTTGCGTTCCAGTTAACGGAGAGTCTACTTACATTTATCTGGCATCTACCAATCCCGATGCGTGCCAGTTAATTGAGAGTCTACTGTAGTCCTAATATTGTTACCATACATTGAGTTTCAAATGTGTTTCAGATTGCTCAAAATTCAGATTGTTCAAATGTGTTTCATTTTGCAGAAACCTGTCATAGGTTAAATTAGGCCATGTCACTGAAGTACTCAATAAAAATGCTACCATTCCTTCACATATACCAGCATCGTGTACAATATTGATTATGTGTGGAGCCCTATTTATTTAATAGTATATCCTCAATAAAAACAATTTTCATGTATACACAACAAAGTTATTTGTGCAATTGATAAGAACATAAAACAAAAGCATCATTTTCAATGAGAAAGATTGTATTTTATTTTTAGTGTATTACCATTTCATCCCACTACCCTTCAGGTTATAGAAAGTTAGGACACCACTGCTTAAAACATTTATCCTATCACAAGAGAATTTAGGAAGACAAGCTCATTGTGATATTTCTAAAGATATTACAGTGTCACAGGATGAACAAAAAATTGGTTATATAGTTTATACAACAAAAATGATTGCACATGTAACTCAAGTCAGAGCACTCTAATTTAATTTATATTAAGTTAATTATCTGAAGATAATGATATTAATAAAATGAAAACTCAAAATCTACTTTTCAGCCATTGGATTTATAAAACAAAATGAAGTGAGATAATTTTGCTTTTTCACCGCTAATTGTTTCATTCAGCAAACAACAGTTATATTGGAAGTAAATAGTAAAATGTTATCAGTAAATGTATAAATCTAAAAAGCACTTCAATGACTTAGTAGAGTTAGTCATCAATGGAGCCAAAATTCCAGAGGATGAAAATCATGTTATTCAAAAACAAACTTGACTAGTGACGAGGTATAAATGGTGTGTGAAGAAAGTCAAGAGACTTGAAAACTTGTTCCTGGTGTTTTGAAAACACTTTTTGGAAGAGGTGAGGCTTAATCTGACTCTATTTGTGTACAGAGATATTCAGAAGTTATTACAGGAATCCAAAACAAAATAGAAGTAATCAACCCCTTTTATACTCATAAATATGAGGAAATTACCTGATTGTTGTGGTAGAAATGTCTTTGCCTACTAAGAAGTGATGTTTGCCCTCTCTGATTTGCTGAGCCCATGTGGGATGAAGCCATATTATATGAGAAAAATGGCCAGCATAAACTGCAGGCATAATCCAATTCTCAATACTTAATTCTCTGGATAAGAAACAGAGGAAGAATGAAAATTATTAGTAAGTGATTTTTTTCCCCCAAATATAATTTCATTCACAAAGATATTTTAAGACAGCAGATCTCCAAATATAGTGCAAGGGACCCTTGGGGGAGGAGGGCGTTCTTGAGACCTTGCTTGTGATGATCAGTTAAAAACAATTTTCTTATAACACTAAGGCATTATTTCTTTTTCCTATATTCCTGATATTTGCACAGATGGTGCAAAGCAAGGGTGAGCTGATGTCCTAAGATTAATGAAAGCAGCAGCACCAAACTCTTAGAAGTCATTGTATTCTTCACTACCAAGTACTAACACTCCCCACCAAAACTAGTTTCACATAAGAATGTCCTTCATGATTAAACCTTCCTTGATCCTGAGTATACATTTAAAAATATTCCATGTGGTAAAATGAGAAGTATACAGGAAGTACTTCTGCTACACACTTTGAAGGACAATGGTTGTCTCAAGAAAGAGCACTTGTGATTGAATTGCAAGCTAAACACCATTACTCTTGAAAGAAAGACTGATTGATAAACTATGGTTATTCAGACTTGAATTTGAATTGTTGGATTCTACAGTCCAATTCAGCTTTAAGAAACTATCATTTGTCAAGAGTTGATATAGTATTAAAGAATATTCACAATTAACTGAAAAGGCTATGAAAATTTTCTTCCTGAAATTTTTTCATATACTTTCACTAAAACAATATATGGCAACAGACTGAATGCAGAAGCAGGTATGAGAATCCAGCTGTCTTCTATGTAGGCAAATATTAAAGAGATTTGCAAAGATTTAAACATTGTTATTCTCACTAAATTTTTTTTCCTTAAGAGAATGTATTTGGTTTTCATAAAAATCTTATTTATGCTAACATGTAAGAGTCTATTGTTATTTTAAAATGAGTTAATATTTCTCAGTTTTAATTTCAAATATAGTAAATATCAATAGGTATGACCCACATTAAAGAAAACCTCAATAATTTTTAAGGGTATACAGGAATTCTGAGACTAAAAAGTTTAAGAACTATTATTCTATGACTAACTGTACTGTCTGCATACCTGCTTCACAATTCTTTTCTTTTTTTTTTTCCCCACAATTCTTTTCAATTTCTAAAATATAAAACCTCTAAATATAAAAGAGTAATAAGGACAAGGGTAGCACTACCACATTTCTTTAGAAATTAGTGCTCCAAATTGCAGTTTTGGAAAAAGTCAAATGTAGTAGGCTAAAATTAATTCACACAAGTATTTATCTTCTAATTTCATATTATATCAGGAAAATTACTGCTATGTAACTTTTTATTGTACAAGTAGGCTATATTCTGACAAATATGTACAAAAAGACACAGTAACATAATTTGGGGGAACTTTCTTACAGAAGAGAGGCTTATAAGTCATTATTTAGACATACATTAGGTGTGATCCTGAAGAATGGAGTATAAATGACCAATTTCACTTCCATCTTTATGATTCTATATGAAAAGGCAGAAGGATTTGTAACCCCAAAATAAACAAATTGGGAGGTTGGAAAAACTCAATATTGGAAGGAAAGCTATGCAAATTAAAGATGCGTTGTTGTAAAATTATTGAACTATGAGTTTAAAACACATTTTCTTGTGCCTCAGTATTCAGACTTTTCAAGTGGAGAGAAAGGGAGAACTGGTTCAGGTAACTAGTTCTAAAGTCTCTTCTATTTCTAAAGTTCTGCTAAAGCAAAGGTTGGCGAACATTGGCTGAACCACCAGTATGTGTAAATAAGGTTTTATTGGAACACAGCCATTTGTTTACATAGTGACTAGGGACACTTTCACATTACAAGGGCAGAGATAAGTAGTTGCAACTCTGACCGTATGGCCAGCAAGCCTAAAGTACCTACTACCTGGTTCTTTAAGAAAAACTCTGTCAACATTTGCTCTAAATAAAATAAAAAAGGCAAACAAAAACAAACTCATGAGCTTAGCAAAGTCTATTTCCCTTAACTGCTTATCATCAACTGCAAATCGTATTTTGAGCACATAAAAGATCACTAAAATCATATATTACCCGAAAAGAGTTTCCTTATCAAACACAGTGTCGGCAGGCATATTCACAGGAATAAGCAGGTCTGGATGTGAATCAAAGTGCACGAAACTTATGTTACTCGCAGGAAGATGCCTTGAGCCAATGGCTCGGTATATAAAAGGCAGAACCTATAAAAGACACATGCACACATTCAGAACTGGCACCGAAATTATGAACATACACTCAACTGCAGGCGGAAAAACTGCACATAATCTGAAGTACGCCAAGTTGTTAAAAAGTAGGAAAAATATATATAGGAAAGTGTTCATTGTAGATGATTTAGATAATGATCTCAAGCTTTATTTTTTTTCTTGTTGCCATCTTGCACTGCCTCCTTGCCCCGCCCCTCCGGCTCAGCAAACAGATCATGTGAGGAAACAGACAAGACTGGTGCTCCGAAATAACTTGCTATTCAATAAACGTTCTGACATTAGAAATGTGTTCAAGCTCTGGGTCTCCAGCTTTTTTCATACTTCAGGAGGGTGCAGCAAAGCTGTGTCCTGGTACGGTCTCTATAGTCCTAGGGTTGAGACTAAATTTGAAAGCACCGCCTACGCCACGCCACGCTTGCTCTTTCAGGCCCATATTCATCACCTCCAGGACCTGAGAAACCCGGCTTCCTTCCTCTCCTCTCTACATCCATAAATTCGGAATCACTCTTTTCCTCTTTCATACCTACATAACTTTTTAAAAGTATTGATACTACTTTAAAAAAAGAAAAAAGAGAAAAAAGATCTTAGATCCACGGGTCCCCCTTGCAGGCTTCCAGAAGTCTACATTAAGGCACCATTGAGCTACTCTAAAATAGCACTGCCATAAAAATAGGCAGTATCTTTAGTGTTTATAAACGTGCGGCATCGTGTTAAAAAAAAGGTGATATACACACTATGCACACAATCATATTATACGGTCCTAAGAGTGATACGATTGTCCTCATGTCACAGGTGACAACCCACATTCTTAACGAAAGGCCTCCCCACCTACACAGGACTGTGATGAAGGCGCCGGGAAACAACCGGAAGCCCGCGTTCCTGTGCAGGTTATGGACTCGAGGTCTGCCTGCCCGGTTCGAATCTCGACGTGGGACTTTTGGGCAACCCGTAAGAGTTAAACGAGGTTGCCCGACGCATAGGAAGCGTCCCATAAACGTCAGCGCCTATTTTTTCCAAGTGAGCTCCCAAGGCAGTTCTGGTGTTTCCCCCGACTTCAATGCAACTCGAGCGGGTAACAAATTCTGGTTCTCTCCGGCCTCCCAGGCAGAGATTTCGCCTCCGCCTCCTTGGCCCTCGCCGCTTCTGCCCCAGCGCCCAGTAGCCGCCCGCTCACCTCCTGATGGTCTTCTACCACCCACACCGGGAGGTCTGGGTAGCGACGGAGGCCAGCACGCTCTCCCGCGGAGTCACTCATGTTGTCCAGTGGAGCAGCGTCCCAAAGGGATGGGGACGCGAGGGAAGGATCCGAGAACGCCGGGGAGGGGCCCGCTGCTCTCCCCGGGTGGAAACGCACGCTCACCCGGTTGCGATTCCGGATTGGAGGACGTAAGGACAGAAGGCGGGCTCTGGAGGGCTCAATGAGGACTATTGGCTTAGGTGTCCATCGGTTTTATTGATGAACCAATCACGGTGCACAAGGCACAGAGCGAGCCCAAGAGCCCGAGGGGTCCAGCTTTCCCAAGGCTTACTTTTAAATTCCCCTTCGTTTCCTGTTCCGGAGCCGCGGGCGGCGCTAAGGTCTTGGCGGCTGCAGAATAAGCTTGGCTTTGCTCTGACGGCGACCTCGCGGCCTTTTTGGAGGAGCCTTTTTGTAGGTAAAGGGACCACCTCGAGGGTGTTGGAAGAGGGAGTGTTTCCAAGTGTCCGGATTTAAACTGGGCTGGAGGTCGGGGCTGGGGCGAGAGGTGCTTGGAAGTCAGGCTCGGACAGCCCCCATCAGATCTGCAGCAGTTAAAGGCAGTAAAGCGACTCTAGGCCCGGATTCCGTAAATAAATAGAAGTGGAAAATGAGACTTTTCCATCATTTGTGGAGTGCATGCGCTGGCCCAGGCCTGAGGTTGCCCGCGTCTTGGATGGGAGGTAGACAGCCTGGTTTGGGTTCACGATGTGGCGGGAGATGCAAAGAGTAAGGTTAGTTACACTTAATTCAGCCGGAGGAAGTTGACTGGCCTGCGGATTCAACGGGGCGAAAGAGGTTGTTCTTAGTGAAAATGTATTCACACTTTGCAGCTTTTTCTACATTGATGATTTCCCTGGACGTGTTCACTATTCAGAACTGCTCCCTCAGTTTCTCTGCTTCCAAACTTAGGAGTAGGCATAGGTAGGAAATAATCACTTTTCAGTTGCAGTGAAGTCCATGACTTTTGAATTAGTTTGTATCCACAACACATCTTTAATAGGTTAGTTTCCCAATAAGTGTTTTCAAATATTCTATTTGTAGAAACATCCATGGGGATCTAATAGTGAATGTTCAACTGTTGCACAATATATGATTGTTAGTGATCCTGACTGTTGCCCCTAGAATATGCTAAGTCTAGCACATTACTTTGTGTTTCCCTAGACCAAGCTTGTCCAACCTGCTGGTCGCAGGCTGCACTAGGCACAGGATGGTTTTGCATGCGGCCCAACTTAAATTTGTAAACTTTCTTAAAACATTATGAAAATTATGCACGGAACTTTTTTTGGTTCATCAGCTATCACTAACGTTAGTGTTATTTTATGTGGCCCAACACAGTTCTTCCAGTGTGGCCCAGGGAAGCCGAAAGTTGGATGCTTCTGCCGTAGACCATCTGCATACCTCTTTTCTTGTGTTTATTGCATTACATTATTAAAACAACAACAACAACAACAACCATATTTGTATATGAATTCTGAGCTTCTTGAGTCCTGCAGGCTCTGTCTTACTCATCTTTGAGTCCACAGGGCCTGCAACAATGCCCCGTGAATCAGTGGAAGGGCTTGCTTTTTGGCTGGTTTTGCTAATACAAATCTGTTGTGGATATATGTGAAAGAGAAGTGTACAGTAGCAACATAGAAACAGTAAACATTTTGACCAACTACTGTGTGCAGGATGCTCTGCCAGGGTCTGTGAAGGATACAGACATGACTATAAATCAGCCTATGTCTTCAAGGAGCTAATACTCTAGTGGAGGAGTTAGACATGTGCACACATGACTATAATATGAGGCAGTCTCTGGTAAGTGCTGTAAAAGAAGTAAGTACAGACTAAAAGCAATGGAATTCTAGAGGAAATGGGATTACTTCCTTAAGGGAACCAGGAAAGGCTTTGTGGAAGAGGTGGCATTTGATATAGGTAGATGAGTAGAATTCAGTGGGCAAATTCATAACGTAGGAGATTTCGGAAGAGTGGGAACAAAGAACAAATTGGGTGATAGTACTTGGTATGTTAGGCAGCTGGGAAAATCTGGGGTGATAGGTGCTTCGTGAGGAAGTTAATGGAGGATAAGCCTGGATTCAGATTGTAGAGGGCCTTAAGTAATGAGCGTGGAGTTCGAATTCGATTCTTTTGGCAATTGAGTAGACCAGGGTGGCAAGATCAACTCTCTAGGCCAGCGGTTCTCAACCTGTGGGTCGCGACCCCTTTGGGGGTCGAACAACCCTTTCACAGGGGTCGCCTAAGACCTTTGGAAAACACGTATCAGATATTTACATTACGATTCATAACAGTAGCAAAATTACAGTTATGAAGTAGCAACGAAAATAATTTTATGGTGGTCACCACAACACGAGGAACTGTATTAAAGGGTCGCGACATTAGGAAGGTTGAAAACCACTGCGCTAGGCCTTAGGGCCTTGGACTGAATAATAATCATTACTCAGGTGTTAATTGGTGCCTGCTATTTATTAAGTGCAGTGATTGATATAGCTGAATAACCTGAAACTATTTTCATGAGCCCTTTGAAAATCTACGTTAAGCTTATTGTAAAACTTTTAGTTAGAAAGACTTTAGGAAGCTGCTTCTACACTAAAGCTTTTTTGCACTTAATATTTATTTGCGTTTTTAAAAACATTTTGCTGATGTTTAAGTATTTGTAGAGTCGTTCATGTTTACAGCATTTGGAATAAGAAGAGCTGAGAATGAAAATCAAGGATAACTATTGTCGTTACAAGATTATAGTTGTTTGAACTTACTGTAAAGGAAGCTAGAGCATGGAGAGAGGAGAAATGATTTTTCCTCTCAGTCTTTTAGCGTGTTAGAAATGGAATATGCCCAAATTTTCAGTCTTTTTAGCTACTTATTATTTTGTGTCAATGAGACAAGTACTAAGGACATCTTAAAAGTTAATTGTAAACTTTTATTTGGGTCAGTATGCTTTTAAGTTTGGTAGTATGCTAAACGCATTGGAGAATGCAAAATTAAGATAATTGCAGAAATATTTTCTAGCATTATCAGTTTAGGAAACATTTTTATGTCTATTTTATTCTTTCTGTCCTCTAGAGTTTATATTCTCGGTGGAAGATGTGACATCGATCCGGACAGTACGTCATGATGCAAGGCAATACGTGGTGCGTGGTGTGATAGTAATGGCAGTAGTTTTGGGAGAACAGAGAGTGGAGCAAACACTGGTGCTGGGCCATGGAGTGTGGGAAGGATTTAGGTATGTGAGGAGAGGGTAAAATGTGTTACTTGGGCCATTACATGACTAGGAACTCACGCCTAAGCAATTGATGAGACAACCAGAGCCCTGCCTGGATGGACTTTGCAGCTCTGTGATGCAGGCAGACATAAAAGATGGAATTAGGTAATTAGTTGGTGAACTGTAATTCTGGTAGGACCTGCCAAGAAAAAGCACAGAGTATGTGACAGCACAGTACCTATAACAGGTCTGGCGGGTGGTGATCGTGGTTGTAAAAAGTCCAACAAGTGTGTTATACTAGCCAGGCCAGAGATGAAGGTGTGAATGGATGAACTCAGGAAGTATTTACAAATCAGAAATGATAGGAATTTTATAATAAATTTTTAGCTAAAGGAAATGAAGAAGGAAAAGTTGTTAGATTAATTCCCTGGTATATGACTCGAAGACTGTAGATGTCTGGTATTTTAGCCATAAGCACCTTTATCGCAAGTGTTTTTGCTGCAAACATTTTTGCTCTGTTACTTATTGGCCATAAGGTGGTTTTGCCATTAAAATGATAAAAGAACAACAAATAAAAGAAGGACATTAAAAAGGACATAATGAAACATGAAAAAATAACAAAATTAAAAGGACTATTGCGGAGTACTAAATATTTGAATACATCTAAAATGTGGTTAGATTCATGGTAATACTGTTCACTTGATCTTAGCCAAAAGGCCAATAAACGATAGATAATACTGTTCGAATAACTGATTATATTTTGTAGATTGTGCCTCTAAGCACTTGTCCTCATTCTATGGGAAATGGGGGTTCAACCCTATGCTCTCCAAAAGGACCCTTTCCCAATGTAGTGTGTTTCAAGATAAGACACCAACTCTTGGGGCAAATCATTGTCACCTGAAATAAGTTGTATTTTAAGACCATCCCCATTATGAGGTGTTGTGTATTCGTTCGTTATGATTTCACATTCACTTGTTTATGGCCTAAGGGAAGTTGGTTTGATCTAAGGGTGAATTTGCTTACGATGAGGAAACTGTGCTAGGATGTTGTCATCAGAATCTGATGTTATTTGAGGGGGGTTCCCTGGTGGTGTAGTGGCTAGGCTTTGGCGCTCTCAACGCTATGGCCTGAGTTCGATTCCCAGCCAGGGAACCACCACCAAAAAAAAAAAATCTGACGTCAGTCAGCACTCAGCAGCTTAGTTATTGACAGGCACTGCTGGTGACTTAACGACAGGAACGTATGGAGGATCGACAATCACACAGAGTTGAACCCACATTTCCTGTAGAGTGAAAACAAGTGCTAAGGTACAATCTACAAAGTTTAAATAGCTCTCTGAAGATCTTGAGACATTTGCTCCTGCTGTGGTTAGATAGGAGCCTGGCCTGACTTACTCTTGACTGGCAGTGGTATTCCATTGTACAGCATTCTTAGGAAGAGAAGGGACATCTGTTCCTGCCTTGGTGAGGGAACCCCTCCTAGGCAGTGGCGCAACCTTTAGAGTAGGCCACCTTGCCTGTCAACACTGGTGCTGTCACCTGATAGCCACATGCCCCAGGGATGAGAGACTAAGCCAGCAGCTAATACATAGTCTTTAGGTGGAAGGGCTGACTGGAGAACCAGCCTGTAGAAAGGTACACCTCAAATAAATTTGGACTTTGACTCCTTTATCATTGGTTTGGAGATGTTTTTCTTCGTTGACTTATTAAGAGACATTATCCTGTATGCTACTGGCTTGTGAAATATTATTGTTATAAATTATAGTTCCCTCAGAGAACCTGTGTTAACTGAATTATTGGTGAAGCCAATCATAATTTCAACATAATTTGCCCTGGATAAAATATGAGGCCTAGCTAAGATTTAGATATAATATAAAAATAGGAGTAATGGTGAGAACTTCATCACTGGAGAAATTAAACCAAACTGACACGTTAGCTTAAATATTAAGTCTGCCAAGGGGGTTGATTCATCATTGAAACCAACCAACCAAACAAACAAAAAAAACAAACTGTCAACCAGTTATTTTATCTTTTTTAATGTAAAAATTACCTCGTGGCCAGTTCGGTATGCAGTGAAAATGTTTGTGGTAAAGTCTGTGGCAGAGAGGCGATGGTGCACATGCCTGGCATCTACATGGTAACACCTGAGATCAGGGACACTGGAGAAGGAGGAAGTGGTGGTGTCGCCGAGGGGAAGCTCGCGAGTTCATTTTGGGACGTGTTATGTTGAATTTGCAGAGTCTGTGCTGAGTGGGGAGAACAGTGAAGACAGGAAGATGCTGCTACAGATTAGAAAACAGGTGTGCGGATGGGATGACATGGTGAGGTCAAGGTCTGGGGGGACTGGAGCAAGGACTTGATAGCAAAGACGGAACAGTGGGATGCTCATTAGTCCGGAGGTGGGGCAGATTTAGGGAGTGACCGTGGCAGTGGGTTGGGTCACAAGGAGTGTCAGGTATCACAGAGAACTCTGTTTGATGGGTGGAATGGTCCAATGGCCCGAGGGGTCTGCCAGTGACTTGTAAAGATGTTCAGGCATTTGTGAAACCCTGCTTACATAAAAAGCTTTTTTTTTTCTTTTCTCTTTTTCTTTCTTCCAATGAAGTCATAGAATGTCATTCCACCCAGGACGAGGGTGTCCCCGAGGGCGAGGAGGACATGGAGCCAGACCCTCAGCACCAGCTTTCAGGCCCCAAAATCTGAGACTGCTTCACCCTCAGCAGCCTCCTGTGCAATATCAATATGAACCTCCAAGTGCCCCTTCCACTACCTTCTCGAACTCTCCAGCCCCCAATTTCATGCCCCCACGACCAGACTTTGTACCCTTCCCTCCACCTATGCCTCCGTCAGCACAAGGCCCTCTTCCCCCCTGCCCAATCCGGCCGCCCTTCCCCAACCACCAGATGAGGCCCCCCTTCCCAGTACCTCCCTGTTTTCCGCCCATGCCACCTCCAATGCCCTGTCCTAATAACCCCCCAGTCCCTGGAGCACCTCCTGGGCAAGGCACGTTCCCCTTCATGATGCCCCCTCCTTCCATGCCCCACCCCCCGCCCCCTCCGGTCATGCCACAGCAGGTCAATTATCAGTACCCTCCGGGATACTCGCATCACAATTTCCCGCCTCCCAATTTCAACAGCTTCCAGAACAATCCCAGTTCTTTCCCGCCCAGTGCTAACAACAGCAGTAGTCCTCATTTTCGGCATCTCCCTCCATACCCACTCCCAAAGGCTCCCAGTGAGAGAAGGTCCCCAGAAAGGCTCAAGCACTATGATGAGCATAGGCACCGGGATCACAGTCATGGGCGAGGCGAGAGGCATCGGTCCCTGGATCGGCGAGAGCGAGGCCGAAGTCCTGACAGGAGAAGACAAGACAGCCGCTACAGATCAGATTACGACCGGGGGAGAACGCCCTCTCGCCACCGGAGCTATGAGCGGAGCAGGTAAAACGGGCTTTTTAATGAACTGCAGAGGCCTTGACACAGGCCATTTTTGTTTATCTGCAAACCAAACCACAAAGGTCCAATAGTCCATTTCAGTGTATGAAAGGAAAGAAGGCATGTTTGGGGCTGTTTTAAAGAGGGACAGACAACTGACTACTAAAGAAAATGATGTCAGAAAAAGCCACTTTTGAAAAGCATCCCAAAATTATCTGTGTACATTCATTTCAGTGGAGGTGAGCTGATACTGCTCTTTATAATACATTTGCCATTTTAATGATGATCCAACTTCTGCGAGCTCTTTATATTGATGCAGTTTGAGGTTTTCCACTTGTCAGGCTAGTAACGGTGCTTCTCTTTCTGTCCCCTGTGCTGCGTTTACCTTCACTGTCTTGTGGAGCTTCTGAGCTAAAAATGTTTGAGCTCCCCAGACCTGTCACTTCATTAAGTGGGTTTGTAGAGAGCTTGTCTTGACTCCTGTGCAGTCCATTCACTTCTTGGTTTCCATGATTTTCTCCTGGCCGTTGGTTCCATTCTGACTGAACATTTTCTCAGTAAATGATGGTGGTCATTCTCAGTCCTGAACAGAGTGACTAGTAGGTGTTGCCTCTTCCTGACGCCAATGGAAGGTAGAAGGGAATGTGTTTCTTGCAGAGATGACTGTTTTCCTAGTGAGCCAAAGCTGACCGAGCATTGGTAGACTTTTAAATCTTTTCAGCAGGAATTACTGTTTCTGGTCAATTTTGTTCTTAATGATTCTGTGATGGACTGGTTGTCAGAGGCCAATGATAGTTCGTTTTACAATGAAATGGTAAAAATCTAAACTGGAAAGAATTCGATAATAGTTTGCTTCAGACTTTAATGTGATTGTTAATAATCCAGGGAAACGTTTTTTGCTGCAGACTTCAATATTCTAGGTAACATTTGTTTTTCTGTTTTTGGGGTATTCAAGTCAGAACTGAATTTTTAGGGGTCTGCTGTAAAATCCTAAAATTTTCCATCGAGTAGTAAACTTGAAGTTAATGTGTTTGTTTGAAGAAACTTGGATGTCTTGTCAATTGAGAATGTCTATCACTAAGTGAGGTCAAGTGCTTAAAGAATTATTATTAATCTCCATTATCCTAAACTACAACTCCTTTACTATGAAGGACCTACGTAGGCAGTTAGCGCATCTTTTTAAATGGCCTTTATTTATACTGGAGTTGTTTTATGATGCTGTGGTTGGGGTGTTTGTCCTGGAGCTGCCTTAGTGTCACAGCCATGTTATAATCAGCTCCCTTTGGAGCCTTAGGTATGGTCACTCATCTGTCTTAAATGCAGTATGCCTGTGAAATAAGCATGGGGCATGTGAAGTCCTAGATTGAGTTAAATTTGTGCAAATTCTAGAGTGTCTCTGGTCACTTCACCCCTTGCTTCTTGGAGTAAGTGAATCTATCCTTTTTTAAATTCCATTTTCCTTCCTTTTTTCCTCCTCAGAAATATGATTGAATAATAATTACAAGATTGCTTTACGGCACACGATATCTAGAGAAATTTTGAGAGGAAGTGGATATACATGTTTGTTGTCATGAAGGGTCAAGGTTACTGTGGAGAATGGGAAAGAATCAGCCGCAGACGCCATGCAGCATGCATGCTGATGGCAGTGTGGTGAGGAACAGTGCAGTGGGTTCCCAGCACTGAGTAGGTTACAGCACAGTGACCGCCATAGCTGTCCTGTTGAGTACAACCGGGAGCCATTGGAGAGCTAGTGTCATGCAGCTGAGGAATATCGTAGTGCTCACAAACAAGGACGAGTTCTAGGAAAAGTCACCCAAACATTGTTTTTCTTTCTTTAAATGGGTTCATCATACAGTGGTTCGATGTGGTTTACATCCAGATTGGTCCTTTCAGCTCATACACACTTAGAGGTAGCAGTCATCATCAGCAGTGCTGTTCTCGAGTGTACAATTCTGTTGTCTGGGTATTAAAACACAAACAACAAATTAGGTACATCCTCTAAGTAGTGTTTTTATTTGGAAATACAGGTAATTATTCTTTTCAGCAGCCATGATCTGATACAAATTACATTCCATCGTTGTCAGGTGGTACTGCTCACTAGGTAGGATTTCCTGTCTAAAAGTAAACTGTAATTTTAGAAGTGTCTCAGATAACGTGTGTGGAATCCCAAAACTCTGACTGCTTTATTGTGGGCAGCTGGTGTATACCTGAGGCTTATGTATATGTCAAAAATATATTATTCTTCCTTGAGGAAGGGGTGATCTTTAATTGAAAGAACAGTTCTTGTTTTAATATGTACGCAGTCACGAGTCTATCAGTTTTATAAGTTTTGATTTTATAGTATTTATATTCCCTTTGTTTATAGGTTGTGGATATTTTTGAGTTCATGCATTTTTATACTCTTCTTGTTGGACTCAGGTTAATATAGCATTATTTTTCGCATTATTTTTCATTCTCTTAGGTTTAGTTGTGATTCAAACACACTGGAATTCTGATTTTTGTTCCAGATCTTCATTGTACTTATTAAATTATTATTATCATCATCATTATTAAATATTCTCAGTTTTACATTGAGAGGTTTTAAAATCCATTCTGTTTTTATATTGAGTGAACACAGGGTCTCCATTTAGAGTTTTTTTGCAGATAAAATTAGCATTTAAAGGTAAAATGACTTATACTCTAATGGCAGTTAATGATAGCTAGAACTGCAACTTGGACCTATAACTTATGTGAGTTTAGAATTCTTTCATTATTGAACTTTGTGCTGATCTTTGTTATAAACACTTTAATTTGCATTTATTTAATGGATAAAATTGAGAGTTTCTTAGAAATCAATAGGCAGTAGAACCCTTTAAAGTTTTCCCTGTAGGTTAAATAACCAAGGATTAGCTGGTTGGAAGATCTCTAGAGAAGATTATGATAAAATTCCCTTTGTTGCTTAGCATCAAGTATGACTTCTTTCTTTAAAAAAAAATAGCAACAATAAAAATTCCCGAGTGAGTTAACTTCTGTAAAGTGAAAACTCCTTTAATCCTCGAATAATTGAAGGATGAATAAAAGTGTCCCAAGAGGATAGTACCTGAAAAATTCTTAGGTAAGTTTCATTTATTTAGAAGATGAATTCAGTGCAAAGAGATGGTGTTTTTGAGTCTTTCTGTTGAAAACAGGCCTGTTTATTAATTCCTTTAAGAGAGCGGGAACGCGAGAGACACAGGCACCGGGACAGCCGAAGATCACCATCTCTGGAAAGGTCCTGCAAAAAGGAGTATAAGAGATCTGGAAGGTAAGCAAGGAGTTCACACGGACAGAAGTCATAGGATTAGCTCCTTAAATTCAGATTTTGTGCTTAGGCAAAGGATCAGCCAAAATGCCCTGTGAAAAGCTAAAGCAGCCAGAAACTTAAAAATCTTTACATTCCAGATGTATTGATTAGGCACAAGGAAAATCTTGATAATTTTCCAAAAATTAGAAATTATACAAGCCATTTTTTCTGACCTCAATTGCTATAAAAGTATACCTTAGTAAGTCAAGGTTTTATTAAAAAAAAACCTCGCACATTATAATTATGTTCTTAATTGTACTTGTTTTCAGAAAAAAATAAAAACTTCAGTTATACTGATTTAGAAAAAGGGTATTGAGAGTGCTATAAACCAGAATTTATAGGCTATATCTAATTCTGTATCGAGAAGTAAAGTTCATGGTCCAATATGAAGTCTGACAGGTTTGGGGTCAATTATTAGTTCTCCCAACCTTGTTTTTGGGGAGTTATGGAACTTTTTAAGCTTCAGTGTCTTTGTCTAAAATAAGGACAGTTATACTTGTCTTGAGTGGTGAGGGTTTATTGAGAATACATATAAAATGCTTAGAACTGGGCCCAAAGTTAGTGGCAAATAAATGGTAACTATATGCATATAATTATCTGATTATTTGGCTCTAGAAATTCACAGAGTGTAATGAAAGCAGAAAAAGGAATTCAAAGATAAAAGAAATGAATGAAATAGAAAACACAACTATCATATTATAACAATATTTGTAAATACAAGACTTCTTTGGAAGGTCACACAGTTTAAATAGTGGCACATCAAGAAAATAAAAACATACATTTCATTAGGTATGAGAAATATTGAATCATTATAGGAATGAAGGAGACTTAAAAATTAATGATATATTGGTTTAAGTATACATATTTTATTTAAAAATTTTTAGAACTTGGATGTGATGGGTTGATTTTTATGAAAATAAGGAATAAAAACTTCACATAAGAAGCAGAAAATGTTAATAGGCCAATAACTGGAAAAAAATGAAAAAAGTTGAATTTGTACCACCTCTAAGAAAGTTTTAAACTGTTCTAGAACATGGAAGAAGATGGAAGGAATGTTCAGTTCATGCTGTGATATCAGGAAAACCCAGATGGCAAAACAACCAATGAAAGTAAAACTAAAACAAAGTGTCTCTTATGAATATGGATATGAAAATATCGATTAGTACATTAACAAGCTGTTTTCAGTAGTCTGTTAATAAACTGAGAGTTTATTCTGAGATTGTGTGGATGGATAGGTTAGTATTAGGAAATCGGTAACTAATCCTTTGTGTCAATACTGATAGGGTTTTCTTAGTGCCTGCATATTAGGTATTTCAAACCAAACCAAAAGTCATTATGAGTAGAAACTTTGGTAAACTAGGAATATAAGTACAATTCTTTAACATGATGGAGAACATTACCTCTTGATGAACGTGATTGACACCATCTGAAAAGAATCAAATTTAATGTTGAAACCTTACAGGTCTTCCCATACACGTTAGAAAAAAGACAAGGTGGCCCCATTGCTCATCACTCAGTTAACACTGTATAACTTAATCAACAAGCAAACGGAACATTGCATTACTGTGTCCCAAGTATTATACTGGTGCAAGAGGTAACAGTCATTAACATCAGTCCCCACTTTACAGGGAAATGAAAGTTGTGTGCTATGAGAAGTCGTTCCTAGAGCAATTACACGTTACTCTAGGAACACAGCAGTAAAAATCTCAGTCTAGGGCAGCCACAGAGAAATGGACATTTTACTGATACCTACAGTGTGCGTAGGAATGCATTAGGAAAGGGGGATGGTGGGGGAATGGAAAAGGGCATGTGTGAAGGTTGCAGTGTGGAGACCTGCTGTGAGAAGGTCAAGCCTGGAAGTTGGGAAATCAGTTGGGAAGGCTTTTGTAGTAGTAATAATTCATGGAAGAAATGATTGTGCCTAGATCTGAGCAATGATGGTAGTAATGGGGAAAGGTAGAGGTAATTGAGAGGTGGTTATTAGGTAAAGTCAGTAGGACTTGATGATAACGGATAATGAGGCAAGAGGACTCAACAGTCATCACCTGAGATCTGGTATTCCCCAGTGAAGGTGAGGAACACTAAGAAAGAGGCAAGAGGCCAAGTTCAGTTTGGGACATGTGGAGTTTGAGGATCTTTCAGACAACTGTGTGGAGTTATGGGTGGTTAATTGGATATACAGATGTAAAATTCAGAAAAGAGGTCCCAGATGGAAATACTAAATGCCATGGGTTAGATGAGATTAACTAGGAAGAGTTTGTTCAGTGAGAAAGAGCCTGAGGAGGAGATGAAGGAGGGGCTGAGGGTAGGAAAGAAGCTCAAGTGTTGTGTTGGTGGATTTCATGGAGGACCCAGTTGAGGCCGATGATTTTTAATGAAGAGTGCTGGAAATCTTCCGTCTCGTGGTTTCTTCTCCAGTGCCCAGTAGCTTGTGGAGAAGGCAGAGACTTGGATTCTGGAGTTCTAACTAATGTAGTAGATGAGAAAATAAAATTAGAGATGTAAATACTGTAAAGGAGGAAAAGTTATCATAGTTTATAATAGAGCATATTGTTAAGAAACAATTCTGAGCTTGGATTTTGAAATGTGGAATACCTGCGACACTTACCTAAAAAGATGTCCTGTTTTGAAATGCCCCGAAAGTGTTAAAAAAAAAGAAAAAAAGGATACGCTAGTTGATGTTGACAGCAGACACCCCTGACCATCCGTCATTCACTATACCTGCCTAAAGGCGTTGGGGCGAAGCTCTCTCTTGCCTGTGTTTCTCGATAGTAGTAATAAACATTTGGTGGGCCTTTTAGTCATGTCAAAATGTCTATGTCAAACAACTATATTAGCATTTACCACTCACTAGCTTTGTGATACGGGGAAGTGATGTAATTTCATACTCTGCTTCCTCTGTAGGGGATGTACATCTCTGCCTCGTAGGATTCTTGTAAGGATTAAATGTGGGTGTCCGTAAAGTGCTTAGCAGAGCGTCAGGCTCGCAGTAAGCTCCGAAAACAAACAAACCACACCACTGGGAGCTAAGTTGCCATTATTGGCTCATAGTATTGTCAGGAAAATTCAAGTGGGTCAGCTAAGAAACAACGAGAGTTAACTCACTGTGGCTAACAGTTGTAAGATAAACAAACCAAAGTGACCTTGCTAAATAAACCAGGAATACCTAGTTAGAAAGTGTAATGGGGAAAAAAATGTAGATTCATTACAGAAAATTTAAATCAGTTAAAATTAAATATCTTAATAAACTTAAAAAGTATATAGATTAACAGGAAGAAAATATAAATGTAGCTGATTACGGAGGTGATAGAAATGCGTGGAGGGTACCCCATATTCCCAGAGTGGAATTGAGTGATACTCTAAGAATATCAGGGTTTTTTCCCCAAAAATAATCTATAATTTTAAAGTAACCAGTTGAAATATGAATTTCAGAACTTGATAATGACTTGAATTTTTAATAATGAAAGTAAGTATAATGAAAAATTATAATGCAGCTTTACTAGTATAAAATGTTCTATAAACACATAAAACAATTGGGTATAAATGGATCAATGACACATACTCTGCTACATTCAAGTATGTATAAAAATTGACATCAGTCAAAAAGTTGATTTTTGATAATCAGAGGAGAAACATGGGGACAGTTGGCAAGCCATATGGAAGAAAAAACTAAAATGAAATTTCTGCCTTATATCTTGGAGATAGAGAGTAAAAAAATTTAATGTTAAAAGTAACTGAAGGATGGCTTCCCTCTCTTGGGTCAGCCAGAGTGTACTTTCTTTACTAATAAACTTTGAAGTATTCTGTTCTCTCGTTCTCTCTCTCTCTCTCTCTCTCTCTCTCTCTCACTCTCACTCTCACTCTCTCTCTCACACACACACACACACACACACACACACACACACAAGTAATTGAAGAAAATAGAAAGTATTTATTTAACCTTGAGAGGGGAAAGGATTCCAAGCATAATACTAAAGAGGAATTATACATTAAAAAAATCTCTATAGTTGCCCATGTAAAAGTTGCAAATGGCAATAAACAGAATTAAAAGGAAAACAAAAAACTGAAAAATGTTCTATTACATATGATAGAAGAAAGGTGATTATCTTAATTAAAAATTCCATAAATAAAAAGGACTACAATCCTAATTTAAAAAAATATTCACATAGTATTTAACCGGAGGTTCATAAAAGAAGTGAACATGAAATATGTCATTTTAGTAATGATAGAAAATTGCAAGTTAAAGGAAATACTTTTTTCTTCAGAATAACAAATGTTAATAACCATGTTGACAGGATGTATGGAAATGGGAACTCTATATGGTTTTGATGGTAGTCTAAACTGGTACTACCTATTTGTAGTGAAGCCATAAGAAAAGGTACATACAAGGTCAGACATTTAATTTTGTGGACTCATCCTAGAAAAACTGCTACATACCTTGTTGCTGAATATCACTACGGTCACCTTTGAAGTACTCTCCTTGGGCTGCTATGCACCAACGCCAGTGCCTAGTCCTTCAAAGCAATTTTGGAACTCTTTTTCTGGAATGGCCATCAGAGCTGTCATTGTAACCTTGGCAAGGTTATGACACCTTACTGAGTTGTTTGTACAGTGCTGCCAGTGTAAGCGCATGGTGGCAAGTTCGTAAACTTAATTGTCAGATTTTGGGTGCGATGACAGCTTTGAAGGGTGGACTAGGCGCTGGGGTTGGCGCATGGCTTCCCAAGGGGAGTACTTTGAAGGTGACCATATGATATTCAGCAAAGAGGTGTGTAGTACTTTTTCTAGGATGAGCTTGTGAAATCATTGTCCTACCTTGTACACACTCTTTCTGTGAAATAATCTGACAAGTGTGCAGAGAACACAAGTGTAGCATTGTTTGTAATGATGGAAAGAATGGTAACAACCTAAATTACTATGATTAGATTATGGTATATATCAATACATATGAAAGAATAATATGCATTTATTAAAAATGGTTCAGATACAGATTATTGATAGAAAGGTATTCCTGATTTACCACTGAAAAGAAAGGCAGTATTTTTTTTTTATTAAAGCATGTATAGATGTATATGTATTTATATATCTTTTTATGTATGTTGTAACACATTTGTAAAATAGTGGGTTATCTCTTGAGTCAGGGATGATTTTTGTTTAATTTTTGTTAATACTTTATTTTTTTCTACAATGAATGTATATATACTTTGCAGTAACTTTCTGGTAACAATGCTAATGATATACACGATAATATTTAGAAGTTACGAGGGCTGGCCGGGAATAAGTCCAGCCATAAATGCCTCTATTTTTCATATTACGTGGCTGGATATTTTCCGGACAGCCTTCTTATCAGTAAGTAAAAATATATAGGCTCTTTCTAGTCACACACTTCTTCCCCCAGTTTATACATACCTATACCCTCACACTTCCCCTCTTATAAAATTAGGAGTCAGTGGTAGAATCGATGGGAAGAGTTAATTTGTGACTTTGATCCCAACGTAAACTTTCTTGGATGACAGTAACTGTGTTGGTGGGGCTGTGGTAGCTGCCAGCATAACTTTAATAAGGCGGTTACTCTCCTTGGCTGGATTCTCAAGGTCTGTATGATTCCACCTGAATTTCTTGGGCTTAAATGAAAATCTACCCAGGCACATCCAGAGGGTGGACCTTTGCAAATTTCAAACCCCAGAAATTCAAGGAGATGAAATTGTTTTTATCCTTTTTCAATTAATATTTGTGGGGATCGGAATTAGGCGAAGTGGTGGTTCATGAAGTAGTACTATCCGAGTGTGAGCTTCCAGAGAGATGGTGAGGGATGACAGGACAGGTTCACTCTCGGATTATGGTCCTCAGGTTAACGGTAAGGCCATGTTGAGACCATGTTTTGGGAAGCCTTTGTCTTTTTTTCTTGGCAAAGCAGGATGAGGAGGAATCCAAGCTAGTATCCTCATTGCTGAAATTGTCTCCATGAGGAGATTTCCAAACACTTCCCAAGTATCTTTCTCTTCTAGGAGTTATGGTTTGCCAGTTGTTCCTGAACCTGCTGGATGCACACCAGAATTACCTGGGGAGAATATTAAAAATACAGATTCTTGGGCCCCACCCCCGGAGACTGTGAATCAGTAAGTAGATCTGGGGTAGGGCCTGGGAATTTGTATTTTTAAACAAGTAACTTCAGGTGATTCTGATGCTACCAGACTGGTGTTTGGGATTCACTGGTTTAACAGAAGTAAACATGGTGGTTTGGCATGGCATTTTTATTTTAGTTGATGAATGAGCTGAACAGGTGAAAATAGAGTAGTTGTACAACAGAAAGACATTTTTAATAATTAGCCCCCTTTGCCTCCTTTTGAAGTCGCTCCCCAAGTAGGGAGAAGAAGAGAGCTCGTTGGGAGGAAGAAAAAGACAGATGGAGTGACAACCAGAGCTCTGGCAAAGAGAAGAATTACACCTCCATCAAGGAAAAAGAGCTGGAGGAGCTGCTGCCTGACAAGAATGAGGAGGAGGAGGAGGAGCTTCTGAAGCCCGTGTGGATCCGGTGTACCCACTCCGAAAACTACTACTCCAGTGACCCCATGGACCAGGTGGTAGGTGTGGAGTGGGAGAGAAGCTGTAGCCCGGGGTCTCTCAGCCTTGCCATTGCTGGCATTTGGGGCTGGATAGTTCTGTGTGGTGGGACCTGCCCTATGCATTGTGGGATGGTGAGCAGCCTCTCTGTGCTCTGTGCTAGATGCCTGTAAAATCCCTCCCTTGTTGTGATAACCAAGGCTGCCTTCAGACACTGCCAAGTGTTCCCTGGGTGGAACCCCCCCACCCCCACTGCATTTGAGAACCCCTGTTATGGAGAAAAACTGGTGTACAAAGGCAAGAGTACAGGTTAATTACAGTGTCTTTTCATTCTGCATTTTTTATGACCCTGCTAGTTTTTTTTTGTCTTTTTTTTTTTTTTTGGTATGTGGGTAGCTCCCTGGCTGGGAACCGAACTCAGGCCGTAGTGCTGACAGCGCCAACGCCGAAGCCTTAAGCCACTACACCATCAGGGAACTCCCGACCCTGCTAGTTTTGATACTGGTGGTTTTGTAAGCTCTCAGTCATAACTATTATACATTACGCAGCGTGTGTGTGTGTGTGTGTGTGTATGTGTACCAACATGAGAAATAAGAAAGAATTTGAGTTTGTCTCCTGCAAGTCTATCCTTGACCAAAGATAACCATAGGAAGTTTCTTATGCATACTGGAATGGTTTGTGTAATGGCAGGTATGGTCACCCATAGTGGGGTTCTGGGAGACTCCGTACGCACGCTGCTTGAGACAGGGTGCCTGGGGCTCGCACTGCCGTATTCTGGTTGCCGAGACGGACTCCCCAGCTTCCAGATGCTCACCTCTCTTTTCCTTTTCATCCTTCCATCTCCATTTTTCCTCCTGTCACTTGCTTTTTTTCTCGCTCTTTTTCTCCCAACAGGCATTATGCCTCCATCCCATTAATTTAGGCATATTTGCCACAGGATAGACAGACAGTAATGTTCATTGATTAAATTAAAAAGTAAAGGAATGAGTATCTATAGGTTTAGGAGGTACGAGATTGGAGATGTTAAATTTAGTGCACGAGGTCAGATAAGAGCATTCTGTTGTTGGAAATTTGTGAAAATAGCTTTTACTCACACTGAAGCTGTATTTATGGGAACTCACTTGTCTTTGGAAAAAAGGGTTTGAGAAATCTCTAGTGGTGTGATACTTTACTTGATAAATTAGAGCAGGGTTTTAAGTCATAGTTCAGGTGATACAGGCTCACATCCTGAACATTTTTATGGCACCAGAGCTTCATTCCATGCAGCTCATATTATGTTATTTAATCCTCAAAACATCTCTGGAAAGAAATTTTTTGTCAGTTAAGAATGCTGCTTGTTGCTGTAAATACAGTACTATACTTTATAACGGCGTTTTGGTCAGTGGTGGATTGCATGTATGATGGTCCCATAAGATTCATGGAGCTGAAAACTTTCTGTCACCTAGTGACTTTGTAGCCATCGTTACATCATAGTATAACACATTAATACCTGTGTGTGTGGTGGTGCTGGTGTAAATGCATCTATTTAGCTGCCAGTCATGATGAAAGTATGGCACACACAATTATGTACAGTTCAGAATACTTGATAGTGACAATAAATGACTGTTGCTGGTTTATGTATTTACTATACTATACTTTTATTGTTATTTTAGAATGTACTTTTTCTACTTAAAAATGTTGGCTGTAAAACAGTATGCCATGTTACAGCAGCAGCCGTCTCATGTCTCATGTTTACCATGTCTCTTGATTACATCGTGTTCTATTGTGCTTCATTTAATCTCATGTTTTGTGCATAACATGCTGTATACAGGCTTGTAGCCTGGGAGCAGTAGGCTACACCACACAGCCTACGTGTGTAGTAGACTGCCACCTAGGTTTGTGTAGCACGCTCTGTGATGTTCTCACACGACACAGTTGCGTAAGGATGTGTTTCTCAGAACATATCCCCATTATTATGCTGCGCTTGAGTGTAGTAATATGTAACTAACTGAGACTTAAATGAGCTGAGTTTGTTTTTCTCAACAATGTGTCTGGAGGGAGGTGGGGGCCAGTGTTTGTTTAGTGGTTCAGTGATGACAGGGCTATAGGTTGGCATCTGCTGTCTTTGGAGCATCTACCGTGGTTGTAGAATGGCCACAGCAGCTCCAGACATCTTGTCCTTACACACCTCTCTGTCTTACACACCAGCTACAGGGTGCAGAAAGCAGTGTTGGGTAGAGCCTGGCTCTAGTCACATGCACAAGCTCCCACAGACCTTTCCTGCTATCTCTTCTCCAGAACTGCGGCATATGAATGTCTTCCTTGGGGATCCATTTTCCACTGCTGCCGTAACAAATCACCAATGATACTTAAAAACAACACACATTTGTCATCTCACATTCTACAGGTCAGAAGTCAAACTTGGGTCTCAGTGGCTAATTCAGGTGTCTTTTGGAGAGAGTCTGTCTTGCTCATTCATATTGTTGGCAGAGTTCAGTTTCTTGTGGCTGCAGATATGAAGTCCCGTTACCTCGCTGGCTGACGGGTAGCGCCTGTTTGCAACTTCTAGAGGCCATGTGCCTTCCTTGGTTCATGGACCCTTCTTCTTATCCGCAAACCTAGTGGTGTCCAGCGAGGCCTTCTCATTCTTTGAATATCTCCACCCTCTTCTTCCGTTGCATCTCTGACTCCCAGTGGGAAAGATTCTCTGCTTTTAAAGGCTCAGATTTCATTGGGCCCACCCAGATCATCCAGGATAATCTCCCCATCTCAGATTCTGTAACCTTAAGCTCATCTGCAAACTCCTTACTGCCATGTAAGGTAACCTGTTCTGTTTCCAGGGGTTAGGGTGGGGATTTGGGGGGTTTGGGGGGGACTGTGACTCAGCCTACCTTCCTTGAGATCATAAATTCTCTGCCCGAAGTCTGAAGGGAGTCATGTTTCTATTAGCAAGAAAGAAGGGGTCAATGGCTGCTATAGGTATTATTATTCTTACAACAAAACAAAACAACAGAGTGGGAGGTGCTGAGGTTCAGAGCATGTAAACAGCAGAACTCTTTTTTTTCCACATTTTTTTGGGTGTAGTAAAACTCCACCATAGAAGGAAGGCTGATGAACCACAAGCCCAACATTTGCCTTTGTGTTTTGTCATCTGGTCCAATGAGCTGGGAAGAATGTCAGTGTGGTCCCAGCGTCACCAGTGTCAGTATTGAGGTGGGGCTGAGAAAAGCGATGGCCTGCTTTTGGGGTAACTGCAGATTTTATGATTTACTTTAACTTTTTTTTTTTTTTACATCTGAAAAGTCTGGTTCTTACACTTTGAAAATTACTAAGTGAAAGAGTATGGAATTTAAGACTGTTTTCAACCTGAGAAGAGAGTGGGGGAAAATGGGGAACTTTCTCTAGGAATGTATTGCAGAATGCTGTGTTTGTGGAGTGTGTGTTCCTGCATTTATGGGGTGCATGTGTGCAGGTGGATATACAGAATATTTCTTTTTGGTCATCGGATTAATGTGGAAGATAGACTTATCAGTGATTTTTAGTAGGGGGAGGGTATGAGGGCTGTCCAGAAAAAATCTAGCCACAGATGCCTCTGTATTTCATATGACATGGCTGGACACTTTCCGGACAGCCCTTGTGTGCTTTTTAGGAGAGTGTCAGGTATTTTGAATTCTCAGGTGGGACTCATGATTTTTTTGTCAAAAGGGCAGAGATAAAGAGTTGTCATGTTTTTGAACGTTGGCAGAGTGCACCTTCCTGAGGACTGTGCCAGCCAGCGCAGTGATTGAGGACATCACTGCCAGCATCGGGCACTTTGTTTTTCAATGTTTGCTCATTTGAGGGTTGAAAAATGGCACCTCCCTGTTAGACATCTTTGATTGCTTGTGGCACCTTACGTCTCTTTCCTGTGACTGTTTTTAATACGGTTACTAACACTGACGCTTTCTTTTCCAAAGGGAGATTCTACTGTCGTTGGGACAAGCAGGCTCCGGGACTTACATGACAAGTTTGAAGAGGAGCTGGGGAGCAGGCAAGAGAAGGCCAAGGCCGCTAGGCCTCCATGGGAGCCCCCAAAGACGAAGCTGGATGAAGACTTAGGTGAGTCAGAGGTTACCAGGCCAAGACCCTTTGCTCTTTTAGTATTGCTTATCCTGGACTTTTGGAATGCGTCCTCGGGAGTCCCAAATGGAAATCTCCTCTTTTCATTTTATTTTCTTTAATTACAGTCAACAGAATACGAGGTCAGACAATTAATATCACGAACTCGTCCTAGAACAAGTGCTGAATCCCTCATTGCTGACTATCATCACTACGGTCACCTTTGAAGTCCTCCCTTTGGGAAACTATCCACTGACACCAGTGCCTAGTCCACCCTCACAGCAGTTTTGGGACTTTTTCTGGAATGGCCATCAGATCTGTCATTGTACCCTAAATCTGACAGGTTTATGAACTTGCCACTGTGAGCTTACATTGGCAGTACTGTACAAAGTGTACAGTGTCCTACAGAGTCAGTAAGGTGCTATAACCTTCGCAAGGTAACGACAACAGCTCTGATGGTCATTCCAGAAAAAGAGTTCGAAAATTGCTTTGAAGGGTGGACTAAGAACTGGCATCAGTACAGAGCTTCCCAAGAGGAGTATTTCGAAGATGATCATAGTGATTGATATTCAGCAATGAGGTATATCCCTTTTTTAGGATGAGTTTGTGAAATTAGTTGTCTGACCTTGTACATAACAATGGAACTTTCTTTTTTATCTTAGTTTTTTTCAGTTAACATTCAGCAGAATACATAAGAGGTTTAATTTGCAAGATACCCTAACAATTGCACCCCTTATAGAATTGTCTAGTCTTAGAATCAGAAGGGACCATAGTCTAGCCACCCACCAAAAGCAGGAGCCTGTTCCTTGTGCCTCATGCCTCTGATGGGCAGGCATGTTTCCTCGTGGCCCTGTCCACTGCCAGCGGGCTCCTGGTTTGATGAGGTCCAGCTCTATTTGAAAGTTTCTCTCTACTCACGTAGACAGTTCTCATAACTTTCTCAGATGGTGGTCTGTTCTTTCCTGCATCTGAGGTTCCAAATAGATGCTGAGATCTTTAAAGATAGAAACTACTTTCCACTACTTTGCGTCCTTAGCCCCTAATAGGTGCTATACATAGGTGAGACATTCCGTATGCCTTTGCTTGAATGTTCTCTGGTTCTGCCCACCTTCATAGTGTCTCCCATGCTGAGAGGCAGTGTCCATGGTGGGTAAAAGCACTGAACCAGCTGGGCTGAATTCGAATACTTGCTCCACCATTTGATAAGTGACCTTGGGCAAGTGATTTAATCTCTCTGTGCTTCACTTTTCTTATCTGTAAAATAGAGATGACAGTAGCATCTTTCTTATGCAGTATGTCAAAAACACAAATGTGTAAGGGTTGGGTCACTTGCATCCCTGCCAGGAAATCGTCAGTGACCTTTCCAGCTCAGGGGCAACTTGCTGTTTTCCGAATTGCTGTACCTTTTTACATGTGAAATCCCAGACTACTACTGTGGTTTGCGTTTTCTCTGGCATTGCTCATTAAGTCTTCCTCTGTAAAAATCTTGGTTTGCTTCCCCGGCTAGACTGTGACTTAGCATTACACGCTGCATTATTTTTCATGGTATTGCTGAGCAGAGTGCAGAATAGGCACTCAAATATTTGCTGAAAAAATAAACAACTGTCCTTACATTTAGGGGTTTGGGTCACTTGGAAGTCTCCATGTATTACCACCTTGTGAACTTCTTCACCTTTTCTCCATGTTTTTCCCTCACCTCTATTAGAAAGTTCCAGTGAATCTGAGTGTGAGTCTGATGAGGACAGCACCTGTTCTAGCAGCTCAGACTCTGAAGTTTTCGACGTCATTGCAGAAATCAAACGCAAAAAGGCCCATCCTGACCGACTTCACGATGAACTCTGGTACAATGACCCAGGCCAGGTGCGTGTGTTTTTATCCTCTTGCTGTGCAGGTCGTTAAAACGCACACATCACATTTATGACTCAGGCTCAGAGGATGCATGTTGGCTGTCATCGACACTGAATTTTCCTCTCAGGGCTGTGTGTCATTTTTCAGAGTTCATTTCCTTTCCACTGCAGAGTTCAGCTCCAGAGCAGAAGCAGCAGAGCAGCTGTTCCCTGAATCACATTCGACGATGTCGGTAAATCCTGTGGTGGGGCGCAGGATCCTGGCACTGCCTCATTAAACGTGCAGTAAACGGAAGGAGATAAATGGTGGGAAGAGGGAGAGAGGACTTGCGGGTCTTTTTAAAAACGGTTCCTTGGAGCTGTAAAGTAAACAATGTCTTCAGTCCTGTAAGACTTCATATTTCTTAGTTGGTAATAGGCACAATTCCTTGTAAGTTCTCTTCCTTGTTCAGCATGTTTGAGCTAATGATGGCATAGCTGGACATATTTTTATTTCTACTTAGTGTTTTATTATGAAGTCATACATGATACACAGTATCTTTATAAGAGATTTATATTTTACAAATACACATTACATACAAAACAGTATCTTTAATGCATATGAAGTTATTAAGCATAATAACATATACCTATAAAAAGATAATTTAAATTTTATATTTTGCAAATAAATTCATACCATTATATATATATATATATATTTTTTTTTTTTTTTTTTAATTTTTTAATTTTTTTTTTAATGTGGGTAGTTCCCTGGCTGGGAATCGAACCCAGGCTGATACCATTCTATATTAATTTGAGTGTTTTTCTGGTGCTTGTTAGATTATAGTGATCTAAACATTTTTTCTTTATGGAATTAATATAGTTAGAATGCCTGACAAATGTACTTTATGGTCTCATTTACTCTCTTGGAATCGAACAGAAATGTTTGCAATTGTCAGTGCATTATTAAACTTACTTTGATGTATTAATCATGTATATGATCTCTTTAAACAGTGTTAGTTATAATTCACATACAGTTTACACACTTAAAGTATATAATTCAGTGTTTTTTAGGATATTCACAGGATTGTATAACCATCATTAAAATCTAATTTTAGAGCATTTCTGTCTCCTGTAAAATCCTATGTTCATCAGTAGCCACTCCCCCCCCACCCCCTTCCCCCATGTAGATTTTTACTGGACTATTCTGTCAGGAAGGCTACTGCTTGGTTTCTGTGGGTTCTTATTTCTGTCAAATTTTCCAGGGCCTTCTGTGTGGTCTCACCATTCTGTTCACTGTGTTTGGTTTTGTGTCCTTATAAAGGGCTGATCTGCACTGGGGCTCAGACCCTGTTGGAAGGCAGAAATACAGGCTGTCTGTCTGCTGCCCTGGAAATCAGTGAGGTCTGAGTGATTTTCCACGTTTTCCATCGCAAGTTGTGACCAACGTTAGAAGTGTGCTGTGACCTTTGAGGGAATTCCATCACATCTCTGTTTGCCAGTTGTTACTTTGGGTAATAGCTTAACGTGATTTTTTTTTAGGTAGCAATATTATTTCTCTGCCGTACCACCTGGAGGTTTAGATTTCCCAAAAGGATAAAGGAAGTTACAGTTTTTCACTTTACTATTTATTTTCAAAGTTTTATTGAGATCTTTACATTGGACACAATGAGTTAAAAATCCCTAGAACATTACAGAACTTGTGTGTGTGTGTGTGTGTGTGTGTGTGTGTGTGAGAATAGAGGCATTTATGGCTGGATTTTTTCCAGACAGCCCTCATATATGAATGTATATATGTCTTATGATATATTCGTGTGTATGTATACACACACATGCACACACACATATTTTTATTAAAACAAAGAAAGTAAGAAATGGAACTCCACTTTCTCAGTCTCCATACTGATGTTCTGGTCTCCGTTTTGGTTCAGTATTACCATTTATGTTGAATAAACTCGTGGCCCTTTAAGGTTGTGCCCACAGTTCGGCTTCTGAAGTCTTCTCATTCACATACACGACCCATTTAAATGGCACTCGTGTGCATGGAGCATTATAAAGGCTTTGTGCCTTCTCTGCTGAGGCCTCATGGAATAGCCAGCTTCCTAGCCCTACCCACTTTGTCTCTGTGAGGACAGTGGTATCTCCGTCTGGACTGACCTTTTCCCTTTAAAATTACTAAGTATATTGTATGTACATTATTTCTCCTATCTAGAATAAACATTCCTCGAGTATAGCAGGTCCGTGAATGGCTTTGTTACGTTCAGTGTCGTTTCATTATAATGTTGATGAGATGCCGTGGGAACCTAGCTCTGGTTTGTGTCAGTTAGCCTGTAAAATGGGTTTGGTTATGTCGTTTCGCTACAGTTCCAAGAACCTGTTGACAGTGATGTTAAGTGAGGACTTTGTACACCCACCCTGAGCTACTTATCACCCTTTCTCCCCCCACAGTGTTTACCAGTCATCCTTCTACCTAAGAGGCACTCAGGAATTACTTAATTACTGAACCATGTGGGTAGAGTTCACGGCAGTGACATGAATTCAGGTGAAAAAACAGACGTAGACTCACCGGATTAGTGTTGAAAGTTTTTCTGATTTTAGTAGGCATTTTCTTCTCTCTGCTTCAGATGCCTTAGGTTTCTCTTTTGAAAACATTTAATCTACGGGTATTCTTCAAAGCATTCTGTGTGTCCCTTTAGTATATGAAATATGCTTTTCTTTTGTGGAAGAGTCATTTTTCCTGAAATAAGAAATAGGAGAAACATAGTGAAAAGTGGTAGGAGAAGATGGGGGCAAACAGTGAGCTAACACTCATATTTTCCACCTTGCTGCACCAGTAACTGGGGAATCCAGTGTTGTCATACGGTTTCCTTTTATCAAACAATATAGACAGTTTGCAGCTTTATTGGTTTTGCAATCCATTTAATCTTCTCACCATGACAGCGTCTTCAGAGCTTCAGTACCCATGACACTGAAACCCACACAGTTTCCGAGCATCATCATGGATGATGTGGATGCCCCCTCCAGTAAAAACAAATTCCCTTTTGTTCCTGACAGATGAACGACGGACCACTCTGCAAGTGCAGCGCAAAAGCGAGACGCACAGGAATTAGACACAGCATTTATCCTGGAGAGGAGGTAACTGGTTTGGGTTATTGTATTTGTAAGCACCGAGAAGCTGCAAGTGGACAGATGCTTTTGCTGTTCTTTCCCCAGTAAATGAAATCATACCGCTGAAGAAGTCTTTCTATATTTCCTCCTCGTCTCTGTTACTGATAGCTGGAGAGGAAAAGTACTTGAGTTTGGAGTTGGAGTAGGGAATGTTACCAAAGAAACTGTAAAAAGTTGTGGAAGTTTCATTATTTAAAATAGGCAAGATGGTATTTAAGTTGTTTTTTTTTCATTACTTTAGGTATCCTAAAACTGTACATACTATAATTTTCTTTCATGTTTTTTATTACAGATAGTTATGAATTACCCTGGAGAAATGATCTCACTCAGGTGCCTTAAGGCACACGCCCTCTTTCCTTTGGGGTACATAGGGTATACAGTTCTGTTTGTTAGTCGTTGTCAGTCTCTTGTCCCCACTGAACTGTGACTAGCACATGGACTGTTCTAGCTGTGTACCCCAGCATCCAGGTCATCAGGGACACTCCAAATATGACTGAGTTGTTGAATATTTTTACATAATCGAGTTATATATAACTACTCCCTTTGAATTATTTTTTTCCCTTGTTATCTTTTATTTTTATAACTTGTTAATCCCAGGATTGTCACTCTATGATTCAGCACATTATGTTTAAACATAGTATATGTAAATCCTTAATTTCTATTTAAAACTTGTTTGAGGTCATAACAATAATTGGAATAAATGAGGTAATGACGGATATTTTGAACTACTCGCCTCACTTTCACCTCATTTATCTTTGAAAGTTGGCAAGTGTAGCAAGGAATTGTGGGTCAAGATCTGCACTTTGTGGAATGTCCCCCGTGTGCTGCAGGCTGGGTTCTCTGAAAACAGGTGCTGCCGTGGAGTTTGGGGTGCGAGATGTTTAATAGAGATTAGGCAGGAAGGGAGTGGAGGCAGGATTGAGCAGAGGGAGAAGTCCACCTGGCTTGTCGGGATCGTCTTGCATTGGGGCTGGAATGTTCTTCAAACCCCCACCTCTGTCCTCAGAGCAGGCTGCTCCAGGAAGGGTGTGGCTTTGGAGGAGGAGGCTTTGGGGGAGGAGGATCTGCAGCAGAGGCTGACCCTAAAGGAGCTGATGGCTGCAGGCTGTCCTCTGACTGCTGTCCCCACAGGCCCTTCTTGGAGGGGAGACCTGGGAGGAGTGGTGCTGGCTGAGGACCTGCGTCCAGGCAAACTCATACTCGGAGTACATGCTTATTCTAACCGTGAGAGCAAACTTTTGGTCCGTTTGAGATAGACAGGGCCGATGTTGTCCAGTTCCTACCCAATGGTAGCTTAGTCTCCTTAAGGAATGGTGCCATTTTGAGGGCCCAGCATTGATCACTGTAGGTGGCTCTTGGACGGTCAGCAGTGGTAGTGGCTTAGCTAGCATAGCCCTGCTGGCCGTTGTGCTTAAGTGGATCCTCCATCTGCACTGCTGTGGCCATTTCACTCATGTGCCCATCCTGTCAGCTTTGGGGCTGTTGACCGAAGCTGGCTGACGCTGTCTGGCCAAGTCATTTTGTCGACTCAGTAATTTAATACCTTTTCCGAAGTGGGTGTTCTCTGATGGACACACACGTGTAATGTGGAGATTGTCGTGCTCTTTGCCCTTTGTCCACCCACAAGTCTCTGTCTGTCCCAAGAACCCCTTATCCCTGATCTCCCAATCTTTTTCCTTCTCGTACTCTGACCAGCTGGCATGGCCACGTGCTTCTGCCACGAGTCCATCTGTATTCTAGCCTCAGGCTCCTCTTTCCACACAGAGTGTATGACCAGGTACCCGCCTGAAACTCTGCCCATTGGGAAGATTTTCCCTCATCACTGTCTTTCACAGCCATCCCCAAACGAGTCTGCAGCACACTCTGTTTCACCTTGTCCCCCGTTGCTGATGGACGTGTTTGCAAGCCGAACTTGGGCTTTTCCCTCTGCTTTTGTCATTCTGTCCATAGTCATCAGCTGAGGACGGGGTGTTGGTGCCACAGTGGTAGGCCACCTGCTTTTGCAGATTCACTGTGCCTGCTGCTCCTTCGAGTGCTTAGTTCTGGATATACCAGCTCCATCCTATGATGGATTGTTTCTGGTCCTGCCATACTTCTGCCTGGGTGGGGCTGCCAGCTTATGACAGGCAGTTCCAGGCACATGTCTGCTGTCCCTTGGCCTTGCGTCCCATGTTTACCAGGGCCCAGTGTGGCCACACACTCCCCTCAGCATCTTTTCCCAGCAATGTGTGGGATTTGCTCCATTGTCTGGCCCCGCAGCAGGACCGCTGCAGCTTGGGACTGCTGATGGCATCCTCACCGGAGCCCCATGCACAGCTGGCAGCCTTTGCGCCACTCTGGGAATGGACTGAGGCCGTATTCCTCAGCGGGATATGCTGCCCCCCCGAGCCAGAATAAACCTGCTTGTTATGCTTCCTTCTCCATTGTAGGAGAGGCAATAATACATCTTTTACTTTGGCTAAATGTCTCGGCATTTCCCAGACGACTTACTCCTAGAAATGCTGTGGCTGTAGCAGGCCCCAGAGCCTTTGCGGGGCTTCTCGCACCCTCTGGAGCGTGGGTGTTTTACCAAGGCTTTCCGTTTCATCAACAATGATGTCAAAGATACAGTGAGCAGTGCAATGTCCTGCAGTGTGCCCAGAAGGTCAAGGGCTCCTTGGACTGTGTTAGGACAGTGAGTGGGACAGTTAGCACAGGCCGGTAACAGAACCGTAAATGGTGTTTGTTCTGTGGGAATGGGAACCAGTTCTGATCTTTACTCTGATTGGGATAGAGAAGAATATATTCAGGAAATCAGCTGTGACATGTTTTTCACCTGAGGTTGTATTAGCCTGCGCCAAGCTACAGCACCTGGCACAGCAGGTGAACTCGGAGCTAATACTTGGTTGAGCTTGTGGTAGTCTACAGTCATCCTCCAGGATCCATTTAGTTTCTTCAGGGGCCAGACTGGGAATTAAACAGATAAGATCGGAACCGTCACCCCTGTGTGCTTTAGATCCTTAGGGGTGGCACTAATTTCCACCATCCCTCGAGCCATAATGTTTGTGATGTCTGGGGTGGGGGTGTGGGTAATTGCAGTGGCTTCTGCTTGACCTTCTCCTTATGACCCTTACTTGACAGATCAAGGACCCAGGTGCAGAGGTCCCCTATGCCAATTTTGTAATTTCCAATGATACTTTCAGGGACCAGGGAAATGACCACTGTGTGGATTTGTGGCCTCAGTGGGCCTACTGTGAGCCAGATGTTGACCAAGCTTTCATATATGACCTTGGATTCATGTCTCCTACTCTTCCAGGGGTACCAGGATGAGAAGTGCTGAATCAGATGCTGTATCCAACACACCTTGAACTGTCTGGGTTCCCTTTTCCCTGGCGTACTGTTACCCCAGTAAATGGCCACAGGCTTCTTTGGGAAAGGATAGGGTAGTCATGCTCATTTTTGCTTGTAATGGTGTTGCAAGGCCTCTTGGGAACTGGCCCCTCTTTAGTCGGTGGGTTTCAGTCTGAAAACTCGATCATGTCTGGAACTGGGTAAGGGATCATGACTTTATTGGAGCAAGCTACCTTCAGCTGCTTGGTTGCCCATTCTTGATTCCTTCTGTTGGCACAAACTAAGTAGTACGTTTGTCAGCTGCCCATGTATTTCGCACCTAAGGACACTATTCTTTTGACGACCTCCAGGACTCTTTGTGGGTCAGACGCCTGTGGCTGCCGCTTGGATTTTGCTGGTCGTGATGGTAATTGTGCAGCGGGGCTTCTAACGATTATCCCATCATCTGTTTGGCCTCCCGTTTTCGAGTACTGTCATAGCTGTTGCTGTCAGCAAGCTCTGCTCTGACAACCTCTCTTACTGTCAGCGCTGGCCTTCAGAGGAGGCCACCATGGACCTTCCTAGTGATGCTGGTGCCTCTCTCCAGCACATTCCTCTGGGTTGTGGAGTGCCGTGTCCTCTGGGCCTTCCCATGGGATATGTTTTATCTGGTATATTTCTCAGTTGTGGATAGTATATCCATTCCAGCATGCCCACTTCCTTGAATCTTGGAATTCTTTCCTTCTCTGTCGTTCACAGCAGTTTTGGTCCTTTAACTTCACTTAGCATGGGCCATCGCTTTTTTCATGCTGTTGGGGAGTTCCTAGCATCTCCTGCTGTCCTTGAGTCCTGCGTGCTCCCAAGTCAGTGGAGCTTTCCTGAACCAATATCGTGTTCTGGGCCTTTTGATCAGGCACTGTCAGTGTCTGGTTCTGTACAGACTCCTGCTGCTGGCACGTGCCGGCTAGTTCTTGTAGCTCCTTGGGATATAATCTCTCCTCCTAGTACTTCCGCAGCTGGGTTATGCTGTGAAATGACACTAATTATAGTCTTTTGGCCAGGAGGGAAGACTGGAGTGGGGGTAAGGGGTGGGGAGTTTCCAGGTCCCTGACCTTGACATTACAGACATACTTTGGTTGACTGTTAATTGTCTTTATCTGACTTAGATAAACTCTGGGCTTGGTCCTGGCTTACTCTGACCTCTCACTGTAGGTGACAGTAGCTTTGTGTGCCTCCAGCAGGCCCTCTGACTTTCACATTTGGCTTCCAATTGCTTTTCCTCTTTGGCTGTTCATTTTTGTAGAGAAATGATTCTCCAAGTGAGATCTTCTGACTGCTGTCAGCATCACCTGGGAACTTGTTAGAAGTGTAGATTCTCACCTTGCCTCAGCTGAATCAAACTCTGAAGGAAGGGAGCAGGCAATCGCAGAGTTAGCAAGCCCTCCAGGTGATTTCTAGGCACGCCAAAGTTTGAGGAATACAGGAAAGCATCACTGGTGCTTAGCAGTAGCCATCCGTACCATTGTTCTTGCAGCTACCATTCTCTCGTAGTCTGAAACACTTGCTTCTACTTGTACAGCCTTCCATTCTATCTTCTTTGAAAGTTTCAGGTGGAGTGCCATCTGGTGCCAGAGGCTGCTCCACCTACCACCATGATGGGGTCCTTATTGCCAGTTGGGTGATTTAGCTACGAAGCCCACCTTATCTCCCTTGCTTTCTTGAATCTCTCTTAGTACCAACTGTCGAACATTGAATCTCCCAGAAGCAGATGCTGAGATGGAATTTGGGTACATGATGTTTCTTAGGGATCTTCACCTGTGAAAGAAAGAGGGCGTAAGCAGGATTCGGCAGGGATTATTTGAACTGTGAGTCAGTGTCAGCAAAGCCCCATCTGCCTGGTGGTGATCCAAGGAGTGACTATTGCCCATTTAAATTTGGCTGCAGTGTCTGGGCCTTTGTACCTCTGCCTTGCTCTGAGACTCTGCTGTCACTCTCTCACAGTGGGCAGCAAGTCCTGCCTTGGAAGGTGGTCTGGGTCACACATCTCTGTGTCTAGCACAGTGTGCCCAGTGATTCCTCGGATGCTTCTTTGCTCTCTCTGTTTCCCTGTCTTAAGCCCCGCACGTATCCTGTTCCACCACCTCTCCTGCTTCTCCTCTCTCTGGTCCCTTCCTTTTTCACTCAGTATATTTAATCCTTTCACTATTTTTTTTCCTCCTATTTAAACCTACTGCTATTACTTCTGAGATTATTTTTCCTGCATTTTTATTGGAGTTTAGCCAAAGGTCAATTATTGTGTTACTTTGCAAATAAAAGGAAGATAGTCATAGACCTTTAAATCTAGAAAGACCTTTATGTTGTCTGAGCTTGTCGCACTGCGTGTGAGGAAATGAACTGGCTACTGGGGAGAGCCAGCCCTACTTTATTCATCTAGTAAATGGCAAAATGCATACTGTTCTTCCCTGCTAGCCCGTGAAGGAGTACACTTCAAACCTCTTTTTGTCAGATGTGAAGCTAGAAAATACAGTTTTTAAATTCTGTGTTTAAATATAAATACTTCCCTTTTAATCTCACTTCTGTTTTTTCCCTCAGGCCATCAAGCCCTGCCGTCCCATGACAAACAACGCTGGCAGACTTTTCCACTATCGCATCACCGTCTCCCCTCCTACGAACTTCTTAGTAAGTTCCCAGCCGGATCAGACTGCATTGATTTTAAAATGTAAATGGTTGCATGTGTGTCCTTAGGTTAAAATATGAATACCCTAAATACTGACTCAGTTCTTAAATGTTCTTTCTTTTAAAAATACTCTATTGTTCTGTTGATAAAGTTGTCCTTTATCATAATGATATTCTTCCATTTTGACATTCTTACTATACTTCTTTCTATACCTTTTTCATTGATACTGATGGTACCATGTAATAGCCAAAGAACTATGGAGCTATTCATTGGAGCTGTGGAGTTGGAAGAATACATAAAACACTTTCCTATCTCTTACAAATCAGTGAATAGTTTATATATTATCTGATGACCCAAAGAAGAAACTCTGCTGTATTTATGACAATAATAATAATACTTAATATTTGTCGACTGCAGTACTAGGCACCATTCTAAGTGGTTGACATATATTAACTAATACTTGTCACAACAAACTGATGCAGTAGATATTATTATCCTCATTAGTCCATGTTTTACAAATGAGATTAAATAGCTTGTTCACGATTATTCAGGTAGTAAGTGGCAGAGTGGGGATTTGAACCCAGGCAGTCTGACTCTACCACGCATGGCTGTCTGAGGGCTGTCCAGAAAAAAATTCAGCCATAAATGCCTCTGTTTTTCACACTATATGGCTGAATACTTTCCGGACAGCCGTTGTATACTATTCCACTAAGCTATATTGCCTGTCATAGTACAAAATTTATTAATTCTGGGCACTTGTATCACCAAGAGGTTTCAGTTTCAAAATTAGGTTATTAATAATTATATATTTTAACTTTACTGAGGTATAATTCACATGCCATAAAATTTACCCATTTAAAGTATATATTTCATGATATTTAGTCTTTCCATAGAATTGTGAAACCATCACCACAATCTGATTTTAGAACATTTTCATTGTCTCCAAAAGAAACCCTGTACTCATTAGCAATGAATTATTTCCTAAGCCCCAGCCTTCAGCAGCTACTATGATACTGTCTGTCTCTGTCATTTGCCTACTTGAGATAATTTCATAGGAATGGGATCATAGAACATATGATCTTTTTTGGTTTCTGATTTAGCATAACATTTTCAGGATTCATTCATGTTACCACATGCAACTTCATTCCTTTTAGTGGCCAAATAATATTCTGTTGTATGGATATACTATATTTTATTTATGCATTCAGCAGTTGATGGACATTTGGGTGGTCTCCACTTTTTGGCTGCTATGAACAATGAATGCTGCTGTAATTATTCATGTGCAAGTTTTTGTGTAGATGTATGTTTTTATTTCTCTTGGGGATAAACCTAGGGCTCAACTTATTGGATCGTGTGGTAACTCTGTGTTTAATATTTTGAGGAACTACCAAACTGCTTTCCGAGTGGTTGTACCATTATTATTTCATCAAAAGTTCTTTTAATTATATTTAATTTAGACCAGCTTTGTTGAGTTATTCAAATAGAAAGTAGCAGTAACATTGACAACACAAATACTGTACATTTGGATATTCTATAGTCCTCCCCATACCAAGTTCTTCATATATATTTGTGTGTTTGTGGGTGTGTGTGTATAAAATGTATGAATGCGTAATATTTAATACCTATATAAAAAACTTATCTTTTAGTGTACCAATCTTGATAACTAGCTCCATATTTATTAATAGTATTTAGGATTAAAAAAAGCAGACTGTAAGGATGGCATAAGGAAGAGAGTCTTTTACACATAAATCAAAATGTGTGTGTTCTAATTACAGATTTGATTTTCAGCTAATTGAGATCTTGGGCATTACGTGGGAGTTGATTTGTTACTGCATTTGGTGGTTGGCTTCTCTTCGGAGGGCTTGGGAGTGAAGCTGAGCTTCTGGCGGGCACCCTGGGGCCTTTCAGTGCCTCCAGGTTGTTTGGGTCTGACCGTCGGGATGCTGAGTCTTAGTACCACTTTGAGCTTTGAGTCAGCTGTGTTATTATCTTGTTCTTATTAGTTCAGAAATACAGTTCAGTAAGGACAGGACTGGGTATTGTGGGATTAAATAAAACGAGTTCCTAAAAAATGAAACCATACAGCAAACTTTTTTTGCTTTATGGCATCCATAATAAACATTCTTGGTTGTCTCAGTACACATATATTACTTGAGCCAGAGAATTCCACCTAAAATTATACTTTTGTGTGAAGTTCTCCCTGGTGTTTGACAAAACATTAACAAAGTTTATGGAGTCCTCACCCTACATTTTTCTTGTTGGTTGCTTTGTGTCCTGATGGATTTCTGCGCATGCACGTCATGTCATTATTTAATGTAAGCTTGTGTTTCTTTTTGCTTTTAGACTGACAGGCCAACTGTTATAGAATATGATGATCATGAGTATATCTTTGAAGGATTTTCTATGTTTGCACATGCCCCCCTGACCAATGTAAGTATGTGCTGATCGGCTGGCTTTCTTCGTCCCTGTGCTCTTTCCTTCCCCACCTTCCCTTCATTCTTTTTTTCTAAAAATGAAAATAAATTTTCTTTCTGGGGTTCCCTGGTGGTGTAGTGGCTAGCCTTTGGCACTGTCAACACTGAGGCCTGGGTTCGACTCCCAGCCAGGGAACCACCAAAAAAAAAAAAATTTTTTTTTTCTTTCTTCTGACTTCTAAGTAACATTTACTTTGTGTCCCTCTGCATGAGCTATAGAAAGTCTGTGGCAGTGTGTGTCAGGTTGGGAGTGTGACATCTGTGCTAATGAGTCACAGGTTTGGTCCACATTAAATGGTGTAAGTAAACGTGTCAGAATAACATTTTGAGAGTGTGAGAGATTGGGAAAGAAGGATAACGAGTAATGTGTCAAAGCCATTTTGAGTTGGGTGTCCTTCAAAGGAAAGTTAGAAAATTTTTAAGAGGAAGTTACTATTTTGTCTCTGAGCTATAGGAAAAGAAATGGAGCTGGTTCAGGACATCCTGGAGCCTGAATTTATTTCATATAGTTTTCTGTTTTGAATCCCAGAAATATGTCTTCTCTAAGAGACTTAGTGTGACGACAGAGATCTATGATATTTTCGTACAGGTATTAAGGCTGCTCGGTTGGTAATCGGTTCAAATGGAAGTTCTGTAACTCTGAGTCATGAACTTTCTGTCTCAAAGCTGGCAGTCTTGGGAATTATCTTATTATTTCATATTCCAATTGGACAGGGAGTGAATTTACTGGTGACTCAGGAAGAGAATGTAGCAGTATACTTTACCCAGTCTAGACACTGTTATAGAACTTATTGAATTATAGCTACGGTGTATCTACATCAAAATAGAATGTTCTTTAATCCTTTCTGGTTTGGTTACAAGAAATTACATTTGCAGTTTGAAAAGTTATTTTAGTACTGTTTACTTCAAACTTGAAATTCTATTCCTTTGGAGAATAAAGAATCAAATCTTTGCCATACCTCGTTTCTATCTTTTTTTTTTTTTCCTTTATAAGTAGACATGATTCTATAGCAAAGAACTAATTTAAAACAGATTGTTTTCTTAATGAGATTGTTTTCATTCTCCAGTACATTTTATCTCAGAGAATTTTCTTTGAGAAGATGATTATATTGTGAATGAAAAGATAAGATCATTTGATGCTGCATACCACATTTACCTCCAGGGTGGACTGTAATATAAAAAAGGATGTAATATGGGACCTTTTTTTTTGAGGTATAATTGATATATAACATCATGTTAGTTTTAGGCGTATAACATAATGATTCAATATTTGTATGTAGTATGAAATCACCACAATAAGTCTAGTTAACATTGGTCATGTTACATAGTTATGGAATTTTATATTGGACTATATTCTTAAACACTCTATATGACAAGACACAAGGAAGTTTTTGAATTTTGATGGTTTTATTTCCTTTTTGAAAAATGTCTCAGTTAGGCACTCAAACTCTTCGTTATCCTCCAAGTTTTACAGTTGGAAGGACCTTTGGAAGTCCTTTAGCCTAACTTCCACTTACCTGATGCATTTCTCTCTCTCTATTCCCTCAGAAGGTTTGCAAATGCAAATAATTTAGTTACATGAAAATATTTTAAATATCTATCATCTTATCTCTTAATTCCCTAGCAGTCATGCGGGTCTTATTTTAACTTTTAGTTTCACCTTCGAGAAGGAATGCTGCATGACTTCAGAGAGACCAGGGTTTTCAATATTAGCGAATTCCACTTACTGACTGCTTATTTTGACATTTCAGTCTTTATGAGCCTTGACTGTCTTATCTTAAGATAGAAGTACTAGTTTTAGTAGTCTTACTGTCTTCTGTTAAAAAAAAAAATGAACATATCTAAAAAGTATTTATCAGTGCTTGGCATCGCACTTTTTATTTTGGAAAAGATGTCAGACATACCTGGCTTTGTACTTTTCTTCTAATTCTTTGTTTTGTTTAATTCTTAAGAAAAAATCTAATTCTTAATATTTATGTGATTTTAGACAAGTGATTCTTTGAGTTTATTAAAGTCCCTCAGCATGAGGATTGGCACTGAGAGGTCGCTAATGCTAAATTAATTATAGTTGTTACTATTGTTATAAAATAAAATACAGGACTGAAAAATTCCTGGCTTCAGCATATATTTTATATGAAAATATTCAAGTTCTCCAAATTTGAGAACTTAACTCTATAACAGGAAGATAAGTCCCATCATTTATGTTAGAGATGTTGATAAAATAAATCGAGTTTTAAGCTGAGTTTTGTGTAGTTCTTAGGAATTAATTAGGTCCATCAAAGGCTCTTGAATTTGAAATAGCCTCACAAGAAAAAGAATTATTAAATCGCTTTACTGATCTGATTCATTTTCTTGCTAGAGACAGCACATCAGCAAGAACAGCATGCAAATGATTGTAATGTTAGAATCTCAACCACATCTAGTTGCGACAAGTTCTCTTAAGGTCTTGCATTGAAGTGGATTGAAAGCCTTGCTGGCTAAGGATAGAGTGTTGCAGGAGAATTTTATCTTTTTATGTAGTACATCTGCTGTTACTTAAAATACCTGATGTTACTAAAGACTTTATGACAGGATAACTAAAATTATAAAGATATTTGAGTATGTATTAGATGCATAATATCTTACTCCATCCTCAGAATGACCGGAAAGCCTCACGATCATTCACTTCCTGCCTTACTTGGCTTTCCATTTTCAGTGGCCTCACTGGTCATTTAGTGCCTGGAAGTAGTAGAGTTAGAATGTAAGGAGGGTTTTTTGGTTCGTTTTTGGCAGGATGAGATAGGACTTAGTGTTAGCACCCAAAGATGTTTTAAGAAATGATGGTAGGTATTTATAATATTTATTTGATTGGCTAATTAATTTTCCAATCAGTTGAGCTTTTAAGATGTAGGAAAATGACAAGTCCTCTCTTGAGTCTTAGAGAGAGCTGGAAGTTTGAGTAGAAAAGATCCTACCTTTTCAGTTTGTGTGTTTGAGAGGGGCTCCAGTGGTATGGATGAGAGCTCAAAAGAAATAAAGAATGTATAAGAGGTCAAAGAAAGAATCCCCAAAAGTGCTTTTAGTTGAAATGATAATAAGGAAAGGATTGTACTTGCATAAATCATTTATTCTAGGTGCTTTTGCACATGGTAGAAGGAGTAGAATTTACACTTTTGCTCTTTCTGTGCCTGACTCTTGACTATGCCAAGGGCTCTGGTTCCTTCATATTTTGGATACTGTCTCCCTGAGTAATGTAGTCTCACCCACATATTTTTCGCCTGATCTTTACCAAATTGGTATTTACATCTGTGACAAAGGGCTCTATGTTTTACACTCACATTTCAGATTGCCTGTTGGGTGCCCACCTTAATGTCCCCTCAGGGACATTATCCTCAGCCTGTGTGAAACTGAACTCCTCATCTTCCCCACATACTGAATTTGAGGTACTCAGGGAGTCTCTTTGAAGTTCTTTGTATTATTGCCATTGTGATCTATCTGGTCACTTCAGCCAAAAACCTAGAAGTTATCCCCTATAAAGAATAATTCTCTCTGACTTCCACATCAGAATGGATGGTCATTGTGTATTTCAGTAACAGCTCCTATGTTTAAAAATTTTCTCCTCCTCTCCAATCTTCTCTTCATTTGGCTCCTAGACTGTTCAGTAGACTCCAGTCTGGTCTTCAGGTTTTCTGCCTTGCTCTTTTCTAAACCATTTCCACCCTGTTTACATAGCAACCCATCCAAAATGTAAACTCTGATGTCTCTCACTTAAAGAACTGAATGACTTCTCATTGCCATAGGGTAAGCCCTGACTCCTTAACATTGTTTGTAAAGTCTGCATTTGTTGTTCATACATTCCTGTGTAGAAGCACCTTCTCTTTCTCTAGGTGCTTTACTCTTGAATAGCTAAATCATTTGTTCTTCCCCCACCTCCCTTTTCTCTGTCTTGCTAGAAACTAAACATCTGTTCCTCCCCAACTTACTTTTTTTGGAAGACCTGGAAAATCCCTCCCCATCTTTGAAGACTCAACTCAAATGTTACGTCTTCTTTGGTTCTTTTGAACTTTATATTTTCTGTTTGCTTATTTGTTTTTTTAATTGTACTTATAAGTTACATTGTATCATATTTTTGTTTATCACTCAAATATTTTTTAAATGATTGTAGGAATAAAGAACTTAAAAATGATAGTGGCTTTAGCATGTAGCTTCAATGGTTTAGAACTCATAACCACGAGAAGTTGAAAATGTATCTCTTATTAAAGTTATTTATGAATTTTACTCAATTTAACCATTATCCTTAAAAAACAAACAAACAAAAAAGAACAAGAAGAAGAAGAAAAGAAAGAAAAAGGAAAAGCACCTAAGCACTAAACTTCATTTGTGAGAAAAATGATTTCCAGTAGAGGGCATTATAAGACTACTTTTGTTTTTCTTCCTTTTTGATTCCTTTGGCTGGTGGAATTAAAATTTGTTTCTGATTACTATGGCTTGTAAAAACGATTACATTTTTATGAAATTGTCTTATGGACAGATTGAGCGACCAGAAAAGCCTCCTTAGCACCTCTCTAAGGCTTCTGCGTCTAGTACTTTCCCCTGCCAGTTAGCCAGGGCACTGCAGAAGCTTCATACCCTCCCCTTCTCATTCCTGCCTTTAGTCAAAAATAAACTTACAGAAAACCGATTATGTCTAGGCACTGGACTAGTTAGTGTCTGATGATACACTGGGAAGACAAGATAGATGCGGATTTATTTCACCCGAGCCTTCCTTCTTCCACATGTACCCTGAGGGAGACGTGTATACTCCAGTGGCTTAGACCTGGGTCTGGAGCACGGGTATCCAACCTTTTGGCTTCCCTGGGCCACATTGGAAGAATTGTCTTGGTCCACACATAAAATACACTAACTGATGATACCTGATGAGCTAAAAAAAAGTCACAAAAAATTTCATAATGTTTGAAGAATTTGTGTTGGGCTGCATTCAAAGCCATTTTGGCTGCAGGTGGACACGCCTGGTAGAGCAAGATTTTCAAATTCACCAGCCACTGATTTCCTTAAGCAAGTTACTGATGATTTCCTTCAATGTATAAAGGGGATAGTAGTTGTATCTATCTCATAGGGGTGGTTACATGAGTGACGATATGTGAAGCATCAGAACACTGCCTGGCTCAATAAATGCTAACTATTACTATTTTTATTATAATTTATGATTAGTTTTATTACCATGATTGCTTTTGCTCCAGAGCCAGAGAGGCAGCATGACTTGTGTACCCTTCAGTGACTCATGAATCTGTAACTGCTGAGGTGTCAGCCTGCTCTCCCTGGTCTGTCCGGAGAGCTGAGGATTCCGAGAGATCTTAAAAACCTCAGATAAAGAAATATTTCATTGTAGTTTTATGAATCCTGTGGAGGTGATTTGTTTGGTTTTAATGGGTTCTTGTCATATTTGTGTTGTTTCTCATAGAGTTAATTAAGCGCCAACATTCTGCATATTCTAGAGGCTGGGCCAGCTGTGTTCTTGCTATTAAAATCCAGCAGTTGTGGTCCAACTCTGTGTGCACCGTTGTTAGCAGCTTAGATTAAGTGAGATGTTCTCACGTGGTGCATGGCCTTCTGGGTCAGGAGCAAACAACATGTGTAGTGTGAGCCTGCAGGAAGGTGTTGCGGAACTGAACCTCTCCTTATCATTGCAGATTCCTCTGTGTAAAGTAATTAGATTCAACATAGACTACACGATTCATTTCATCGAAGAGATGATGCCGGAGGTAAGGAAGATTATTTAACTTGGTGTAGTTTCCTCTTTTGTTTATTCCATCCTTAGCGTTGAATGTGGCCAGCTCTGGCTATTTGCCACGGAATACCCCTAAAGTATTTAGTTCACTGTTGAAAGGTTCATTGAGATGGATCTCTGGGAACAAGGTTAAAAATTTGGGTTATTTTCAACTTATTGACCAATTTTTGATCCCATTTCTCCTTGTGTTATATTTACTGATAGAACTTTACATCTGTTTCTAGTTTGTTTTGGATAGGGGACAGATTTTGATTATTGGTCCTTATCAGAGAGGAAATGAGAATAGTGAAACGGAATCTGATAGCTGTTGGAACAATCTTATTCATTACGTTCAATGACAAGATCAATGCTTGGTTCATTTTTCTTCCCATATATTTACATATTTTTCCTAATTGTTTTTCATTTTGGATGCTCAGCAGCAGATTTATCTAAATATATGCAAGAGGTTTAACATTCCAAAGCAAGATTAATGTGAATCTCAGAATGATTCATTGCCTAATCTTGAATTTACTGATGTCAACAAATCACACTAAGAAATAACAACTAGACAGCAAACAAGCATGTGCACTTAACCTTGTGCTGGAGCTGGGGTCGATTTCCTGAGGCTCTGGCTCTTCCTGCAAACCTGTTTAACAGTGCAGCGCTGTCAAAGGCAGGGGAGCACCCAGGGGGAATTGATAAGCATGACGCACACATGCTTAGTTTGCACCTATGTCATTTGAAGTAAGTCCCGTTCATTCTACCTGTCTTTCAAAAAGAATTAAGGAGAAAGGGCCACCCTTTCATTCTTTAGCTTCAAAAAGGTTTTTTGCTTCCTTTTGATTTTGAAGGGCGTAAGCCCTCATTTGCTCTTGTAAAGCTGTATGCCTCTGGTGTGATCGCACACAGGGTGATTTATGAACCCTGAGCAAGACCAGTAGGAGGAAGGATTACGAGACGAGTCTCACTTGCAAATGTATCATCTGTTAAGCTTGTTTACTGAAGAAGTTTTGGTACAAAGTTTTTGTTGTTTTTCATAGCCCTTTATTTACCTTCATTAAGAATTTGAACTTTTTTGGTACAAAATACCTCTCTTTGTGGTCCCTCTGTAACGGTGATTCTGGGTGTGTTCGGGGCAGTGTGAGCAGGAGTAGGGTGAGAGGGACAAACCTTATCAGAGCCTGCTGGTGCGCACGTGTAATTTGAATGAACAAAAAGGCCCTTCCTTCTTGAATTAACATAGAATACGACATAAGGAAAACTTTAATTTTTAAATTTTACATCATTTTAATTGTATGTTGGGAAGGGCTGAGGTTACATTTTCTTAGGAATCCAAATGCCATTATGACCTACTTCATTTATGTCTCAAGCCAATGAGCTATTACTTGTAGGACAGTAGTGAGACTTTTTAGGAAATTACATGGTTTAAGTATAGATGCAGTAGACACTTTTTAAAGATATTTTACTAGAACAAGTAGAACTTTCAGTGAAAATGTATATTTACAGTACTATAGTAATTTGGTTTTGGTTTATTTTCCAGAATTTTTGTGTGAAGGGACTTGAACTCTTTTCATTATTCTTATTCAGAGATATTTTGGAATTGTATGACTGGAATCTTAAAGGTAAATAATGGAATTTTTAAAAAAGGATAATGCATGTGGAACATTGTGGAATATGGGGGGGGCATAGTTGAAATTCCTCTTATTTTTGAAATACCCAGGAGAAAATGTATTATTCATAAGAACACCTGCTATTGTTCAACATGAATAGTTCTTAGGGATCTTATTTTAATATAATTTGACAGTGTCCATTACCTAAGATTACCATTATCCATTACCTAACTGATACTTAAGAAAATGGTATCAGTTATTATGAGTAACTTCCTTGATTTATGTGCATTAGGGGAAAATCTCATTAGTTAATTTTTTAAGTCTATTGAACTTTAATAAGCTTTTTCCAAGGTGACACTTGATTAAAACAGAACTTTGGTTAGCCCTCGAAACACAACTCACACACCGTGAGCTACATCGATCCAAAACTTGTTACGTGGGTCTTAGATAATAGTTTACTCTTTTGGAGATGTCTATATTCTAGCAGATATTTACTCATTTATTTTCAAAACAGTTTATTGATGAATGCCTTTTTAAACCAAGTTTTTATAGTAATTCTCTTTTTTTGCAAGTTGTGTGATTAAAATGGAAAGGAATTAAAACACAAGCATACTCTGTCATTCAGTAGTTCAATTATAACAAAAATCTTTATATTTTTTAAGTTTCTAAATAGAGTTTCACCTTATATACTGTATACCGCACACAAGGGCTGTGCACAAAGTATCCAGCCATGTAATATGCAAAATAGAGGCGTTTACGGCTGGATTATTTCTGGCAGTCCTTGTATGTCCTTGGGGCTTCCGTTCTCTTCTACTTGGGGTAGCTCCTGACTGGAATCTTTATCGGATGTTCGTGGCATTTGCCACATGATTGATTGATTTACTCGTGGAGCAGAGGGGTGTGGTTTTTCTTTTACACCCCTGTTGCTGGTGGTGTGCTTTTTATCATTATCATGAATCTTAGGAAGTAAGTGGCAGTGTCTGTTTTCTAAGGCTGTTTTATTTACTTTTTTTCTTTCCATTTCACTTACTTGCTTTAGGTCCTTTGTTTGAAGACAGTCCTCCCTGCTGCCCGAGATTTCATTTCATGCCACGTTTTGTGAGATTTCTTCCAGGTAAGTCTTTTGTCTTGTCAGTGACCCAGTGAGATAGCACGTCTGAAAATAAGCCTGCCATTCTCCTTTCAGTCTTTAGGGACAGCTTTCCCACCTCAGAACTAGTAATTATCTATTTCTTCGATCAGGCATGAAAATGTAAAATTATACACACTGATTTATACCCCTGCGTAATGTGTGATAACCCCAAATTAGATGAGCAGTGGGAGAACTGATTGATAAATTTTGAGAGTCTACTTGGTAAAATATTATGTTGGTTTAAAATGAATATGGAAAAATGAATATGGAAATGCATGTGGCTTTAAAAATGCATATAGTTAATTGGAAAACAATTATAAAATTTTGTTTGCAATATGATTATTACTGTGCTAAAAAATTACTGCAATAAATAGTTGTATGAAAGTAGTGATTAGAGGTGGTTTTTTTTTTCCTATTTTTTTCATAAACACTTTTATTCATTTTACAGTAAGAAAACAATAATTCTCACTGAATTAAAAAACATAAGTAAATATATGACTTCTTTGTTTTTTAATCAATATTTTAACTTTTAAAATTCTCTAGCTGTGAGATAGGGCATTATATTTAGTATATAATTTAGTATTTCAAAAAACATTTGAGTTTGTAATGAAATCTTTGGATGCCTTTTTGTTTGCAAAGACTTCGACACCCAAAATGAATGCATCCCTGGGATCTCTTTTCTGGTATCTCATTCATAGTTATTTCTGGTGACTCTATACTTCATGCCTCTCATGCCCTTATTTTCTTTGCTTCTATTTGAATCCTCTCTTTTGTCCCTGTACAGTTACCTTCCTTTGCTCTCTTGCGTAAGCCCTGTGCTCTGACTTCGGTCTCTCAGCTCCAGCACCTCAATGCCTTGTTCTAACCACTACTGTCCAGGGAAATGTCAATTCACACATTTGCCTTTGCTTCTCCTGTACGAGGTGGGACAATTAATTTCACGAACCCATCCTAGAAAAAGTGCTACAGACCTCATTACTGAATATCACTACAGTCACCTTCGAAGTACTCTCCTTAGGAAGCTATGTACCGACACCAGCACCAGGTCCACCCTTCAAAGCAATTTTGGAACTCTTTTTCTGAAATGGCCATCAGAGCTGTCGTTGTCTCCAGAATCTGACAATTAAGTTCGTGAACTTGGCAATATTATGATACATTTCTGAGTTGTTTGTACGGAGCTGCCAATGTAAGCGCATGGTGTCAAGTTCGCAGTCTTAATGGTTAGATTTTTGGGAGTGACGACAGCTCTGATGGCCATTCCAGAAAGAGTTCTGAAATTGCTTTGAAGGGTGGACCAGGTGCTAGCATCGGTGCATAGCTTCCCAAGGGGAGTACTTCAGAGGTGACCATCGTGATATTCAGAATGAGGTATCTAGCACTCTTTCTAGAATGAGTTTGTGAAATTAATTGTCTGACCTCATATGCAGGCCAGTCAGTGATACTCGAGAAAAAATTTGGCTGCTGTGATAAATCTGTGGTCTACAGTTTTATCTGGAGGGCTTCTCAGCATTTAAGCTTTCTGCCAATGTCTGTGTATCAGTAGTGTCAGAAATGCAGCCTTCGGCTCCTGCTCTCCTCCTCGTGCCTCCTGTCCTCCTGGGGGTAGGGGACTTGCCTTTTCCATGCCTCAGAACCCTCCTGTGAGCCTGTCAGAACTCTGGTCCATTCACAGCCCATGGGCACCTCACCCTCTCTAACCCCGTTCTCACCCCACTGCTGCTGCTGATGCCAGAGCAAGCCTCCCAAAGACCAACTCCAGTGCACGCTTCAGTTTGCGCCTCATCCCTAATGCGGTACCTGGGCCCTTGACCTCGTCTGTCTCCTGAGCTCTCCTTACTTTTCTCCTCACTCTCTGATCTTTGTGACATTTGTTTTCATCTATTCATTCTAGTTTAAATTTTCCTCAAGATTTTGTCCTTGATACTGTTTCCTCAGTCCAGACTCAGTTGCAATGGCATATTCTTACTTTTGAATAGTGTTACTCATATTTTTGGTATTATTGTTCATGTTTATTTTGTTCGGAAAATGCATTCAAAAGCTTTTCTCCCTTTTGTACATCTGGTTTTACTTTATTGAGAACTCCCTTTTTTCTTTTCAAGTGAATGCATCTTTGATTTTATAATGGCGCTTTAGCAGTGAACTGATTAGAAAATAGTGTTGGAGTGAGTTTGTCGAAAAGCCTTTCCTTTCTGTAGCTCTCTGCCTCGAGGCATTTTATGACCGAGCAAGTCTCTAAGAGCCGTGGACAGTTTTAAAAGCATCTTAAAGAAAAATCTTATGTCAGATACGCACTTTGTGGGATTTTAACTCTCACAGAAATGTTTTTCATAACTATGTAGGGGTGGCATTTATGTTGTCATTTTAAAAGAGGTCTATCGATCTATTTTTTTAAACATGATTTACTTTTTTCATTAGACTTCTCTTTGAAAAATATACATATTAAAAAACCCTGAAGGATACAGAAAAATACGTTATTTATAAAATGCCTTTTGATATTGGTTGACTGTTTCCCTATATGATTACATTAAAGGTCTTTCAGAAAATGATGAATTAAAAAGAAAAACACATTTTGACATGAGTTTTTAATTTTTTCTGTGCATAGCCTGTTTTATATAGTTGTCATCATACTACTATATGATTTGCATCCTAAGTTTTAATAATTTGGTGAGCAGATGGATATTTTTAAAGATCATGATGTGTAGTGCCACATTTCTTGTCAAAATAATCCCATCAGTTTATACTGCCATGAAAAATGTATTATTAATCAACCTTCTTCACATTTTGCACTCTCCCTCCTTCCTTTCATCACTTCTTTCTTCTTACTGTTCTTCTTTTTTAGAATTTTCAAGTGTAGCTCCACAAGGCTAAGGAGTAAACAGTGTCTTGTATCGTGTTGACATACTATTTGGCGCATACCAGGGACTCAGTAAATACTGGTCACTTTATTGAATGGGTCATAATAGTACCTTTGTTAAATATTCATGTCTTTTGTTACTAATGAGAATGAATGTACTTTTCAAAGGTTATTTGATATTGCCTCTTATTTTGAAAATGAAAACCTTTGATTGATGTATAGTACAAATACTGGAAAGTACCCATATAAATAGAAGACTCCTGAATTTTCCTGAATGCATATGACCATGTGCTCAGCACTCAGATCCAGATTAGCAGCTTTCAGGAGCCCCCTTCCAGCCACTACCCAGCCCCTCAAGGGGAGCCTTCATTCTGACTTGAAAACACTGTAGATTAGTTTTACCTGCTTTTGCATTATGAAAGAATTATATATTTTTTTCTGTTTTTTGTATTATATGTTTTTGAGACACCTATTGTTATAGTTAACTGTAGTTGGTTCCTTCTCACAGCTTATATTATATAATTCTATATAATATTATATGGTATGACTAAATGTAGGTAATGTATCTGTGATTAATGAACATTTTGGTATTTTCAGTTTGGGGCTCTTTCAAATAGTTTACCTGTATTCACCAAACACTTGCACATGCATTTTAATGAGCATATATTTATGCTTTCCTATTGTGGGTATATACCTAGCAGTATAAATTCTGGATGTCTTCATATTCAACTTTGTAGGTACTTTCAAACAGTTTTCTAAAATGGTTGTACCATGTTACCTTCTCACCTGCAGTGTAAATGAGAGTTCAAGTTATTCCATATTTTCACCAACACCTGGTATTTTTCTTTCTTTTTCAAGTTAGCCATTCTGATGATTGTTCAGAGGTATCACATTATGACTTTTAATTTTCACTTTCCTAATGACTAATGAAATGGAGCATCATTTCCTATCAATTGACTATTTAAGATACTGTCTTTGAAGTGCCCATTCAGGTCTTTAGCTCATTTTTCTATTGGTTATGTCTGCCTTTTTTCCATTTATTTGCAGGTTTTTAAAAAAATGTAAATGTTATATGAGTCATTTATCAGAGATATCTATTTAAATTTATATTTTTTATATATATCTATATCTCCAATACTTCTCTATGGATTGCTTTTTCATCATCTTAATGATGATTTTTGATGATTAGAATTCTTAATTTTGATGGAGTCCAGCTTATATATGTTTCTTTATGCTTAGAGTTTTTTGTATATCATTTATGAAATCTTTGTCTACCCTAAAGTCATCAAGATACTCTCCTGTATTTTCTACAAATTTAATTCTTACTCTGTCTGGAATTTGTTTTTATAGTTGGTATTAGACATGGGTCAAGATTCATTATTTTCAATATGGATATCCTAATGACCCAACACCTTTTAGTGAAAAAACCATTCTTTCTTCACAGAATTGAAATATTAATATTACCTTTGCTCTTAATTGGGTCTACTCTGGGTGTATTGTGTGTGTGTGTATACACACACTATACGAAAGTGTATAAAGTAAAAAAGCGAACACCCCCATTAGATGTGTGAAGATGAGTAGGTGCTAGAAATGGTTTGAGTTGTATTTGTTTTAACCTGGATAGGCAGAATTACACTCTTTTTCTTTCAGTAGGCTAACACTCAGTATGTTACACAACTTGCCTTTTTACTCAGCTATTTCAGAATCCTCTGTATAAGTATATTCCTCATTCTTTAACACCTACAGAGCATTCCACAGTATGAATAAACATTACTTTTTTAAACAATTCCCTAGTGAAGAATATTTTGGGGGTCTCTATTCTTTCCCCATTAGATATAAATACTTCAGGAGTAGTCTTGTACATCTATCCTTTAGCATTCATGGTTAATGTTTCTATAAGGTAGCATCCTAGAAGTGAAAGTGTTGGCTAAGACAGTATGCACATTTTACATTTCAAAAGATGTTGGGCAAGTTCTCTCTAAAAAGGACACAATAGGTGCGCTTTCTAAAAGCGACGTAGTTGTCACCAACATGTTTAACAATACCCATTTTCTGTACATCTGCCAACACCAGATATTACTTGTCTTCTGTAGCAAAAGGTAATCTCATTGTTACTTGCATCTTACTTGAACTCCTATGAAAATCAACAGGATTCATATATTTTAGGTATTTCACAGTCCTGTCATTCTCATGTGCTTTTCATTTATATCAGTTTATTTTATCTAATTGAAAGTTTATCAGTCATTACAATTTTTCTTTAGTTCTCCAGTTTTCCTGTTTTGAAGCCAGCTGTCTCAGTTGCTTTATACAGATTTATCCTAAATTAAGCTTATAGTTTAAATCAGAAGTCAAATCATAGAACAACCAGTTTTTTGAGAGTTTAAGAATTTAAAAAATTTTTCATTTCTTTCTTAACCATGCCTCTTTCTTTAGTAGTCAGACAGTTGAAATGAGCTCTCTTACAGCCACATTTGGGTTTTATTTTACAGTAGCTGGGACTGGGCAGGGCATAATTCAGGACAGGAAGACTGCATTTTCGGGGTAGCCGTTTCATTGCATCTGTCACTGCTGCAGTAAAGCTTTGGAAGTCCTGAATGAATTTTGCAAATTAATTATCTAGCACATTGGTTGTTGAAAATTGCCCCATTTTGAAGAACTAGTTCTTAGGTATGGCTGACAGAGGGGCAGAGGTTGGAAGAGGAGTATCTCAGAATCGGCCAGGGAGGCACGTATAGTTTGAAAAAAACATGAAATGATATAGCATCTTAATATAACTTTATATTTGGGAAGTTTAGAAAATAACTGTTGTTGATAGAAATTTTCAAAAATTAAGATTATGTAAAGGCAGCTTAGTGGGAGTGTGTAGGAGATAAGAGTAATGCAGTGACACAGCTATTCTCGGCATAGGGAGAAGGAAAGCATGTTTGTAGTTCTTAAAATTGAGTGTTAGACTCTGGAGAAATACTTGTGTAACCAGCCATATTCTTACCACGAATTCCCTAACCAATTGCCCTCTCCCACAAATAATCATATAAGTGATCAAACAGTATAAACTGAGAGAATTGGGTCTCTAAGAAACAGTTTATAAAGTCTGTCAGTTCACTAATGACTGTCCAGATTCATTCCCCGAGACACAAACTCCAGGTATTCCCGAATAATGAGCCATTGTCACGGTCCCAGTCACAGTGCTGGTACAATTCCTGCTAACCTTAGCTTACCCACTCTCATTTCTCATTTATATCATGTCCTATTTATCTCAGCCAACGAGATAAAAATTACTTGCTGGTCCTCAGTGACATAGTTCCATAAATCCCTAACATAAACATGTAGCAAAGCAGACAAACCAAAGAGCCAATTCATTACCATTAGTAAATTCATGGCAGTCTGCAAGCAAGTGGCTATGTTATTTATCTGCTTCAGAAAGTCATTCCACAAATATTTATGAGTGTCTTTTTGCTGGGCTGGGTATGAGGGATATAGCCCTTGGCCTGCAGGTGCTGGCAGGGCTCTCTAGCCTTTTCTACCTTTGCTTTCATTTTCATAAGGTTTGTACCCCATTATCAAACCTAGAGCAGTGCCTCTGTCCCCCTTTCACCTCAGGTTATCTGGCCTGGGTTTCTACTTTTTCACAGTGGTAAATGTATCGTGTAAGGTTTTAGTTGCTATTTAAATACTCAGCAGTTTTCAACATGGATTTACATTTTCTTTTTTAGCATTACCAACTTTGCACCTAATGGGTGTATGTTTTTTAAAACAACCATTTCTGGTGTCTCTGCTGCTCTAAACGTCTACTCCCTCATTGGCAGCTTTTCACCCAGACCAGGTGGAAGCATTCTTAGCAGCATTTGGTGGCCTTCTTTCTTTATCTTAGAGGTATTCTCCCAAATTGGGCTGTGATTAAGTATTCTCTCCCATTAGCTCTTTTATTTTCTTAGTCTCTTTGCTTTAAATTCAATGCTCCTAGTCCATTTCACTTCTATAAGTGCCGTGTGAAGTCAGGAACTACTTGTGGTGAGATTCTGGTGCTGTTTTGTATACTTGGAGTTTCATGTATTGGCTGCTCTCCCCTCGCACCGACCTCTCCACGTAAAATCTCATGTCTTTTTTCTAATCCTTATTCAGCACCTTCTTACGGTGTCCTAGACTCTAGGTGTATCCAGTAGGCCCACAGTATTCTTTAATAATCTTACCAAATATAGAGATTACAAGCCAAATACTTTTTGATTCTTTCCTTGGTTCCTAGTGAATCTAGCCAGTGTGGCAGTTCTTCCCAGGGCCCTCTAGGTTTTCTTATTTGCTGTCCTGGATGTTTACACATGCAGTGTAAGTCAACATATTCTGGCTTTAGAGTTCCCCTGTCCACCTGCTCACCTCAGGCCCCTAGGAGCAGAGATTACCGTGGGCTCAGACTGACAAACATTATGACAAGGAAGCTTTGTGGATTGACTGGGCTCCTGAGCAAAGAGAGGAATGTCATTGAGGAAGACATGTCACATGCAGGTGGATTGAGATGTCTTTTTAGACAGAGAGATATGTCCTTAACCATGGAAGTTTGTTAATCACAGATGACCTGGGTCTAAGGCAGATGTTTTTTAATGAGGCATACAAAATTTCACTGCTGTGAACAGTAACCTAAATCAGTAGGTAGAACATGTCCTCATGTGGTTGATGGTATTTTCTATTTTATTCACTTCTTGGATAGTTTGCTTTGTTTTTGTTTTTAGAGAGACTCTGTATTTGGTTACGAGAATTCTGTTTTGAGAATATTGTCTACAAAGATTCTTCTAGAAATTGTGATTAATCATCCTTAGCCTACATGTTTCTGGAAGGCCTAGAGCTTGTGGGGTCCTCCCCTCACGATTGTGATATGGGACCCCTCATAGTGCCTGGCACATAATGGTGAAAAACATACTCCCGTCTGATAATAGAATCCAGAGCTCCCCCCGTGCTCTGTGAAGCTTTGCAAGATCTGACTTTCCTGTTGCCTCACTCTCTCATTTCACTCCATCCACACTGGCCTACGTTTCCTGGGACACATCAGTCCTGCTCCACTTTAGGGCTTTTCTTGTTTCTCTTAGATTGCTGCACGATAGGCTCCTCTGCTTTAAAGTCCTTGCTCACTTGACACCTCTTCTTTACCAACCATTATTTATTTTTTTAAATTTAATTTAATTTAATTTTAAAATTCATTGGGGTGACATCGATTAGTAAAAATTATATAGGTACCAGGTGTATAATTCTACATTACATCTTCTATGTGTTATATTATGTGTTCATCACCCAGAATTAGTTCTCCTCATCACCGTATATTTGTGTTCGACCACCCTTTTAAATATGGCTACAGGCCCTTGCCCAATTTGATTCTTCTTCATAGCACTTGACCCAATCTCTACTAGAGTTGTTCATTATTATCTCTTTTTTTCCCCCCACTGGAATATAAGGGGCTTCACCTATTTAGATTGTCACTGTGTTTCCAGGGTTTAGAAGAGTGCCTGCTACATAATAGGTGCTCAGTAAATATTTGTTAAATGAATGAGCAAGTATTTAGATTAATGAATGAATATATGCCTATGCGCGCGCGCGCACACACACACACACACACACACACACACACACACATACATATATATGTATATATGTATATATAGCAGCTATGCTATCTAGTTTCAGAGTAGCATCTGAGATTTAAACAAAAAAAAAAAACATCAAAAAGAAATCTGGATATTTATTCTCTTCTTTCTGAGATGTTTAGGCCTGCCTGTCCAAATTTCTCAGCCCATAGCAACTCGTATTAAAATCTGTCACCCTTTTCTGTTTTCTGGTACACCAAATTCATTGGGTGTCATTAACTCCAGCACAGATAGGATACTCTCATTTGTGCCCACCCATGCCCACTACCTTGGTCCCCTCATTTTTCCATGAAATTTTTGGCCTGATACTGCTGTACCTGGCATAACTCATGGCCTGGAGCAGGTAGTCCTTAATCTCTCCTTCAAGGCTCTTGTCCTTCCTTTGGGTGGGCCTAGGCAAAAGAAAGGGGTACAGGGCATTATAGTTACACATATGGGTGAGGAGACTAGGCAGAAACCTGTGGACCTGAAATTGATTCCCATGTTAAATGAATGTTTTTGTTCATCACATACCAGATTAATTGGCTTTTTCCAAGGTACTTTAATTATGTCCTTTGCTATTTTTTTCCTCTGTCCTTGGAATATATTCTTCTGTAAGTTTCAGAATACTTGGTATTTTTCCATGTGCAAACTCCATAATGATTTTCATGATATGAGTACGGGCTCTTTAGGTCTATTCATCACAGCAGGTGCAGCACATTAGCACCAAAAATTTAGACCATAACACAACAATAGCTTGTGGAAAATATCCATAAATATCTCAAAAGCTTTGAGTTTTCTTAAAACAATGATATTACTTCTAAAAAACTTTCATGTGTTACCCTAGAAATAATGATAACGTATTTCAGACTCAACATGGTTCTGTATATTATAAACTCTGGTTCTTTATGGTAGGTATTTTTCAACTTATTTAGGTAGGCACCTTTTTTTATATTCATACCTCACAAAGAGGCCTTCTATCATTTATAATGTTGCTCTTGCCATTTTAGTAAATGAGATGGTTTATGAGCACTGTTCAGCAATGAAATGAATGGCTTTCAGGTTATTTGGAACCTGGTTAAACAATATAAATTCTAAATTACCTTTTAATATAAATGCTCTTTTCTCCCCCATTGTCTTGTTTGTCCTTATCAGCTGATGATTGGCTGTTAATTGACTAGCATTAATTTCCACCCCCCCCCTCCATTCCCACCCAAGATGGAGGAAAGGAAGTGCTGTCCATGCACCAGATTCTCCTTTACTTACTACGGTGCAGCAAAGCCCTCGTTCCCGAGGAGGAGATTGCCAACATGCTTCAATGGGAAGAACTCGAGTGGCAGAAATATGCAGAAGAATGCAAAGGCATGATTGTCACCAACCCTGGAACGGTATGTTCTAGTACTTGCACATTCACTTCCCAGGTTTGAATGTTTCACAAAAACAATAACATTTCCAAAACTTCACGTACTCGTTGCTTCTTGCCCTTGAGTCATTTTGAAATATTTAGTAAATAAGAAAAATATTAACAATGTAGGCATATTTAGTAGTAAGATCATCTTATTAGTAAATTGATTCTGCCCATTATGGCAAAATTTGAAGTGTTTAGCTATATTCAAACTGGATTTTTTCCTAAGTATAAAAGTAATACATCTTCACCATAGACTGTTAGGAAAATAGAAAAACAGCCCAAAGGAGACAGTAAAAATGATCCATAATTTCATTGTTCAGAGATAATACTATTCACATTTCTATTCTCTTTCATATTGTTTTGAAATAGATACATTTCATATTGTTTTGAAATAGATATATTTTATATTGTTTTGAAATAAATTGGCATTATATTAAATATTCAGACGTTTTTCTTCTCATCCTTCTCTCCATAAACAACCACCAAAAAATCATTGTTTTTCCAATCTTACATTTCTTTAGAAGTGTAGTAAAACAAAAGGCCCTTAAGTTATATAATTAATCTCTTATTGTTGGGTACCTAGTTTGCTTCCAGACTTTTGCTATACGTGTGTATAACAAAGACACGTATGCAATATGTATGTATCTTTGGATATGTGTCTATTTAGTTTCTTAGGAAGAAAGTAGTCTGAAGGCATACACATCTTAAGGCTTTTGCTACATGTTGTGAATGCCTTCCACAAGGGTTGTAAAATTTGCAATCTGACTAGGAAAGTATGAAAGCGTCCGTTTATTTATACCGGTTATACTATTTTAACAACTAAAAACATAAAACTTTGTCAGTTTGATAGGGGAAAAATATTATTTAGTTAAGTTTTGTATTTCTTTTGGTTTCTAGGAAAAAATTGATATTTTAAATGTTTATTGGCCTTCATGTTTTTTCTTTTGATAATAGCCTGTTATTACTAATATTCTTTGTCTAATTTTCTTTTGTGATATTTGTCCTTTTTATTGATCCTTTGCCATAATTATTACAAATACTTCCCATTATTTTGTTTCTTATTTTTTTGTTTTAAAATTAGCTTCTAATGTTAATTATTGAAGTAAAAATAAAAAAATTAAAACCAGAGAATTAAAAGATAGTATTATAAAAAAGTGCTTTTATATATTTTATCAATTAAAATAGTTTTTTCATGAAAGTATGTTACTGTTTCATAAAAATGGTTATATATTGGCATCTTACCAGGATAAAGTTTTCTAGAAATGGAGAATTAGAATATTTCCATGTAAAGAAACAAAGTAATGTATTTAAACAGAGTTGTTGTTTTATAAAGGCTGCCAAAGTGTTTAATAGCTTTGATTCATAAAAATAAAAACTGGGTCAACTTTTTGTACCATGACAGTAACATCTGTACAAACAAAATGTTCCTATTTGCAAAGCAAACATTCTAGCTAATACTGATTTAAAAGTGTTTAATGAAAATGTTTTTAAACATAAAACTTACTAAAAACTAAAAAAATCATACAGTTTTTACTGTTGTGTTGTGTCACATAAATAATTGTTCAAGTAACTTTAAAAGAAATACACAAATCATAATAGCACTATGAGATTATGACTGCGAATTTAATTTTTCTTTTTTAAACAGTTGCATTTCTTCTGTCAGTTATATAGCTGGGTCAGAAGATGGGTGAGGGTGATAGTGGGGGCATACATACCTTTCCATCTTGGTGGGTCCACTTGAAGTGTCCCATGCTCTGCAGTGGACACTGTAGGAACACTTTCACCCTGGAGCTTTTTTGCATGGCATGGTTAAAATTTCCCTAAATCCTAGGATCATTTGGAGAGCTTTTGGAAATATAAGAATGCCATGGGTAATCCTACCCCGTATTCTCCAGGTAAGGGGCCCATGGATCTGTGTTTTTTAAAACCCCAGGGGCTTCTGATTCACTCATTGCTTATTTTTGAGTCAGTGGCATAGAGGTCATTTATTCCATTGCCATGGTCATCATTCAGCTCAGTTTTTGAAGACTGCGGTGAAGTACATAGATTGTATATGCTTGTCCAGGTGCAGACTCACAGCCTATCCATATAATGAAGGGAGTCTGTGATGAATCATTGAATCAGTGGACCAGTAAATAAAAGAGCCAACCAGGAAAGCCTGTGGTTTTAGGTGAGATCACCGACCCGGACTGGGAGGGATGCTTCGTAAACCCTACAGTGAGGTCTTTAAGGAATGGAGAAATTGTGTAAATTGTTGGCATGATTAAATGTACATGCTTGGCATGGTATTTAGCTAGTTTTGAAAATTATGAGGAAAACAGATAGTCAGGATAAAAGGTTTATGTTGGAGAGTAATCAGAAATAAATTAAGAAAGGTAAATTTGGGTGGCAGGCTTAGGGACATGTTGAAGTTAATTCTTTTTTAGTGTTTATCTGAAAATATGTTTAAGGAAGGAAAATGTCCTGAAAACTGAGTGTCATGAAAATATCCTTTCATTATATCCTTTTGAGGATAGGGCAGGGGACATGGCACCACATTTCTTCCTCTGCAGTACTTGCTTTGAAAGATTGCCCGGTGGTAAGAATATTGGGAAATTTATTAAATTTTCAAGCCATTATGGTCACATTAAGGACTTTATTGCTGCACAACTTAAAAGAATGAATCTCACTCTCTTGGCACTTTGCCTCTGGCAGGGAATACTTTTGTCATTAGTGAGAATGTTTTTTATTCTTCTACAAAGATGGTATGATAGATACTGTAGGATGTGGGCAAGTTCTGAAACATACTTCATTTCCTTCCTCCACCCCTATAAGAGAGATACTGTAGATATTTTAAATCACTTTCTTCTCTTGATACAATAGCATGGTGTTTAAAATCATGGAAATATGAATCATTCATTAGCAATTTTCAGTTGTGCAATTCTTTTTTTAAAAAATAAATCTAGCTGCTTTGATGGACATAATATTGGAAACAATATTATGGACCTAAGTGATGTTGCTACTTTTGATAAGCATTTAAATAATTTTATATTAGGTTACCTGTGACCAAAATCTTCTCTATTAATTTCAAGAGCAGAGGTCAACTTCTTAAGATAGTAGTGAAATTTTGGTTGTTAAATGACATTTAAATATCCTATAAGAACTTAAGTGTAAGTTGTTTTTAAACTAATGTGTGTGAATTCACATAAATTTTGTCACCTCTTCAGATTTGTCAGATTGCTGACTAGGGCTGCAGTTGTAGGGTAACCAACTTGTCCCTGTTGCTGGGGGCTTTCCTGGTTTTAGTGGTAAAATGTGTCTGTCTTGGACATACCAGGCCACCAACTGGATTCTAGTTGTTGGGTGGTGCTGTGCATCAGAATGAAGCTTACTGGTCTCTGAGTGGATCAATTCTGTAGCTTTTGGTTCTAAAGCAGTTGAGCCAAAGACCCCACAATCTCCTAGTAAGAATTTAGTTTCTAATTAGGGATTGCCCTGAGAATTGAGTATAAGAAAGGAGGTTGCTAAAACATACTCCCCATGACTTTACTATCTTTTCATAAATTTATGATTTCAGAATGAAAGGTATTTTACAAATAGTTCCTCATATTTTAGTAACTTAAGAAGGAACTAGCTTTTGACTTCTTCCTTTATTTTGACTTGGAAAAAAAGAACATATGAGGCTCTATATTAAAATTAAAAAATAGCCTACATGGACATAAGAGAAGCTTAACTGTTTGGCCTTTGTACCAGCATACCTTCTAGTTCAAAAATGTAAAATTAAAGAAACACTTTAGGTACACAGAGAACTAATGGGAAAAAATTATATGGAGGCATCTGTCTGTGCATCCTGAGTAGAAGCACGCTGTTCATTTGAAATGTGAAATGAAAGCAGAATAAGCAGCACGTGTTTTCTCTGTGATGTGGACTACTTCCCCTGTGCCTTTGGTGAGGTTAAGGGGAAGTTATATCTGACTAGGTGTCCTTTTAAAAGTTTAATTTTTAAAGGTTTCTATGTGGACTGCGAAAAAGGACAAAATCATTGTTCATTATGCCAAATGGCACAGACTCATTTACAGGGATGACATTATAGTTTTTATGGAGTATAGCTGCTATGATTAAAGGGTTTTAGATGACATTTTCCCTTTGGGGATGAGGCTTTCCTAGAAAAAAATCCGATTAATTTCTTCCCTACTTAGGTTAAAGTCAATACTTACAGACTTCTTATGGGAATAAATGGCTTTGATTTTTCTCTGTAGAAACCAAGCTCTGTCCGCATTGATCAACTGGATCGTGAACAGTTCAACCCCGATGTGATTACTTTTCCAATTATCGTCCATTTTGGGATACGCCCTGCACAGTTGAGTTATGCAGGAGACCCACAGTAAGATATTTCTCAGTGTTTGTCTTAGCCAATTTCACCTTCTACTAACAGCTCAATCAGAGGACTACCTTTAGTGGATGTTTTCCTTTTTGAATCTTAAGACCTGAAATGAGTCATGTTTCCAAATTTAGATTACCAAATAAATGAAACACGTTTTGGTAACTCTTGAAGAATGATTTCTTCTACGTATTTGACTGTAGGATATTATCATTCAGTAGATTATCCTTGGTAATCTTGGTCAACAAGAGTCCTATATGTTTTTAACCTTTAAGGAGCTTTTCCTTTATTTGTCATTATAATACTTACTGTTATTTTTATTTTTTCAATGCCCTCTAGAGGAAAGTAGCACCATGTTGGTTCCTAGCACTGCTGAATATATGCGTAATTCTGTTTGGGGGGTGCATTTTAATAAGCACTCAAGATCCTATGTAAAGTCAAGGGCTGTGCTGGAAGCAGAAGCCGTGACTCACTGATATTACAGTCCATATTTGGGTTTTCTAAATGGCATGTTAGTTGATTTCCTGGGAGAAGAAGAGGCCATGGGGGAATGGAAGTTGTACGGTTATTTTCTTCAGGAGTATTTGAATTTTCTACCTCATTAAGCAAACAGTTTCCTGACTTTATTTTTTTAAAGGATTCATTATGGGAGAAAAGGGCATGGGAAATTTTCAATTCATAAGTACAATTTTGGCTAATATATTAGAAGAGGCTAAAGGGTTCTGTTCTTTTTTTCCCCCCTTTGGATAAAAGTATGAAGCAGTGAACCAGGCACTGTGTAAGTACTTCTTTCTTTCCTCCATTCTCTAAAAAACTGTTATCAGAAAGGAGAGACCCAACTAAGGCCAAGAAAGAAGCAATTTCAGGATGACAGAAAAATCCTTTGAAAGTCCCTTCTCGTCAGAAGAATGTTAGTAGAATGTGATTAGGCTCTCGTGGACTCAGATGGCAGGAGTGTGAATTGATAAAGTCCTCCATATTGTTTCCATTCCCAGGACACTTTGACAGTATCCTTTAGATTCATCCGGGTTACCACGTATTTGATTACAAATGTGCTTATTTTTGTTGTGGTATGTACCAGTGCTGTCTAATCTTTTGGCTTCCCTGAGCCACATTGGAAGAATTGTCTTGGGACACACCTAAAATACACTAACACTAATGATAGTTGAAGAGCTAAAAAGAAGTCCATGCATAATTTTCTTAATGTTTTAAGAAAGTTTAAGAATTTATGTTGGGCCACATTGAAAGCAATCCTGGGCCGCATGCGGCCAGTAGGCCACAGGTTTGACAAGCTTGGTATATACAAATTGGTGTACACCGTTTGTCTTTTTCCCTCCCCCAGTGAAAAATTGGATATAGCTATGTGGCTCAGGTATTGGCACAAATAGGGTTCTCTTTTCTAATACTCTCCAACTATTACTTTCAGTATAGGCAATTCAGAGACTGACAGTATTCCTACTAAGTAAGGGGTCTTTCAACAAACATCAGAAAGTACGTATTTAAATAAAACGTGTTACTTCAAAGAGGTAACAATGAGAAATGATATATGTTTCTATTGGGTTTGTGTACCTTCTTTGGAATTCTTTCCAGAGAGATTTATTCATATAGTGACACCTCATTTTCAACCCCAGTAAGCAATAATCAATTTAATAGTTAGGTTCCAGATGACTCCTGGTCATCCTGACCTTTATCCTCGAAACCCATATCCTCCCTTAAAATGAAGGTTTGCTGCCATTCAGGATATTCAGAAGAATGCAGTTTGTGATTGAGCAGGTCTGTTCAAACAGCTGGCTTTGTTGTACTTCAGATCCACCTTCTCTTTGTATAATATGTCTGTCTGTCCTTTTCCCTAGGTACCAGAAACTGTGGAAGAGTTATGTGAAGCTTCGCCATCTCCTAGCAAATAGTCCCAAAGTCAAACAGACCGACAAGCAGAAGCTGGCCCAGAGGGAGGTGGGTACTGCACCCTGTTCTGTGGTGCGTGATGCCCCTCGGCTTTGTTTCGAGTGCTGCTTGGTGCTTTACTGCTAACATAAGACGGAAAAATACTTTAAAAAGTCATACTCTACTCCCCTCCTCACATTAGCTTGTGGATAGGTTTTCTTTTTTCATCTTATTAGTATCTAAGGGACCATTCCCCCCCCCCCCCCCGCCCCCTCCACCCTCATAGAAAGGCTAGTTTCTTAATGGATTGCTACCATTGGGAATAAGTAGATCTTTTATAGAAATTAAAGTTTAAAACTTGCTAGATCAACTCCTTGTCATTAATTAGTACATAAGACAACTTTAGATCTTCCTCAGATTTCTTGTTCTTATGGTTATAAAAGATTGTCTTCCGTAAGTCTTGTCAGTTTAGTAGGGAGAATGTATTTTATAATTTATATTCTAAATTCCCTATCTCTTTACTTAGTGGGTAGTATTATCCCAATATTCCAGGATCATTTATGTTTTAGTTATAATTTTAAGAATAGATGGATTTGGTATCAAACTACATTTTGCCTCAGCGAGGCTCAGAAGCTGGAGCTTCTGGTTCTGTCACTTCCTGGGGTTTGAACGGCTCAGGTTCATTATAAGAGAGGGAAGAGGGGCTGAAGGGGGCTGTTGGAGGTGTCCCTCTGTTGGTGCACCCAGGGAAGAGGGTGTTTGTGTGGCCGTCTGAAATACTCTAACTGTCCGCCAATGATGTTTGGCCTGTAGTAAGAACTGCATCACTGGTGGAGGTGGTCATCGTGGTAGTTTTTATGTTACTTTTAATTCCTGTTAAGACTTTTATTGAATAAGTATACTAATATAAAATTATTTTTATAATTAATTTTTGGAGGGCAGTAAAAGGGAAGAGTCAGTTCCTGATTATGTCTTGCAGAAGTTTTGGATTATTGTCTTTGTTAATAAAATATACCTTTACTGCCATGGTTTTTATAAGGGGTTGGCAAATTTGAAAGCAACTTTTTGAATTATGTGGGTTGCATGTTAATTTATAGCTTGTCTTTCTTAGATGTAAATGCTTATCATAAGGCTTGATATCATTTTTACATGCTGATTTCAAAACCCAAACACTGCATTTTATTTCTTTTATCAGTGAAAGGGCATTTTTTTGTTTGAACTTTCCAGAATGGTAGATTTGGATTACATTTTTTTATCTAGTTACCCAGGGTTGCAAGCATTCTGGCCTTCTATTTCAAATAAATGACTATAATTTGGCATGAAGAAGATTGAATACCTGAATGTAAGGATGGTATTGACTGAGTCCAGCTTATTTTCTAATGCTTGCCGTTTGGCTTAATATTGCTTTACAACCATCAGGTTCCTCCTCATAATGAGTTCTTTTCTAGGAAGCACTCCAAAAAATACGACAGAAGAATACAATGAGGCGAGAAGTAACAGTTGAACTAAGTAGCCAAGGATTCTGGAAAACTGGCATCCGTTCTGATGTCTGTCAGGTAATGATGCTTCTGAGAACACAACTATGCCCATGTGGTAGTATCTCAGTTTTCCTAATTCTGAGAAGTTTCTACAAAACATAGGATGTCGGACAGTTAATTTTGTGAAGTCATCCTAGAAAAAGTGCTACATACCTCATTGCTGAATATCACTGTGGTCACCTTCGAAGTCCTTCCCTTGGGAAGCTGTGCACTAATGCCAGTGCCTAGTCCACCCTTCAAAGCAGTTTTGAAACTCTTTTTCTGGAATGGCCATCAGAGCTGTCACTTGTGCCCAAAATAATTTCACGAAGTTGCCACCGTATACTTAGGTTGGCAGCACTGTACAAACAACTCAGTAGGGTGTCATAATTTTGTACAGAGCTGCCAATGTAAACGCACAGTAGCAAGTTCACAAACTTAATTGTCAGAGTTTAGGCACGATGACAGCTCTGATGGCCATTCCAGAAAAAGAGTGCCAAAATTGCTTTGAAGGTGCTGGCGTCCGTGCATTGCTTCCCAAGGGGAGTGCTTCAAGGGTGACTCTGTAGTGATACTCAGCAGTGAGGTATGCAGCACTTTTTCTAGGATGAGTTTGCAAAATTAATTGTCCGACCTCGTGTTACCCTGCAACTAACTAAGACACCGACCATAAATTGTTTTGTATCATTTGGGTTTTGTTTTTGTTGTCAGTTTGGGTATTGTCGTGTTTAATTCTGTGTGTGTGCACACGTATGTGCAGGGTAGGGTGGGGGGCACTTAGTAATGTTAAATTCTGTTTCTGTATGTTGAGTGAAGGCCGTTCTGTTCTTCAGATGCACCTGCCTATTTGCAGCGTATTGTAGGTGATTGTCAAGAGCTGCTTCAGCAGCTCTGCAGACATACTCCTGAAGGCCATGTGTACAAACTTTACGGACTTGTGACTCAAACTTATATTGCAGAGAACTGAAGGCATTAGGCATTAATGAACAGAATCAGTATGTAAGGGCTGTCCGGAAAAAATCCAGCCATAAATGCCTCTGATTTTTCATATTACATGGCTGGATACTTTCTGGACAGCCCTTGTAAATTTCATATTTGAGTCAAATGACAGGATTTTTTTCCCTTGGGTGAACTCAGTAGAGACACATTTCAGATATATGTATATATAACCAACTCATTGATAAGTATTTTTGTTTTCTCTATGAGTAGAATTTATACCAGATTAGAGATCCCCAAACCCCAGCATATTCTTTGAGTCTTTACTTATTTTTTTGTTGTGACTGATATTGATTGTGCTCCATGGGAATTACAGTAAAGGAAGATGAGTATACAGACTGGGGTCAGGTAATACAATTTACTGTGTTCAACCTTTTGGAAGAACACTTCCAGGCTCCTACCTGTCTGTTTGTTTGGTAGCATATATTGTAATGTGTTCAGCCCCTCTTAGGTACATTTCCTCCCAATGAGTTTTTTTTAAATATCAGTGTTGGCATCTAATTATTATATTGAACAGTGAGATTAATTATAAAATTAAAGCTACTGCTATGCAGTTCATTTACAATGTGCTGTCCCTAGTTAAGTAAGTTTCGTATTAGAATGAACTGTTATTGATGCAGTATTGCTAAATACTTTTGGAATAAACCTCTACTGTGGGAGCCAGCTACGTCCACCAAGTCCTCCATTATTTTGCCAATTGACTGATTTATTTATTTATTTATTTATTTATTTATTTATTTATTTATTTCTGTAAGTGCTTTCAAAAGTGAATATCATACTTTCGTTGAGTCTTCCTTAGGGCCTCTTGAAGCCATATCATCCAAGTTTTCTGTTTGATGGTGTTTCTCCCAAACCAGTGTATTATCATCGTAGGTAGACACTGTAAAAACAGTGAGCAAAATGTTAAACAGTCAAATCTGGTGATCTCAGTGGTAAGTCATACTCGATGGTTTAAGAGATCCTAAAAGTGTGGAACATTGAGAAATGGAAGGGATCTTAGAGATCTTCTAGATCAGTGGTTTTTAAATTTGAGTTTTTGGTTAACTCTGAAGGTTCCCCCCCCCCCTTTTTTTTTTAACAAAACCCTGTGCAGCCCTAATTTGTAAAAAGATAAAAAATAATTGTCTGAAAGATTGGTGGGTGGTGGGTGTGGAGGGAATATTCTGTTGTACTTGATTTCTTTACCACCCCAGGTAGCAGTCCCTAAGGCAGTTTTGTTCTCCTGAACAGTCTCTTTTAAAGCACTGAGCCCTTTTTTCTCAGGTTGTGGTGCTGAATGATCCCTTCCATTGCAGCAGTGTGTTATTCAACTGTCACAGATGTCACTCAACTAGATTAGAAGCAGCCTGAGGGCTGCATTAGCTTCTCTGTACAAACCAGGGCTGTTTGGAAAGTATCCAGCCAAGTAATATGAAAAATGGAGGCATTTATGGTTGGATTTTTTTTGGACAGCACTCCCGTGTTATGTTTTGCGTTCTGTTTTGAGGTTGGTAGGCAGAAGCACTCAGTTGGTTCCTTTACTAACCGGTTGTCAAAAATGGATCCCAATTAAAACTGCAAAGGTGAATGCTTGTAGATCTGATGGTGGTTTCTCCCTCTCTGTGGTTCCTCTTCTTCCAAAGACCACTGCTGTCAGTTTAGAAGCCATGCTTATGTTCTCCGGTCCTCCTCATGGAAGTCTTTTATTAAGATTTCAGTACATAGATTTCAGTACTCTCATATAGAAATGACTTGATAGAGAATGTAAATTGCTGAGTTCATACACTGAATATAGGAACCACTTTTGTAAGAAAAAAAAAGTCTGCATATAAATGAATGAAAGTATGAGCCAGTCATCTCCCAGAGAAGAAGCTGATAGATGTGGAAAAGAAAGCAATCAGCATAATGGTAACAGGTTGGTTGTGGGGGCACAAGGGTGTGGACTATTAAAAACAAACCATGAGGACCATGTGCTTTGGTGAAATAGTTCCTTACACACCAAAATTGAATCATCCTGGAGGCATTCTGCAGCTCTCAGCCTCAGGTGAGCAGATGAAGCATCTGTTTATCTATCTTGACATACTAAATACTACTACACAATCAGTGAATATTTTTGGAGTTGTGAAAGTAAACTGTTACCTATATTGAGCTTAAAACATCAACATATAGAAATACTACCTTCAGAGAATTTGGAGGTGTTACTCATCAACTCATTCATTACACAGGAGCCACCTAGTTCATATTTAAATGCAAAAACCCAGTGTAGAGGTAGTTAAACAGCATGGTTATGCAAGCTGTGGACTCCACCATGGAAACTGTTAAATCCTTTACTCTTGTCTGTGCCAGTTGCTTGAACCTCTGATGCTTCCTTTTACATGGCTTTCTGGTAGGCTATCCTTGTTGGATTCTGCAGAGCCTGCTCCAGTTTTGCTCACTTTTCCAGTGAATGAATACTTGTTACTGTCGGGGTTCTTCTGGTTCTTCTCTGGGCCATCAGAAGCCCTGCTGTACTCCCTGTCTTTTCTCTGATGACAAGACCACACAGGTCTTTGTCCTTACTCACTCTTACTGAGACATTCATGGTGGTCTCATTTTTGTGTATGTATTTTTCATAGGTCTATTTGGCTATCCTAGTTGTTCCATTTTTCTAGGAGAATTTGAATAGATTTAAAATCACACTGTTATTTCCTCACAGTCTTCCAGAGGACCTTTTAAAAGTGAAAGTAGTTGTCAGACATAGACTGGGGGAAAGAAGATGCTCAGTGATTGTGTGCATTTCAACGTTGCAGAGATTGACCATTTTAAAAGTTAGCTGGAGAGTTTAACAGTCTTGTAGATAATGTTGAGACATGGTTGTCTGGGAGGTAAGGTGGAGATGGGTCATACATACCTTTCCATGGTTTGCACAAGAAACAGACTTATTTGGAAAGAGAGGCTGGCTCTACTTGGAGCAAGTTTAGAGGAAAGAACTGAACTGTTTCATGTGAGTAAAGGTTAAAGGAAGTAAGACTTAGGGTGACTAAGAGAAGATGTGGGGACCACATCATTCAGTGTATTTCTTTTTCCAGGGATAGAATTAGGTTCAATGGGATAAGGAGACAGATTTGGGCTTAATGTTATAATTTCCTAATAATCAGAGTACTCTAAAGAGAGTGTTATTTTCTTTTCCTTTCTTTCTTTTTTTTTTTTTCATTTCTGAACTCAGATGAAGTGTAGAAACCTTCATAGTTGTAAGGGTCAGTAGTGAAACTTTGTCATCATTGCTCAGAACTGATTATCCTTTCATACCCACGTATCTCCCACCCTGAACCTCATTCGACCATCAGCAAGTCCTCAGCGAGTGATCCTCTGCCACCTTTATATACATGCACATACACCCTACCACCTCCACCACCCCCACCACACCACACCATACCACACACACACCACCACACACCCCTAATGTTTATACTTTTGCTTCTCAGAACTATAGAGATCATGCATCAGGTACACTGGAAGGTCTTCTGATGCTCAGATTTGGCTATTTTCATCTTTGATCCACAAGAGTGTTATTTTCTTGATGGGTAATCATTCATCTCACCGGAGGTATTAAAAAAATAAACAGTTCGCCAGTTTGAGTTCATACTTTAGAAAGGTAGTTGCACTGCATTGTCTTAATAACCTATTTGCCTTGACTTTTTAACATTAATTCCTTTATGCTCTGCAATTTAAATGCCTGGAAAATGATATTATACTTTGGCCACACATTTTGTTTCCTTATTATTGTATTTCTTAATACTGCATTTGTAAAAACAAAGTGGACAAAAATTCCAGTAATTCAAATGGTAATGGCATATCTCTCTGGGAAGCCCTCGATGTCAAAAAGTGTGTTTTTGTCTTTTTTCTCTTCCACAACTCTTGTAACCCTTGCACATGGAGGTGCCCAATATGTATTTATTGAATTGAACTGGAAAGAAAGATGATCTGTTGATTAGTGATCCTATTTGGAAGAACTAATTTTTCTTTGTAAGTTAATAATACAGGGAAATGATTTCTGTAGTTTCAAGCAAATCCATTTTCATGCATTTTTAAACAATACCAGCTTAAAATACTTCAAAGACTAAAATGCTATAAAGCATATGTCAGTCATTCTGTGGGCTGTGCCCATCCTCCAGGTTCTAATGAATAAGAATTACTTCTTTATTCTCTTGAGTTCTAGGGAGATGTTATTAAAGAAAAGAAAGATAGGCCTTTCATGAAATTATCTGCCAATGAGAAATCTATAGCCAAATGAAAAGTGATTGAAACAAAAATAAAAGTTCCATGGTCTCAGGTGTCTTAACTGTATTGGTGATTTGTTAAAAAGTTGTACTTGGACTGGTAGATCATTTAATATTAATGATCATTAAGAATGGCCTTTGAAGATCATCTGCTTGGGAAGTTCCTTCTGCAGGGCAGTGATGGGCTTCAGGAGTTTGTGAACCCACTAAAATTGCATACAACTTTTGCATGTTTATGCACATGGCTATTTTTCTGGCAAAAGAATAATTTTCCTTAGCTTCTCAAAAGTGTCTTGAGCCTGATGAAGTTTCAGAATTGATGAGTCCTAGTCTATTCCCTTATAATTAGAGATAGACAAAGAGGCACAGAAATTTTTGTGACTTCCTTAAGATTACCTTACTTGTCTGATGGAACCAGGGCTATTCCTCCTTGAGTGAGGATTATTGGGTTATGCTGTAACGAGAGTTTTTGTATTTGCTTATTTAATCCTTTTAACTTCCTTGAAAGTAGCTATACTGATTTCCCCCCATTTTATAGGTGAGAAAAACTGAGACTGAGATGTTAACTTGCCCCAAGCTCCACAGTGAATGAGTGGCAGAAGGATTTGGACCCAGGCATTCTGGTTCCAGAGACTATGACCTTAACAATTAAGATCCACCACCCCTTGTAGATGATTTGCCAGGCTGCCACGCAGCTCATAAACTGTTTCAAGACACTGTGACATGGAATTTGGGACGTGAAAAATGATTCTTGTTTGTTGTGAAATAAATGAAGCATTTAAAACAGTTTTTATAGAGTTAAACATACTGTTAAATTTTTTTTCTTAGCATGCAATGATGCTCCCTGTTTTGACCCATCATATCCGCTACCACCAATGCCTGATGCACCTGGACAAGCTGATAGGCTATACTTTCCAAGATCGTTGTCTGTTACAGGTAAGAATTGCTCTGCTGTGCACTCATAATAATAGGATAGGGCTAATTCATCTTGCAGGTTACAAATGAAGCGTTGAGTTCTCTATTCCGGAAGATGATGAGGACATTTAGAAACATAGCTCTCTCCTTTATTCTGGTTGCCACCTTCAAACCCTTTTTCTTACCTTTTTGTTTGATTTTTTAGGTTGTCCCTAAGGAAATAAACTAAAACAAAAATTTGCCTGTCAAAAAACCTGCACCCCTCCTTTCAGCTCCTCCTTGTGTGGCTCTTCTTTCCAGGTGCTGAGTATCCGAAGTCTCCTCTAACAGGTGTGGATGTTTAGGCTTGTTTTCAGAAGAGGGCTTACACAGTGGAGGAGATAAGACAGAAAGACCAGGGCTCAGTATTTGACTGGGTGGATAGATCTTTGTCCTGTTTCATTCAGGATGATATAAAGATGGTGTCAAGAGTTTAAGACTGACCTGGTGTCTATTGGCATTTTAGCTGGCCATGACTCATCCGAGTCATCACTTAAATTTTGGAATGAATCCTGATCATGCCAGGAATTCTTTGTCTAACTGTGGAATTCGGCAGCCCAAATATGGAGATAGAAAAGTTCATCACATGCACATGCGGAAAAAAGGTACATTTGGATTCTATCCTCGTGTTTTGGCCTTTGTTCCCATTGTAAATTAAATCCCTTCCAGGAACGGTTCTCTGCTGCCTGTTTCCTCTCATTCTGTAGTGCCTCCTGACCCATAAGTAATAGCATTAATTTGAGCAGAGCATTAAAATAAGGGTGGATGAATTTTTTAGAAAAATTTCTCTCTCAAGTGTTTTTAAATAACTAAGTTGATTAAACTTATAGACATGCAAATATTAAATCTTTTAAAGTCAGATTGGGATGAGATAGATTACTTTCTTTCTGCATGTCCTATCATGGTCCTAGAATGCTTCTAAGAGAGTATTTACTTGTGTATTTTTCTTTAATTAGGAATTAACACCTTAATAAATATTATGTCACGCCTTGGCCAAGATGACCCAACTCCCTCAAGGTAAAGTAGGTTTGTTTGGGGTTTTTGTTTTTTTTTTAAAGTAGGTTTTTTTAAATAACAGCTTTATTGAGATATAATTCACATACCATAAAATTCACTCATTTAAAGTATACAATTCAGTAATTTTTAGTATTGTTCAACCATGATCACTACCTAATTTTAGAACATTTCATCACCCCCAAAAGAAAACCTCCTACCTATTAATAGTTACTCCCTATTTTCCTCAGCCTGCTCAGCACTACGTAACCACCAGTCTACCCTCAATCTTTATGGATTTGTCTATTCTGAACATTTCATATAAGTGGTATCAGAATATGTTGTGATCCTTTGTGACTGGTTCTTTTACTTTGCATAATGTTTTCAAGATTTGTCCATGTTATAGTATGTATCAGTACTTCATTTCTTTTTAATATTCCATGGTATGGTTGTACCACATTTTATTTATCCATGTATCAATTGACGGGCATCTGGGTTGTTTCTACTTTTTGGCTATTATGAATGGTGTTGTTATGAATATTTATGTACAGATTTTTGGGTGGGCAAATGTTTTGGTTTTCCTTGGTTATATACCCAGGGGTGGAATTGTTAGGTCATAGAATAACTCTGTTTAACCTTTTAAGAAGCTGCCAGACTGTTTTCCAAAATTGCTACATCATTTTCTATTCCCAGCAGCAGTATATCAAAGTTCTGATTCCTCATGTCTTTCCTAGTACCGGTTACTATCTGTCTAGCCATCCTCTTGGGTCTGAACTTTTGTGTCATAGTAGTCTTGTTTGAATTTCCCTGATGGCTGATGATGTTGAGCATCTTTTTCATGTGCTTATTGGCCATTTGTTTATCTTTTTTGGAGAAATATCTGTTCGGATCCTTTTTCCATTTTTAATTGATTTTTTTTAATTAATAAGTTATAATCATTTTTTATATAGTCTAGATACAAGTCCCTTATTAGATACATGATTTGTAAAAGTTTTTTTCTCATTCTGTTGATCTTTCTTTTTTTTTTTAGTCTCTTGATACCTTTTTTTTTAAAAATTCATTTTTATTGTTAGACTTATTGGGGTGACATCTGTTAGCAGGGATTACATAGGTTTCAGGCATACAGTTCTACAGTGCATTTTCAACTTGTTGTATAAGTTCACCACCTAATGTGACTTCTCTTTCCATCACTGTATATTTAGCTTCCCCTCCCTCCTCTCTCACCCCCTCCCCTTTCTCCTTTCCCTAACCCACTCGTCCCCAAATAAACATTAAACTATTGATTGTGTCCATGGGTTATTTGTTTGTTTGTTCATTTCTTTTTTCTTTGTTGCTTTCAGTTTTATATTCTGCTTATAAGCGAAGTCATACAGTTCTTTGCTTTTTCTGTCTGGCTTATTTCACTAAGCATGATGATTTCCAGGTCCATCCATTTTGTTGCACATGGCAATATTTTATCTTTTCTTATAGCTCAGTAATATTCCATTGTGTATATGTACCACAGCTCTAGATATCTTTTAAAGCACAAAAATCTTTTATTTTAAAGCACAGAAGTTTTGATAACGTTCACTTTATTACTTTGTTGCTTGTGCTTTTGGTGTCCTGTTTAAGAAAGGGTCACATTTGGGATTTTGATAGGGATTGTGTTGACTCTGTAGATTGATTTGTGAATAATTACCATCTTAATATTTAAGTCTTGTCCTTGCACATTGTGTGTCCTTACATTTATTTGTCTTCTTTAATTTCTTTCCAAGATGTTTTATAGTTTTCTGAGCATTATATTTTGTATGTCTTTTGCTAAATGTATTTTAAAATATTCTTTTTTATGCTTTTATGAGTGGAATTGTTTTAAGTTTATTTTCAGATTATTCATTGCATGTATATAGAAAAAACAATTGATTTTTGTATGTTGATCTTGTATCCTGCAACTTTGGTGTGCTCATTTGTTAGCTGTAATAGTTTTTAGTGTATTCATTAGGATATTCCCTATGTATGATCATGTATCACCTGTAAATAGGTAGTTTCACTTTTCCTTTTCAGTCTTGGATGGCTTCTGTTTTTTCTTAACTTAGTTGCCCTGGCTAGAGCCCCTGGTATAATATTGCGTAGAAGTGGTGGGAGTGGAAACTAGCCTTTTTCTAAACTTAAGGGGAAAGTATTCCATCTTTCACCATAGAGTATGATGTTAGATTTGAGTCTTTCTTAGGTGACCTTTACCAGGTTAAGGAAGTTCCCTTCTTTCCCAGTTTGCTTAATGTTTTTATTATGAAAGTGTTGAATTTTGTCAGACACTTTTTCTGCATCCAGTGAGATGATCATGTGTTCTTTTCATTTATTGTACTCACATGTATATTCCATTAATTGATTTTGGGGATATTAAATCACCTTGCTTCCCTGGGATACATTTCACTTGACCATGCCATATTGTCCTTTTCTATGCTGTGAATTCAATTTGTTAGTATGGCAGATGTTTGTGTTTGCATTCATAGGAAATACAATTCCTGTGGCTTCATTTCTTGTGATGCTTTTGTCTGGTTTTATTATTAGAATAATACAGGCCTTATGTAATGGGTTGGAAAGTTTTATATGTTTTTCTTCTTTTTTTTTTTTTTTTTTTTTTTTTTTTTTTTTTTTTTTTTGTAGTATGTGGGTAGTTTCCTGGCTGGGAATTATTTCTTGATTTAAAAAATACCTTTATATATTAATATTCTTACTTTTAAAAAAAAAAACTATGAGTTTTTTTTTTTTTTGAACCACACTGATGACAATAAGTGGAGGAGCAATCTCAAATGCTTCCTGATATTATAACCTTTGTGTGCCCTTGAGCCCCCTGAAGAATCTGGGAAGGAAGTGGGCTAAGTCTGTGTGAACTCATTAACACTCTAGAAAATTGAATGAAAGCAGTTTCCTAATGGCTGATGAGCCTCTGTGGTGGCTCCCAGGATTATCTTTGTGTGAGAAGTACAGCATGCTACATATTAAAAGACAGTAGAGAAGATTGCTTAAGGGTGCTTTTCTTTTTAAAATGGGGAGTTGAACATTGAACAACCAGGTTTTTGCCTCTTGGGATCTAGCCTTTAGCTGGATCAAAGGTGTGTAGAACAGGATTAGAAGTGAGAGTGCAGACAATGGCTGCAGCTGATAACGGGCCTCCGCAGCCACTATAGTGCCCAGCCACGTGGTCACAGCTTCCTGTTCCACTGTTTTCTTCAGTATCCCATTTTCTTTTAAAATGGGTTTGCCGTGAGTTGCTCTATTCTGAGGTTATCACAAACTAAACTATCTTTCCTCTTTAATCAAGAGGTAAAAAGACAGGCAGGACGCAACTTCACAATTCCATTTTGAAGATGATCATACAGCCATGTACAGTCTCTGTGAGAGTCGAAGATCAGAAAAGAACTAATTGCAAGAGCCCTTACTATGGGGGTTGTGTGGCCACGAGTTTGTTTAGCCTGCTGTATCATAGTCTCCGGATGGCCAGTTCTGTATTTTTGTACCCTGAGTTCCCTGCACCCACTCTCACAAGGCTACACACGCCATAGACATGGCCCTTTCAGTAATGAAAACACAGGTTTAAATGATTTTTGTCTCATCTTCTCCAGCCATAGTTGTTGCGTAGTAAATTGTCTTTGATGGCTTTGTTCAAACCTCACGATTTATGTTTTCTTCTGCTCTGTTACAAAGAGGTGGCTTTCTTACCATGGCAGAATGACTGATCCTGAGGAACTGTGTTCTTTCTGAATTTCCCATTTTGAAAATGATACCGCTGACAGAGAATAAACAATCTCTCTTGCCCTTTGACTCCGGGTCTTTGGTGCTTGTGTTGAGAGCCTCTTGTTGTGTCTCTAATCTTTTTTGCTGATGTGGAGTTGACCAAGTTTATGTTCAGAAAGAGCCTCCTGGCCTTGGCTGCTGGGCCTGCGGCTCCTCGAATGCCGCTATCCAACATTCCCGAGGTGGGCACCGCCCTGGCGCTGTGCTTAAGAAGCTTCACGTAGGTGTAGTTCAGCAGACCATTTACTCCATGCTTTTTGAGTTTGGAGCAGTTCTAGGTATTTTAGGGGATCCAAAGGCAAGTAAGGCAAAGCCCCCACTCACCAGGGTGCCTGAGTAACTGAGTGGGGTATGAGTGCTATAAACATAAATAACTTAATATAAGGAGCCTCTGCTAAGTACTCCAGTGAAGGTCAAAAACAAAATACAAAAGACTGCTGGGGGCCTGAGGAGAGCTCTAGTGGTGGCTTAGGGATTATAGGTCAGTTTTGCACTGTGCACTTGAATAAGTGAGTTCAGTGGGAATGATTTGCCCTCTCCTCTGTTTGTTGTCTTGGTTTGCTGTTATAAAATGGGATGCATTAGTCTCAGCCTTTTCGAAGTTTTTGTATGTTTTGGAAGCAAACACTATCAAATCACAGGTGTCGGCGGTTAGATGTTCTCCCAAACAGGCTGGCCCGGAATTTGAGACTTGAGAAAGGAAAGAGAGCACGTGAGCTCTTAGGTGGTTTGGGAAATCTTCTCCTGGCTTTCCTGGTGGAAGCGGGGAGCTGGAGGAGCATAGCAGCCAGGGGAGAGGGCCACGAGGAGGGGCGTTCGACTGAAATCTTCTTCTTCTTGTCCCCCTGAAAACCACTCCTCCCTCCCTCCGCCTCCTGAAGTCCAGTTAGTGACCACATCTGCCAGTTCCCTTTGTGTCGCTTCTATAGTCAGTCACCTTGCTGTTTCTGGAACCTTTGATTCTAGTTCTTAGTAGTGACCTGCTTGAAAGCTTTCTGTGACGTCTTGTCTGCTACTGAATGGGGATCTGCCTGTCCTGGCAGTCCCAGCACCCAGGACCTGGCCCTAGGCCACTTTTCCAGACACATCTTTCTTGCCCCTGTGACTCCTCATGCACCAGTAAGACCGAGGTACTTACTGTCTATCGAGCGTATTGTTTCTTTCCCTCATGCCGGCAGTCGCTGTACCTGGGAATGCTCTATAACCAACTTTGTGACTTCCTGCCCAAATTCTGCTGGCATTTGTTTTATGGTGCACCTTCTAGTTTTCCCATGTATTTTAATTATGTTATGGGCTGATTTTTTAAATTCTCTTCCCTTTGGCAACTAGTGCCTTTCACAGTAAATAAGTATTAAAGGGAGGAATGCCATTCATGATATTACTTTTATCCCAGGCTATTTACTTGGTGGCTAGCACCAGGGGAGCTGGGGCGTAAAGAAGGGTCATGGTCAGAGCCACCAGCAGAGGTTTAAATGGCTGGTTAGTGTTACTTAATCTCATTTGGGATCAGCTAGGATTTACAAAAAGGCACGAAGACTTAAAATTAATAAATAAAGTCCTGCTTGTTAAAACTACAAAATAATTAACTTTTATGATGGCATCATCTCAAGTGAATATGCCACCTATAATTTAAAAAATGTTACTGTTTAACGACATAAAACTCAGTTGTGTAGTTATATTTAGTGCATGCAAATTGCAATGGAATGTTACTACAGCAAGGGTCTCTGAAGGATTAGGCATTTGGTGGCTTTCAGGTAATCCATGTATTATCAATAAGATCTTTGGGGAAGAGGGGCCAGAGACTGGTAATGGAAAAATGAGAGAATCAGGCGGCTTTGTTTTGTTTGTTTTGTTTTGATTGGTAGAGTCATTTTGCTAGACAGAATGGATAAGACTCTATTAGACTGACAAAGAGACACATAGGGACTGTTTATTCATATCTGTGTTTTTAAGGAAATGATCGCTGTAGAGTATTTTTTAAAATCGGTTATACACAAGTATTTTGCATTAAAAATACATTGACAGTATGCATAAAATTTATGTGAATTCCACTGAGTGGACTTACTGACTAATGTACTTCAAGTTAAATCTCAAAGATGCTTCATCTGGGATCAAGGGGTCCCATGGGCCCCAGATCTGGTAGCACTGTGACCTCCCCCGCTTAAGTGTCCAGGTAGATAGATGTAGCAAATAGAAGGAATTCCTGAATTGGGTGGGGGGTTTGACTGGCCCCAAGACCCTTTCTTGCTCTACTCTACGAGTCACTGCCTGGGGCTTAGGAGGGAGAGTGAGAGAACATTGTCCACACCCTCACTCTAGCAATTACCCTTAGACTGCCTAATTCCAAGGTGGTTTTTCATGGAGTAAATGACATCTTACAGTAATTACTGTTACAAGGAGACAGTGGTGTTTTATAAAGTGCTTTGAATTCTTCAGACCAAATGTGCTGTATAAATGTTACAGTTCATCTAGATTTCATAATGCCTCTGTTGATTCAGTTCTCAAAATCAGATGGAGTGTTTACCGCTCAGTAAACATCTCATCTTGGAGCTTGCTAAGTATTTGTAATGGGGATGATTAAAGAAAGTATAAACAATGGAAGAAGGAACAGATTTGCTGTTGGAGTTAACAAGGCCTAGCAGTTCACTCTGCTGGTTTTCCAGGTAAACCACTGGGTTAGGAATCGTCCAGTATAATAATAAACTAAAGTGGTGTTTCATCCCCATTTCTGTTTGTGACATATTGCCAGAGTGTAGTCACAGTGTAGATACAGAAAAACATATGCTTGATATGCACAAACTATTTAATGCATGGCAGACTCACTATTGAATAACCTGTGTAGAAGAGTGACCTTGTATTTTAACACAATGAATAATAGTTTAACTTTGTGGTTATTAAAATGCTAGACATAGTTCTTGTCTCCCTGAAAGTTTATAAAAGAAATTATAGTAAAATTTACGCCAGTATGACTTCATTCAAAATAGTATATGACTCAAAGCGACTATTATTCTTGGACTAGATGTCTCATTATTCTTTAATAAAGCAATCCAAATACAGTTTACTCCCTCTCCTCAACCCCCTGCCAGCGTTTCTTGCTTTCCTGTTAAGTAGATTTTCCTGTATAGTACTTTGAACTGTTGGAAAAAAAATAATGTCTGTACCACAGAAAATGTATTCTTGTTATACTGGCTTGTGAACAACAATAATAGGTAATGTAAATTTCTTTCTAAAAACTCACCATTTCTTTCTTAATTCCTATCATCAGGACAATAGCTTATTAAGTTTCATGACATTAAATAGGGAAGAGGACTTAGGAGTTAACATCATCTTCCACTAAATAGTGCCTTATTCCTTATGCTTTCTTCAGTAATGATGGCAGATGCGTTTGGAGTTCTGGTGTGTTGACAGAAGGCAGAATTGTAGGACTGAGTAGCTTCTGAAAGATTTTTTTTAATATAATGTTTTATATTCTACCATGGAACTTCTTCGTTACTCTTAGCTAGTGAATTAGCAACAAAAAAAAATATGTCTTTTAAAATTTAATATATATTTGGTAAGGATAAGAAAAATATGTTTGGGGACCTAATGCTTGTGTTCTTCTTTTCTTTCTTTTTTTCTTTTTTTCTTTATTCCTTTTTTAATAAACGGTTAGATTATGAATTCTTTACCGTAGCCATACATTTTCTCTTTCTTTCTTTTTTTTTTCCATTTCCCATTATTGGCTATTAACTGCTTGCTAGAAGGCCTTTTTCACGTAAATAAAGGCCATAAATTGAAATGAGAGTTCAGAATCACGTCTTTGTTGCTCATATTTTTCCACTTTTCTCTGATTACATTTTTTTTTTCCCAAAATCCCAAAATGTGGATGAATGGTAGGGTAGAAGAATAAATTTACTTATGAGATAGGCGAAATGATATAAAATTGAGCTCAAAATACTGAGTAGATGATTTGCTGGCCAAGAGTCATTTAATTTACAATTTTTTTTTTTTTTTTTATATATACTGAAACTGTAGGGAGTCTTTAAATATGGAAACCAAACTGGCATGCACGAAACAGAGAACAATGAAAGATAGCATATAATTTTGTCATAAATGGAGTGACAGCTGTTTAAGTCGTGTGGGAATGGCGGTGTGAGCAGTGGGGTTGCGCAGCATCCCCGAGAGCTCTGGCCTTAGGGCAGGCCTCCCACCTGACCTTAGGAAGGAGCGGGATTTAGGAGAGGAGACATGCAAAAGAGAGGGGCTGGTTTGTGTCTGCTCCAGTGCAGAGTGTGGTGAACTTGGAGTTCTAAAATTGCTGTTGAAAGGAGAGGCAGTGGGTGGGTACAGTGGCACTAGATAAGGAATGGCCTAGAAAGCCAGGCAGGTTTCGAGTTGGTGGCCACTGAATGTTTGGAGACGGTGAGGATCAGTGTAAGATATTTAAGGAAGCACCCCTGGAGGCAGGGAGGCAAGCTCCTGCTTAGGCCAGGCCTTGCCCCTGCCGTGCTTGGTCAGGTCCCAGAAGGGCTGCCGTGCCTCTCTGTCCTCGCCACGGTCACCGCTCCTTCTGGTTTCCTCCTGTTGCGTAGCCCCCAGCCCCAGTACGTTCTGTTTCTGCAGCTAGCCCTGAAACGAGCACTCAGATTCTTCTCACATAGGACTTTAGACAACTCATTAGGTCTCAGCCCACTCTAAACACAAGCAGACTTGTACCCGTCACTTAGAGAGACTGTCCATCAAGGCCTCAGCTTTCCTTCTCATCTTACTCGTCTCTTTCTTTGCTGAGGCGTGCTCTCTTTGGCCCCAGGGTAAGACTGGCCGCCTTTTCCTCCCACATCCCTGGCCAGTCCTCTTTTGCTGGCTTCCCTTCGCTTGACCTCAGCCCTGACCTCCCCGGGGCTCTGCCCTGGGACTCCTTTTCTCTAGCTGCATTCTTTCCCTAAGTAGTGTCATCCACTCCATTGCCTAAAACCCTGTCTAAACATCCACCACTCTTAAAGACGTCTTACCAGCTCTGTCCTTGTCCATGACCAGATAGAAGGTTAATCTATCTCTTCATGTGGATGTTCTGTAGACATTTCAAGTTGATATTTCTAAAATGCAACTATTGCTTCTTCTCGAACCTGTTTCACTTTTGGTCTTCCCCGGGTAGTCAGTGGCAACACTTTCCACCCAGCTGCATAAGCCAGAATCTGGGTGTTGACCTTTATTCTTTTCTTTTGCTTAGCATCCAGGTCCCACGTCATAAATCATAGCGAGGCCAGCGTTTTGCCGGACCTCGTGAGGGGAGTAGGTTTTCGATATGGTTCCGTGTGCAGGGCGGCAAGAGAGCTGCCTGAGTGGAGGCCCCGAGTGTTTGGGAGGGGGGTGCCCTTTTTAGTGGGTAGGCAGTTCTGAAGCAGAAGCCCAGCGCATAGGTGGGAGAGGACAGCACGAGGGGACCGAAAAGGTGGGGTAGGCCTGTTTTGAAGGCCTTTCGATGCTAGGCTAATTTCAGAATTTGGGCAACAGGAAGCTCTCCTTACAACATTGTACAAAAGCTGACTCTTCAGTGTTCAGTTCTGACTCTCACTGGAATACAGTCTCCTTCCTCCTGTCTACCTGAGAACAGTGTAGAAAGATTCACAGTTGTACGGAAGCTATCTCCTCACTTTAAATCTGCCTCCCAAAGGGAAGAAGCTCCTAGGTTGGAAAGCCTGAACCAGGGTGTGCGGGGACAGCCCTCCCTTTCCCACCAGGTGGCCCGCCGCCTCTGGCGAGGGTCGTGGTCAGTGCTCTTGGTTCAGAGGCATAAGGCAGGGTGTTTTGATTACTAAACGAACTAACCTCACATGTCCTTTCCTTGAGGAGAGAGGCCGAGACTGTAAATGCGTGCTATACTAAGTGATTTTTAAAAATTTTCCTATAGGATTAATCACAATGAACGCTTGGAGTTCCTCGGGGACGCTGTTGTTGAATTTCTGACCAGGTAGGAGGCTTTTCTCCTGCTCCCCAATAATTACATTTTTTAGGTAACATGTTTAGTACCTTACCTTGCTTTGTATTTAGCCAAATAAGGCATTGGAACATCTTGTATTTTGTCTCCGCTCTGGAGCTTAACAGCTGCAGTCTGTGGCTCTTGCCCTGATAACTTGCACTCACTGATGCCGTAATGAGCAAGATTACAAGATGAAAGGCTGGTGTCTCTGTCCTGTCAATTTTATGTTCAAGTGGCTAGAGCCACAAGAGATCAGCTCGCCTTGGTCTAGCTGCTTTAGAGCTTATATTCAATTTGTAAAGAAAGGGATGATATTTTAAAATGTCATTTCATTTTCTATGGTTTGTCTTTGATTCCTTTCTCACTGTTCTGATCTCAGGGGAAGTAAAGCTTACAAGTTAATTTGAATGATGAGATGTGTGTGTGTGTGTGTGTGTGTGTGTGTGTTTGTGTGTTTTCTCTGCAGCCGTGTCGTAGGGTCCTAAATTTGGAGGTAGGGTTAGGAAGGTGTGTTACGTCATTTCCATACTCACATATTATAATTTCTCTTTTAAAGGGAGATAGCACATGCTTTTCTTGGAACTATGTTGAGTTATTTCTATTCTCTTTAGCTCTTATCTTTTGCTAAGAAGCACATGTGAGCCCAGGGGGCTGTCCTCTAAGCCTTCTCTCACTGGACACAATAGGACTCAACAAGCCTAGAGATTTGGTGTTCCTTTGTGGCCTTCCTCCCAGTTCTTACACTTTCCTAATCAGCCCCTTTAGGCTCATTTGCACAGCACAGCCAGCCACATTTGCCCCTCTCAGGTCTTTTCCTGTCCCTGTCTGAACTTGTGAAGAACAAACTTGTCTCCATTGCTGCCTTGCTCAGGGCTTCCCAGCTCAAGCTAAGGAAAAGTATGTTTCCAGGCCTGGCGTGTGAGTATCAGGTAGGTTTGCTCTTAGCAGTGTTCAGGACTTTGTTGTCACCAGATTCCAGAGAAACCTTTTAACAGAAATACATGTGAAAGTTTGAGTGAGCGATGCTGTTTTGGTTTTAGCAGATTCAGATAGACTGTGCTTTCTGTTTAACTTTCAAAGACTTTCAGTCAAACGCTTCAGTTTAGTTCTGTTCAGCTGGTGTCTGTTGCACAGCCCGTTTTTGTGACTCAGTGCCACAGACAGCATGTTGTGCATATTCATTTACGTGCTTTCTTTTTGCAGCGTCCATTTGTACTATTTGTTTCCGAGTCTGGAAGAAGGAGGACTGGCGACCTATCGGACTGCCATCGTTCAGAACCAGCACCTTGCCATGCTGGCGAAGGTATGCCGAACTTCAAAAGTGCCTGTAGTGAAGTCTGATGTGCTTGTCTTCAGACCTTGCATAATTTTGCATTTGAATAAGTAACTCTTTAGCGTGTATGAAGGGTTTCATATTTTATAGACAAGGAAGGATTTTTTTGTTTGGGTTTTAAGGATTCAGCCTTATGAGTTAGTTACCTTTGTGAGTTTCACCAGCAGCTAATGAACTCCACGGTGAGCTAACTCGATAACAGAAGGGGAAAATTTGGCAGATGTGCATGAACAGAGTTAAACATTTGGGAAAAGGAACATGAGAACAGAGCAAAAGAAATGAAAATTTTTATATTTTCCCTTTGTGTAATATTTCTGTTATATTTGTTTTTAATTTACTTTAACAAGCAGAATTATAACTTTGAGTAGAATACTCCAGCCCATTGCTATCCAGAGGGGATACCTTACAGATCTTTGAGAGTCCCCCTTGCGTCACAAATGCCATTAATTAAGATTCAGGGTTTAGGCTGTCAGCCACATTGACTTAGCTTGAGTGACTTAAGAGAGCCTTTCTTTGAGATTCATAGTAAGCATTCTACTTATATTATGTCATTTGGTATGACCATCTCTGGAGGTGTCTTCTTGTAGTACATCACAACAGACAGAACACGGGCACTTGCACTGGCCATCAGGATATTCCAGTCTGCACCCTCCTCTTACAAGCAGTTGGGCTGTGGACAAATTGTTGTTCTCTTCTCCAGGCCTCCGCTTTCTCATCTGCGAATTGGAGATGGCATTAGCACCTTCCACACAGAGTGGTTGTGAGATCTAATGACATTATCATTGGAGTTTTAATGACTCAGTTTATGTAGGGCTTGGCACAATGCCTGTTTGTCACGATAATCACCCAAACGTGTAAATGCATTAGTAGGAGTTAGTTGTTTTTATTGCTGCCACCACTATTCTCATTATAAATCATTACATTTTATAGACCTGTGGGTTTATTCAATAGTGGAGGGAACTGTGGCTCTTAAATCCCTGAACACTAGTGATCCACTGAAAATGCTTTTGCGAGTTTTTCTTGATTTTAAGTAATTTTTGTTTTCTTTATTTTGATATAAATGTTGGAATTTGATAGAAATCACTAGATGAAAACCATTCTAGTTTAGGTCTGACTTCTTAGTGTGATCTTACCAAGGCACTAATTACCTTCAAAATGTATTTAATTTCATCCCGTAGTTTTTGTGTTAGCAAGAGTGCTTTGTTTTGTTTCATGGAGCAGCAGTGTCATCATAGTTACATGGTAGGCTCTAACTCAGCTTGGTGGCATTTGAGAATGGAAATAATGATGCTTAGTGAAAGTCTGTAGGCAACAAGAGTACTGACTTCGTTTTAGTAGCCTCACAATGAATGATGTTTCACAACTCTTATGTACATCTGCTTTGGTGTTTAGCTGATTAAATTGTCAAGCTGCTTCCTGAGAGTTCACAGAAATGTCCACTGAAAATACATATTAGTAAATAAATCGTCCCCTCCCCCACCCCCATTGTTTTCTTTTCAGTTTCAGATATAATGGAATTGAATAATTATTTTTCAAACAATTTTAGGGAGGATATTACAAAGTGTGGGAAATTGCCATAGCTGAAAACAGAAGCTCTTATGTAACAAATTGGGTGCTTTGCAAAGCCATGAATTATGAGGGGAGTGGCCAGTTTCTCTCTTCAGGCATTTCTATATACTCTTCTACCCCAAGCCCACGTCATTCCGGCAGAAGGCAGTAGTGGTCTTGCCTTTCTTCTCTCTAGACTGGTGGTTCTTAACCATTTATTAGGAGGGACTTCATGGAGGATTGCTCGCCCCTTTGAGAATTTAGTGAAAGCTCTAGGTCAGCTCTTCAGAAAAATGTAACCATTTTAACACATACACAGTTAAGCATCAATCTCCTTTTTAAAAGTCCCACTGATACCTACATGAAAAAATGATACCGAGCAGGGATTATGAGAAGTTGGAAAATTCATAGCATTCCAGAATAGTTGTTTATAATATAAAATATGGCTTGCAGTCTACTCTCAAGCAGGGCTCCAGAGATAGCAAACAATTGGATTTTCCCAGTGAAGTTGTGAAATATGAAATTTACATAGTCTAGTATAAACTCTTGCACTTGGGGATCAATTTTTTAAGAGGTGTTTTCTGCTGTTGCATTTGTGGTAGTCAAAACTTTCATTTGAGTGTATTTTATATGCGTAATTTCCTAGCAATACAAAATACTGATATCATATATGTCTTGTTTTTATTGTTGCTGTCTTTTTCCAATGTAAATGGATGTGGATACTTTTAGCAGACATACCAAGATACACAAAATATGAGTATCTTTTATCTGAGGACTTAGGAGACTCATGTTGTCCTAAGTTTTTCATTGACTTGTGTTTTGTTTCATATGACACAGCATGTTATTGCTTAGGAAGTATTTATTGAATTGAATTACATGGTAATAGAAACAAATTTAGTGCATGCTTATGCAATGTATTTTTCTCCTTTTTTGGAAAGAATTATGATTTCTGTTTATTCAATCTTAGGAGTTTTATTTAAAAAGTTCATTCTGTGTCTAGTTCTAAAAGGACTTGAATTGATTTGTACATTATAATACAGTAGTATTAGAAACAAGGTACTGAACTCAAAGTAAAGAGAAAGTAAGACAGTAAAATGAAGCTAACAGTAAAGTCAGCAGTGTCTAACCTTTTGGCTTCCCTGGGCCACATTGGAAGAATAATTGTCTTGGGCCACACATAAAATACACTCACACTAACGATAGCTAATGAGCTAAAGAAAGGTCATAAAGAAAATCTCATAATGTTTTAAGAATTTGTGTCGGACCTCATTCAAAGCCATCCTCGGTCGCAGGTTGAACGTTGTGGTCTACACAGATGTACTTGTAAGTCCTACACAGTTTCTAGAACTGGGTCACAAATTTGGCTGTAAGCTTTTCTAAGGCCAAATAAAAAAGGAAACGTAATTCATTACAAACAGTATTCCCAGAGATCTTAAAATAAATCCATGCTACTGCTGAGAGATCTCACGGAGCCTTCAGGAGGATAAGTGTGGAGACCTCGTAGAGGCGACGCAAGTACAAATATATAGGGACTCCCAAATCCTTACCAACTTAAAACAAGAAAAGATTTAAGGTAGAAGGCATTTTGAAGTCTTCTGAGGGTCCCCATGGTACCAACATCATCAGTATACTACATAACTCTGGAATCAAAGAGGTTAGCTTTGGGTTGGATTTGTGTTTCCCTAGACATATTGGGTGAACCCAAGGGCCCATGGTCTTTTAGCAAAGTCTTATTCCAGCTTGGGCTTGTGCTTGTTCTGAATTTGGAATAGATTTCATAGAAGCCTGCTTTGGGAGAAGTCAAGGTTTGTCAGTGCTGAACCGTACATAAGGAATCCTAATGAGTGGTAGACCAAACTTTCTTAATCTACTGACAGAGCCCAGTTAATTCGTAATCATAACCCTTTACCCCTGGGAGATGGTGAGTTATTACAGTTATGATTTTGCCAAAATCTTTCTTTCTTTTTGTCATTTTGAATTTTGTAGAAACTTGAACTGGATCGATTTATGCTTTATGCTCATGGACCTGACCTTTGTAGAGAATCAGACCTTCGACATGCAATGGCTAATTGTTTTGAAGCGTTAATAGGTAATTTCTCTTTTTATTACCTGTCTAAAATGTCTGGAGAGCATATAAAATTCAGTGTGAAGACTTGAGACTGAGTGACTTGTTCGCAAAGCATGTGAGGTCCCTAGTGTAATACTCACGTCCCTGTAATGTGGTTTTTGTAGCTCCTCCAGGACAGCAGTCATGCTTTCTTGCATTCCTGGTGCCCAAAGTGGTGTCTGATGTCATGTACGTGCTTAGTTGTATATACTGAATCGAACGAAAGTCAATTAATATGGAGATACAGGTAACTTTACATATTTGATTCAGGATCGAATCTATAAATAAACAATAACTCTAGGCTGCTGGTGAGGCCCTAATATTGTTTTTGATCACATTTTAACCTATTCACAAGATTGGCTGATTTAGTCATCTTGGAAACACTGCATTTTTAAAATCCCAGGGCTGGAGTCTGTAGTCATTAATTATTCTGTGGAAGCAAGACTGATGTAGACACTGACTTCCTCACTCAGGCACTTTACTTCCTCAGTTTCTTTTTTTATTATAACCAGAATACAGGTAGCTGTTGGTATAGGAGAGTTATGAAGAGTTAATTAGATGGTGATTGCAAGTGTGCTTTCCAATGAAATATTACAGTAGATTGACAGTTCCTTGATTTTTTTTTTTTAGGTGAATGATTGAGTACATTTTATTTTTCAAAGGCCTTTGTACTCCCGTATCAATTTTGCCCTCTTCCTTTGAAAATGAATATAAAAGCTTCCCATTTATAGTTTTATGCTGATGATGAGAGCAAGAGAATGTTTAATAATTATCCAGTCTTTTCACAGCTATGTCTCTTTTGCCACAAGAATGGCTTATTTTCAGAGAGTTTGTCACACGGAATTACTGTGCTCTATACACATAATATTTTTGACAGTTAGTGTTACAGTTGGCTCCAGCTCCAGGCAGATAGACTTTAACTCCCTCCTGCATCATTTGTCAGCTCTGCTTCTCTGCCAAGTTATTGAATCTCCCTGAGCCTCAGTTTTCCCATCTGTGACGTGGAGATAGTATTACTGGCCTTGCAGTGTTGTAAGGATCCTAATATCCAATCCTGGCAGCATCCAATCCAGAGCAAAGTTTCATTTCCCCAAGTCCTCCCCAAAATCACCTACTGTGAGCCCAAATCCTGTAAGTTTTTTCTCACACCCTCTACTTAGGGACCCATGAAAGTGAAGGTGAGAATGTGAAAATGGCTTGTGTGGTGCCTAGGGCGTAAGTGGCCCCAAACCACTACTACTATTACTAGTACTATTACTATCATCATTATTACTGTTGTTATTATTATTACAATAATAAATAATAAGTGTATTTAGTCATCAAAAGCCCTGGTAACTGTCTTAATAATTTTTTATGTGGAAGGTAGCCTTTCTGAAGACAGCTATAAAGATATGATTTCAAGAATATGTGACTGCTCTACTCCAGAGTTATTTGATATGCACATAAAATGTTACTACAATACTTACTGGTTATGAATAGTGATAAATATGAGTAGTGCTTAATTATTTCAAAAGTTTTTTGAAATAATTACTTCAAATTAAAGGTCAAGGTTGTCCTGATTTTTATTTGTAGAAGCCTTATGGATCTGAACTCAGATTTTATCTATGGTCTGAAACATAAACTATATAGAAAATAAAACATAACCTTTTTTAAAGTCAAGTATTTGTGCATAGTAAGGTTCATACACATACCTTTCATGATAGTTCATATTTTGCCTCTTTTATATACAGTATTGGATTTTGATTTTAGTAAATTGAATTTCATATTTCAGTCTCGTTTATGATGTAAAATATAGCCTAAAGAGGGAAAATGCTACCTTTAAAACAGTTGCTTCTGGTCTTGTCGGTTATTTCTGTGAGTGGGCTCTGGCTTGCCTTTTTGCTTTTTATAAAGATAATTTTCTCTGAATATTAATGCAGCCTCCCTTTGGGCATTCCCTTCCTTTTATTTAGGAGCTGTTTATTTGGAGGGAAGCCTGGAGGAAGCCAAACAGTTATTTGGACGCTTACTCTTTAATGATCCGGTATCTGTTTCAACTCATTTGATTTTTCTCAGTTGCATGTCATTACAGAAGATTTTATGTCAGTCTTTGTGTTTTAAAGGGAGTGTAGGAGAAGCAAATACCTAAAAAATAGCTTATTCAACTCTGTTGCGGATGGGAGAGGTCTGCGGACCTCGACCCGAGGAGTTGTCTTCTGCCTGAAACTCCATCTTCCCATATGGTCATTTATAAATGAAACATGGGTACAAATATAGGAGGGCTTTGCTTTATTTTGAAGTATCTTGAAGTTAATTATGATTTTCTGTTTTATAATTGTTGGGTACCTACCCCATGCTGGCTTAGTTGAAGCTCTAGCCTTTTAGCTTTTCTGATTATGATTTGTTTTTATGTAAATTATGTAGACTAGATAAATGTATATTTATTTTAGAAAGTTAGTTCATAGGGAGTTTCTGATAGGGTTATGAATAAAGTGTATGGGAGTACTTTTTTTTTTTTAAGCAAATTGTAGTTTAAGAAAAATGATAGATTCTGAAATAGTTTCTGTTGTTACTAAAGTATTAAGCTATGAAAATTGCTAGAGCTACCCTTTTAATCCTACATGTAATAGAACATACTGGATGCTTTTTGTACCAAAACAAGTTCCATTTAACATTTAAAGGGAGAGGCAGCTCTGTATTCCAAATTGAAATGTCATTATAATTGAATGAAATAGCCCTCATGGAGCAATAAAGAACATAGGAAGCCAGTGTTTTAAGCTTTTGTGCAACCTTCAGCGTAAGTGGCTGTCAGATGTTATTACTGTGTTACTTAGGATAATTAAAAAAAAAAATCAATAGTTTTGAAAAATGGGACCTGGAAGATGTTCATATGTGAGGATTTGATTCTTTTAAAATCTGTTTTTATAGAAATATCTGATGATTATATATGTCTGAGCTTCCTCCTGATAGGAAAATTATCTACGATGTTCTGTGTCCCCCATTTTTGTCACACATGCACCCTGATTCATACCTATAGCAGATGGCGTGCATTTTAAGCCCTTTGCTCAAATCTTAAAATATCTTGGTTCTGGGCTTTTGTTGACAATTTCAGCGGCCTCTTCACTTTGCTTTCTCCCTCCAGTCCTGCCTCTGCGAGCCCCTCCCCCTGAAACTCCTCCCCGACCCTCACCTACTCCCACCCCCTTCTCCCCTCTTATCTGCATTCCCCATCCCCCCTCCTGTTTTCTTGAATTACTTGCAGCTTTACCCCTTGTGTTCTTAATTGCATCAGTTTTTGTGTAGATTCTTTTCTCTCTTTATACTGCTTCACTCCCACTTGTCTACTTAGCAAGCTTATCTCCTATTTCCAGTAGTGAGTGCAATGCTGGCATGTGCAGTGTTTAATAAATATTTGTTAAAGGAATGAAATGAATAAATGACTAAATGAAAAGGTGGAGTCTGAACATTATCTTACACAAGGCACAGCTGAGATTCACAAGCTGTTTTTGTGTGCCTCTCATGCAATGGAGCAGGGCTTAGTAATATGTGGTCTTTGCACTTCAGCATGTTCAAGTGCACACATCTGTACAGTCTAATTCGTTTGACACCTGCATCTTGGTTACATCTGTTCATTTTAGTTTGTGAGACATGTTGGCAAACCTTTTTATGTGTTTTTTGTTTGTTTGTTTGTTTGTTTGTTTGTTTTGAGTAATGGTATTGTGAAAGTCTAATCAGACAAAGACAGCCAGGGATAAACCTGCAGGCCGACCAAGTCAGAATTACTGAGTCCAGGCCGTGAGGGAGGAGGGCACTCCCCAGAAACGGTGGGCATCCTTTCTGAGGCCTGGGCTGGGGCTGAGGGGGGCCAGGGAAGCAGGGATCATCAGTTAGTTCTTGGTTGGGTGCCTTGTCTGAGGCCGGATTAGAAGCAGCAAGGGATTAATTTGGGATTGGGTGCTGACAGGAGCCCAGCACAGTTTAGCAATTGAGTGTCCCCAGTAATCTTTATTCATGGAGGCAGACATGGCGAAGCAGGTCAGAGGACAGACTGGCAGGAAAGCTGTTGTCCTTCAGAGAGGGGTCGTCTGGCGTTTTACAGCTGCTGTCAGACCTTGAGGGAAACATGGTTCCCTCTTAACTTCGCAGCTGGCTTTATCTGTGTCATCCTCTGAACCCTGTAACAGCAGGGCTGCTTTTTCTTGCTTGTCCTGAACTGATTTTTTACTCTTTCATTCCCTGACAGTTTTTGTCGATTTTGTGTTTTCAGGTTTGTGTAACAACCCTTCACGGTTTACCCAGGACATTCTGAGCCGTTGTTTCCATTGGATCATCCCGGGGCCCTTTTGGAAAGATAGGGAGCGACCACTGTGCAATCCCTCCTGTTCCTCCCCTCCCCCTGTCCTTTTCTTGTCTTCACACATCGGTCTGAGTATCTAGAAAATGGAAAAAAGTGTCTTTTCAAATTGCTGCTGGACAGATTCTTTGGCTGGTTTTTAGACAACACCGTTTCACCAGGTTTAGTATTGGAACCTGTCACCTTAGCTGCAAAACATGCTTCTTTATTCTCATGATCTAAACCCGGAAGCTTCGGGTCTTCTTTGGTCCTTACGCTTGTCTCCTCCCCGTATCTACTCAGTTGTCAGCCCTATCAGTTCTGGCCCCAGTACTTCTTGAATTGGTTCACTCTTGGCTATTTTTCTGCTTTAATGTTTGTCCTCATCTCATTTGACATATTCCCCACCACTCCAGTCTGTCATTCGTGCTAAAGCCAGTATTGTCTGCTTTTTAAGGCACAGATGCATTTATAGTCTTTCTGGCTTAAAATCTTTGATTTCTTTACTGACAGCCAAAGTCTATATAACAGAACATAGCATTTAATAGTTTCTGTGATCTGACTCCTGCCTAGTTTGTTAGTTTCCTTGCTGTTTACTCCCTCTGTGTTCCATTCTAGAAATTATTTCCTTTTCTTTTTAATTAAAAAAACATGCACAGCCTGCCTCATTTTACCCATGTCCCCCATCAGCGTGGGACATTAGCTACAATCAGTGCACATCGACACACATAATCACACAGAGTTCATCGTTGAAGGTTCACACTGAATGTTGTGACTTCTGTGGGTTTGGACAAATCTGTAATCACACACATGCGTCATTATGACACACATGCATCATTACAGTATCCAGCTGAAATTTTATTTTCCCTGCCCTGAAGTACCCTGCATATTAGGAGGTAACCGTCTGTGCCTGTGTACTTGGAGACATATTATTTATGCACTTATTGTGCCCTGCTTTTAGTTCCCTCCCTCTTCTGATTTACTTAATTTCTTGTGTTCTTCTGGATACATACATCTGAAGACTCACCTCCTCTTTGAAGCTTTATCTGATACTCCAGACAGCACTCCCCAGTACTTAGTATATATCGCTGATGGAGAACTTAGCAGCATTTATTAAATTATACTTATTTACCTTCATTCTTCCCCACTAGTCTTCAGTGAAGACAAGGATAGTGTCTTTTTCATCTTAGTAAGCTAATCCATAACAGGTACTCAATAAAAATATGCTTCAGGAGCCAATGTCCCAGCAGTCAGTCATCATTTTCCAGAACAGACTGAAAGCAGAGACTTTGTTTAAGGTGCTTAAGCTGTAAAAGGTGGAACTGGAATTCCAGTCTCAATCTTTTCCAGGAGTTTGTCTGACACCGTGGGGCAGCAGAACTGTACTTCCATAGATTGAAGGGAATGGACGCAGTTGTAATAGTCTAGTTGTGAGGTGTTAAGCTGTTACACCAAGGTGGGCGGTAGCAGACATCCAAGGAGAAACCACAGTGCTTTTGAATGTAAAACGCATACGAGAAAGGAGAAAGATGGATCAAGAGGGCCCTGAGAATTTTCAGCTTTGGAGATTGGAGTTGGTGGGAAGAGACAGCTGTTTATTGTTACTGTTAACACCATCATTATTAATAGTAGCGTTTCTGTGTGCCAGCCCTGGGTTTGGTGCTTAGAGTGCATTGCTCATTGAGGCATCAGAGAACACTTTGCAGTAGTCAGTGTCGTTATCTTTGTTTTATGCTTGGGGAAAGGGAGGCTGAGAGAGGTTACATAACTTGCCAACGTGGAATCAGGATTAGAGCCAGGCTGCCCGATTCCCGAGCCTGCAGTCTTCCCTAACACCATACTCCCTGCTTTAAAGGGAAAGGTGAAAAGTTATTAGTTAGTTATTCGGGTGTGAGGTAGAAAATACTCATAAGACACATACTGTTTTGGACACGTAGCTCAGATGAGAGGTCAGAACTGCAACAGCTGAACGAGTCATCCAAACTGAGGTTGTAGTTAAAGTAGTGGGAACGTGGGGCTCTCCAGAGGAGCAGGTGATGAGGTCAGATGAGAGGCGGAAGTCTGGTAAATGTTCATTTGGCTGTGGGAGGAGGGAAAAAAGCACTGAGAATAGAGAAAGTTGTAAGAAGTGACATTCAGTATAATTCATGTCACAGAGAATTCAAGGGAAAGGTTATTGAATTGGTTAAGAGAAGTCCTCTGAAATGTCTTAAAAGAACAGTTTTGTAGTTAAGCATTGTTTTTTAAGATTGGCAAAATAAAACAAAACCCTAAGTGTATTTAATTAGGATGTAAGTTGTACAAAAATATCAGGTATTTTATTTCGCTTTGTCATCATGTGTGCCATGGTGGTAATAAATTTTCCTATACTTCTTCCCACACCCAAATTTTTAAAAAACTAATTTCCCCTCGTTTTAAAAATCTTTTATCATTTTATTTCAAAAACCTGACATCAAGGCCAGAACATAGATTCAGTCAGAGGCTCCCCAGAGTTTAACACTGAAGGAAAACCACTTTAATCCCGAGGAAGTCGTAATTATAACTGCTTCTAGATCTAACTCGATGGATAAAATGATGTACTGGGCTTCCCCATAAAATTCACTCATTCCTCTATTTCAAGTAAACGTTCGCGGTGACCCCCCGTCAGCGCGTGGTCTGCCAGAGCCAGGTGTTTAGGAACTCGTTACCGAGCGTTCTCCCCGGCATAACGCGGCTCCTGCGATAGTGCGTGCCTAAACTAAGGCACCTTTGAGATGAGTCGTCATTACAGAAAGCACAGCTGATGTGGATTTCTGGGGAGGGAGCTAAAAAGTGTGCCTAAAACAGAGGCTTGATCCAGTGTATTAGGTGAAGCAAGTGTGTAACTTAGTTTTAAACGGTGGCTTTGACTCCTGTGGGTAGAGGTGGCTCTGCCCCTCCCCAGCTTGCTAGGCTAATTAGAGACACTACAGGCCATTGGAGTGGGAAGTACACTTAAAAAAATTAGTTTGCTAGCACTATTGAATTTGCAGTAAGTGGAGTCAGCATCCGAAATAGTTCAGTATTTCACATAATGGCGTTTTATTTAGTGCTCTAGAGTGTGTTAAATGGCTCCCCGAGCATTAAAGACATCACTCCATTTTCCAGGACCTGCGCGAAGTCTGGCTCAATTATCCTCTCCACCCACTCCAGGTAAGCGCGGCCTCTGGTCTGCAGCGAGCCTTATAACTGGGCGTTTGTGTTACTTTAGTTCACCTTTCCCCCCGCCTCCTGCTTTTATCCTCAGTTCCCTTCAGAGGCGTTAGGACTTTAAGCTGGGGTGTCAGAAGTGGAAAACTTTGGAACAAATAGTAAAATCCCATATGTGGCATTTATGTGGTCTGGGGTGGGGAAGCACTGGGTGCATCTTGCCTTACAAGGCAGGAAGACCTACTTGTGTGGTTGTGGTTTGGTGCCCCCTCTCCCTCCAAAAAGTGGTTATTCAAAGCCTGTGTTGATCCAGTATATCTGCATGCCCACTATTATAAAGAAAATAATATGGAAGCAAGTCTGGGCGCATTCCAAAGTAGAGCAAGTACTAAATTAACATTGCTAAACTGTAACTTAATTTGGATCTTAGAAATTGACAGCTTTGACTCAGATTGCATGAAACATTATAAATTAAAATTTTAGTTTAGTGTGATAATTTTTTACTCAAGATTTTGGAATTTAAATAATCTACATGTGACATCATTTTTCTCAGTTTTAAAAATTTTTACTATCTGCTTTCATTTTTATTTTACTTTGGAGATATACATATATGTGTGTGTATATATATATATGAGTGCATATGTATACTCATATACGAGGACTGTCCAGAAAAAATCCAGCTGTTAATGCCTGTATTTTTCGTATTACGTAGCTGGATACTTTCCAGACAGCCCTTGTATACATATTGTTATATATGCAGGTATGGATATATAATATATATAATAAAAATAATCACTAGTGACTGAACTCTGTCATGAGAGGCTTTATAGTAATAAATGGCATTAATTGAAAGAACTTTACAAATATTTTATTAATACAAAATTCCCAAAATTGTGGAAAATGTTCATTTTAATTACACTTCACATATTTGTTCTCTGCCAGTTGTTAAAGGCTCATTGTTATGCAGAACACCTGCCTAGTGGTATAATCATCTCATTGTAAACTGAATCCAGTTTTAATGATGCTCATTTGCAAAATAGGTTGGTCCCTAGAAGACACACGGTGGTCATGTTACTCTAATGCAGTGGTTCGCAAATGGCAGTCTGCAGACCAGCAGCATCTGTGTCACCTGGGAACTTACCGGAAAGGCCAGGTTTCTGTCCTTCCTCCAGACATACTGAATCAGAAACTCTGGGGGTAGGTCCTGACCCTGTGCATTTAACAATTCCTGCAAGGGTTCTGGTGAACACCAAGGTTTGAAAACCACTGGGTTACTAGATGTATTTATTCTCTACCTTCAGTTCTTCAACTTATCTCTTCCTTGGAGAATTAGTATAATACTTGGGATTTTGAACTATCTGTGTACAGTACTTGGTCTGAAATTTGATAGAAGATTGTAAAGTATTACTTGAACCTTCTTTAAATATTAGGTTTGTTTGCTATTCTGATGGATGAGAAAGAAGCTTCCATGTTTTATTGGCATTTCAGAAATTTCTGCTCATGGGAGAAGAAGTTTACAAAACACTATCCCAGAATTGATAATTATTCTTGTAACCAAAACCTGCACATGATTTTTATTTATTTTTTTCCTGTAGCTACAAGAGCCAAATACTGATCGACAACTGATTGAGACTTCTCCAGTTTTACAGAAACTTACTGAATTTGAAGAAGCAATTGGAGTAATTTTCACTCATGTTCGACTTCTGGCAAGAGCATTCACATTGAGAACTGTGGGGTTTAACCATCTGACCCTGTGAGTAAGAAGTCCTCATATAGCCTCTCATTATGACCATTTAGACAAGTAGTCCCACACCTTTGCTGCATGTCCTTCAAAGGAATTGGGATTGCAAACTTATTCTGGGAAATTGTGAGATGGGTGAGTAGCCAGACACTGAACCAGGAGATATGCTCCAATCCAGTATTTTTTTATCTCATTTTCACACATCTAATTTCTTAATAAAGTGTAGGAGAAATGTGAAGGAAATAAAAACTTTTTCTGTATAGGGACAGATATGAAATATTTTAAGTTTTATAGGCCATGTGGTCTTTGTCACAATGATCCAATTTCTACCATAGTTGCACAAAAGCAGCCCTAGAAAAGATGAAAATGAATGAACATGGCTAGGTCCCAATTAAACTTTATTTAGAGAAAGAGGCCATGGGCTGAATTTGGCCCTCCAACCCCTGCTCTAAATGAGTGATTTGAAGATCAACTAGTGTAGTAATTAAGAAAATAACCAGAATGTTATTTCTTTGCATGTTGTTTTTTATTCAGTTTTTGGCTCCCCTCTCCCAAATCAAATATTCACAACTCTCTTTAAAGAATCTTGCTATAGATTTTTATTAGTGTCCTTAAACTGGATTCCAGATTTGAATAATGGAATGTGTATTTCAAAAAAGAAGTGAAGATTTAGCAAAGAAAATTCTTGGACCTTTTTGCTTTCTTTTGTCTGTAATAAGATTATGTGTGCAAGATTGTTGTCTGTACTATACTTTATCTTTCGATTAATACTCCTCAGCTTCTAATCAGGCACTATTTACCAGTCTTTATTTTAGCAGTTGTTTAATCCTTAGCTAGTATTCACTTTACTCTTCCTTGAAGCTCAACCTAAATGATTCAGATTTCTTCTTAATTGAGGGGTCTTAGGGAATTGTATAATATTTAGCTTTATGCTTTTAAAACAAGATGAACACATTGCCTTTAAATATCATGCCTTTTTAAAAATTGTTTTTTTTTTTTTAATCCGTAAATGGTTATTGATCTCTTTACATTAATGTTTCTTTTTTCAGAGGCCACAACCAGAGGATGGAATTCCTAGGTGACTCCATAATGCAACTGGTAGCCACAGAATACTTATTCATTCATTTCCCAGATCATCATGAAGGACACTTAACTGTGAGTTTGTGTTAAATCATTCCCTCCAATAAGGTTACTGTGTGATAGATAGCGAAGATTCAAAGAGCCAAGTGTTTATTTATATAATTGATGATTTAGTTCTTAGTGACTTTAGTATGCATATCATATGGTTTTATTCATTTCATTATGCAAATTGTATGTAAAGCAATATATGATAAGAACTCATACTTTTTCATTTAATGATTACCTGCTCTGTGCAAGACTTTAAGCTAGGGTTCATGGGGGAAGAAAATATTAGCGGACACCTGGTCTAAGGAGTCTGTCTGTCTGTCTGTCTATCTGTCTATCTCATCTGTCTGGGTGTGTGTGTGTGTACATTCATGTACACTATAAAAAGTGCAAGTAAGGTAACTAAATATAAGGGAGAAGAATGTTACATATTATAAAGACGCATGGGTAAACGGCTCACTTGGGCTGTTTAGGAAAAAATACGATTTCTTTTAGGTGTGGAGTTCTGTGAAAGCTTCATGGATAGGATGATTTTTGAGCCTTTAAAGCTGGGTGGGACTTGACCACTGGGAGTTAATGGGAGGGAGTTTCTATGCAAAGACATTCTACACATTGGGACTGTTGAAACAAGGGCAAAGGCATAAAAAATCTGAAGATGAGAGGCAATCAGGACTCACTAGTTTGGCTAGACCATGGTAGAGGTGAAAGGACTGATAGAGACAAGGGTTGATTTATGGGCAAAGTGCAGCAGAACCCATTCCTCTTGCTTTTGCCTCATTTCATAAAACTTTATGGAGCTTTCTTATTTGCTGTGTGCCTTTTTTACTCTGTGAAACTGATCAGTTATATCATTGGAAGGTGAACAAAACACATCTGGAAGCCAGTCATGATGATCTCTCAAGGCACAGAAATCCCTCTAGAATTGGGCATTATTCCAGGAATAAACAATTCATAAGTTTTAAATTTCAACAGTTCTGAGTAATATGATGAAATTTTGTGCTGGTCCAGTCTGTCCGGCCGGGGATGTGAATCTTCCTGTCGTCCAGCATATCCACAGTGTTTGTGCTACCTGCCTATTAGTCACTTAGTAGGTTGACTGTAACGGTATCACAGTACTTGTGTCCAGGTAACCCTTGTTTTACTTAGTGGCCTCAAAGCGCAGGAGTAGTGGTGCTGGCAATTTGGACGTGCGGAAGAGAAGCTGTAAAGTGCTTCCTTTAAGTGAGAACTTGAGTGCACCACATTCCTATAACTTTTTTACAGTATATTGTTGTAATTGTTCTATTTTATATTAGATATGGTTGTTAATCTCTTCCTGTGCCTGATTTATGGATTCAACTTTCACCATAGGTGTGTGATGTGATGATTTGGCTATGTTTAGATGTCATTTTTCAGCAGCATTTCTCAACCCAGTCAAATATGGTGCTTTCATTCACTCTCTCCATGAATACTGTGCTCCTACCATACCCTGTGTACCATCATATGGGAAATCAGCCGTACTCATATTTTAAATTTAAGTTTTTATTTTTTAGGTTATAACCTTCCCAGAGTAAATAGTGAGAGGGTCTCAGAAAGAATTTACTTATAACAGAATGCGTGTCTTGCCACACTTAAGTTGTCACACTTGCCATAGGAGTTTTCTCCTCCATTTCCTTCTCTCTTACTTAGACTTCACTACAGTCCACTGAGCCAAAAGTAGTTTCGTCCAACGCCTACTGTGTGCAAGGCACTGTGTCCAGTGGTGGCATGCACCACTGAGTGAACTCACAGCAATTTTTGGTTTTAGAGAAATGATTTGGGATAATGAGAAAGCAAGGATTCCAGATAACAAGTTTGAGAACCAGTGATCTAATCCCTTCCTGACACCTCCAAACAACACTGAGCATAAATCATTCAGACAAACGGTGTCTTATCTACCAGACCTCCTTGAGAGGATGGATTCCACAGCCTCCTGGTTGAAAATTTCTCTGTCACTGACATAATTTGGCTCTTTGTATGTGACCTGAATTCTGCCTGCTAGCGTTTGTGTACCTTTTCTGTAGATACTGTGGGAAATGGAGACCGTTTGGCCACCCCTCTTGGTATAGTAGACCTGTGTGGCACATCACTGTCACTTTTAATAATATAGTCGGCTTTCACCCCATTCTCATATATTAACGTTCTCCAAATAATAATCACAGTCTACTTATTTCACACTAGGTGGCCCTCAAGGCCCACAGCTGTGGTTTCTTCTTTAGAATCAAGAGTGAAGGGAGTAGTTGAAAGAAGAAGGCCAATATGTTTCTTTGTTTTAAACCAATGCATCTTTTTCTTATTAAAATTTAAGTTTAAACTAATGATGAAAGACTGCTGTGCAGAGATAATAGAAGATATCCTGGATTCTGAAAATCAGAACTTGAGATCTGTAATATTTATTTGGGTCCCTGCCATTGCATCAGGAATTCACCAAGCCTTTTCTCAGCTTCACAGAGAGCCCTAAGTGCAGTTTTCTTCACTTTTTCTGGTAATTTCAAACGAAATTTCTTCTAATGTGAGGGAGGGTTAAAAAGACAGCGAGGGAGGGAACAGGACTACAGAACACTCCACATTGAAGACAAACCCAGCGGAATTCCTAGAACTGTCTATACCCCTTTCCCTGTAACTGAAGAGCAAGCACACCGTGCTTAATGACGATGCCACTGTGGGTAACACAGACAGTGAACACATCGTGTGTGTTTATTATGTGCCAGTCATTGCACTTCGACTGTACGAGTATCTTCATTCACCCTAATGCTCAGTACCATCCTGTGAGGTAGGTACTACTTTCTCCATTTTACAGATGGGGAAACTGAGCCTTAGAGAGATTTAACGCGGGGTCGCTTAGCCAGAAGTGGCACGGTTGCAGCTTGAACCCAGGCAGTTTGATGCCAGATCCTTTGGTTTTTACTACATACGTAACACAAGGCGGTGTTGGCAAAACAGTCTCATAGCTATTTCATGCCTAATTGGGTGCTTAATGTTTGTTTTCTGGACCACTAAAAAAACTAAAGAGTAGTTATTTCCACTTTGTAAAATAGTGATATATAGCATCAGCATCTGCAAGCTTTCCAGCCTCGTATCTCGCTGTAGTCTAATTCATCCTCCAAAGTGATCATTCTAAAATCAAAAATTAACTTTGCCACTGTTCCCATTTGACACCCTTGGGAATTCCTGCCCCCCTGCAGGAAAGTGCAGACTTCTTTACATCACCTGCAAGACTCTGTGCTCAGAGGCCCCGGGTGCCTCAGCTGTGCCCCACGGAGCGCTGATTTCTCTTGCAGTTCCCCACCGTGTCATCCCTGCGTTGTGTCCTGGCTCCCTGCTTTAGCTAGAGCTCTTCCCTCTTCCTGGAAAACCCTTTCCCACTGTCTTAGTCCACTCAGGTTGCTACAGATGGGGTGGCTCATGAACAGAAATTTATTGCTCACAGTGCTGGACGGTGGAAGTCCAAGATCACAGTGCCAGCCTGGTCAGTGAGGCCCTCTTCTGAGTGCAGGCTTGTCATTGTACCCTCCTGTGGTGAAGGGGCTTGATAGCTCTCTGGGGCCTCTGCCATGGCAGTACTGACCTACCCTCATGACCCAATCACTTCCCAAAGTCCCCACCTCCAGATACCATCATCTGTAGAGATTAGGATTCCAACATAAATTTTGAGGGGGACACAAAACATTTAGAACATAGCACCCACCCTTCTCCCACTGGCAGACTCATTCTTTTTGAGTTCTGACTCTGTGTCTATCAGCGTCCACCTTCGTGACTTTTTAAACAATGCACACGTCCAACTTACATCCCCAGAGATTCTAATTCTTTGGTTCTTAGAAGAGGGCTGAGCACCGTATCTCATGATTCCTACATAACATCTAGGTTGGCGAGCCTCTGAAACATTTTTACTCAGGGTCACATCTCCCAGGAGGCTTTCCTGGAAGGCTGGGGTGGAGAGGAGCACCTGAGTGCCCCTTGGCCCCTGCCAGCATGTGTTACAGTGGCCAGTGTGTGCCTTGCTTCCTGCAGAGATTAGCAGTCCCCAGAGGGCAGCGGTGGGATGCTGATAGTTTTGGGGATCCTCAGCTCTCAGCACAGGCCCTGGCACAGCACTGGCCTCTGCAGCTGTTAGAACCGTGTACTTTAGGTGCTTTTCTGCCTGGGATCCCCTGTTGATCCCACTTGTTGGCAGACACGATCCATTCTGAAGCAGAGTTCGGCAAGGGCTAAGGAGGGAAGTTCTCATTTAAAGACCTGCCATTCGTACTTTCTTGTTTAGGTGAAGAGCAAGGTCTTACCCTTTTTTCAACTCATCTTTTAAATTTAAACTGATAAATAGGGGTGATTTTATAGCTTCCTCTGCCCCACTGACTTTTGGTTCAGGATCGAGTTTTGTCAGGAACTTAAGATCTCCCTTCCTGCTGGCCACTCTGCTTCTTTAAGACCTACCAGGGCATATTTTAAATAAAACTGGAAGTGTTTCTGTTTCCGTCCTCACTGCTTCCTCCTTCCCATCAGACAGCATTGCTGCGCATGCTGAGTGAGGTGCCGCGGCAGCCGGGGCCCGATCGGTCACCAGTGATGGGTGCTGGTGTGTGCGTGCTCCTGCGCACGCCAGGCTCGGTGATGCTGTGGCGTGAAGTCGGCACACACGCCGCCTGGATTAGTTTTCTCCTCTCACCCAAAGCATTGCCATAGTCTCCAAATAGCCCTCCTATTCCCCCATGGCCTCTACTTTGAGAACCCCACCCTTTCTATTAGAAATCCAAACCAAAAAAGGTATCTCCCTTCCAGCTTAATTCCTCTGTAATTACAAGCTATTAGGCTGGTGCGCATCCTATTGGTTAGGTCTTCCCTTACTGTGATATGTCAGGCCTTTTTAATTTTGAGCTTGTTTGGATATTAACTTTGATGGAAGACTATATTGAAGAGAAGATCGAGTTAGGAGGAGTAAGATCACAAAGGGAGCAGAGAAAAGTGAAGAGGAATAGCCTGTAACTCAACGGCAAGCATGGCTTACGAAGATCAAGTTGTAATTCTCCTTCATGAATCGTTGCCAGACAAATTAAGAACATATTGTCCCTTATTTATCTGTTGTCAGGATGCAGTCTCAGGCACCGGGCATCAATCTTGATTTTCCTGTGCTCAGTTGACGCTGTGGAGCCACAGAACATAAAACTTGCATCTAGGAAAGCGTGATGCGGAGCAGAATGGTGCAGGGCTTGTCCTTAGCAGCAAGGAGGTGTTGTGATAGGCTGAAAGTTTGTTGTATCTGTCATCAGAAAAGTCCTAGCTGTTGGCACGTTGTTCCCCCAAACCTTAGAGATGGGGGACAGCTATTACCGGCCTTTGGTGAGTTCCTACCTTTGTGTCTACCTGCTTCCCCGGGCTCCCTTCCCACCCACCGTGAGTGTTTGGTGAGTGTTGAATTCCTAAACCAGCCTTGTTTTGTGGGCACCTCTTCCATGGATGGGTGGTATAATGTTCATGCCCTGTTTAGTGTTACTACTTGGATAGTTTTTGGAGGACTCTTAGCTGACTGAAATTCCTACTAAATTTTTTTGTTTTGAATTCCTGACACTGAAATGTGAAAATTATATTTTCATTTAATTAAAGATAAAGATTCTCAGTTTGAAAACTTGTGACTTAGGATATATAGTGGAAATATTCAAAATAAAGTAAAAATGTAGTAGTAGTTTAAATATTTTAAATAATATTTACTAAAACATCAGTTCCCCGAATCCTCTTATCAGAATTAGCATCAGTGCCATGAAACTTGAAGCTCATTTTAGATTTTTTAAAAAGCTTCTTTAAAACTAATGTGCGGTGACGGAAAGCAGGTTGAGTTTTCCTGCTGGGAAGTGGATTGGGTTGGTTGATTGCAAAGGGGTACTGCAAACTTGTTTGGGGTGATGGAAGCATAGACGGTTCTCATAACTCATCTTACTGTACTTAAAATGGGTGCATTTTATTGTGTGTAAATTATACTTTGGTAAAGTTGATTTTTAAAAATTTTAATGCTCCTTCATTTAATAGCATAAACGTAATGGAAGCTAGGACCTTTGCTCATAGGTCCCCTGCAACATGCTCGCTGCTACTAAACAACTAAGTGAACTTTTAAAATGTCAGTTAGGTATCCAGGAGCAGAGTAAGTTATTGAGGAGAAGCTAGAAGAACGCGGGGATAGTTAGTGGTCGAGGACTTAAGCCATTGCTTACCCTGGTGTCCCAGTCAGTGAGAAGGTTTCAGGCTGGTCGGGACCAAACAGGCGCAAGAGAGAGACCAAAAGTAAAGTGGTTTCTAAATGCACCTCAATTCCTTTTGGTCAGTTGTTGCGAAGCTCTTTGGTGAATAACAGAACTCAAGCCAAGGTCGCGGAGGAGCTGGGCATGCAGGAATACGCCATCACCAATGACAAGACCAAGAGGCCAGTGGCTCTTAGGACCAAGACCTTGGCAGACCTTCTGGAATGTGAGTCCTGTGACCCTTTAAAGCTTTTCTTTCAACCCGCAGATTCAGAGTTTAAATCAAATGGACCAAGATTTATCTTCCTTCTCTTTATTTTTTTTTTTATTTTTTATTTTTTTTTTAGAAATTTTAAATTTTAATGAGGTTCATATGATCAATTAATTGTTTCCTAGCTTGTGCCTTTGATACTCTCTTTATTTTATTTATTTATTTATTTATGTTTTGCTTTTTGGTATGTGGGTAGCTCCCTGACTGGGAATCGAACCCAGGCCGCAGCACCGTCAGCGCCAATGCCGAAGCCTTAAGCCACTACACCATCAGGGAACTCCCTATCTTCCTTCTCTTTATTAGTTGTGTTCCCACTGAAGAAACCTCTTTTCTATTTTACGTTTTATGCTTTATTTATGCCTTTCTCCAAATCTTGTTTGAAGAATCATGCGGAATTAAACCATGTGGATAATGAGTTTTATATTGAGTTTGTGTTCAGTGGTGCCATCACCCACCCCGCCTCTGTACCCCTCCATCCTAATGCTCAGCCATCACATCCCTTTGTGTGAAACAGTAACAGGTTATGAAGGTCGATAAGAGTAAATCTCAGCTTCTGTGCCACCCAGCAGCCTTCATGTAGGGGCCAGAAGAAAGAAGAGTAATTTACTCATTAAATACTAAAACTATATTACCCATTGTTTTGAATGAGCTTCAAGCTCTGTGGACAAATGCAGCCATCATTCGCACTTTCTGATATGGTCTGGTAGCATTATAAGTCATGCTGTTACAGCTAACCAAAGGGTTATGTACCTAATCTTGTTGTTTCTGATGCTACTTTAAAATAAGTGGGCTATTTACTGGACCTTGGAACTTTTTAATGTTAGGGTATTTTGACAATTGGAATTATATACAAATATTAAAGTCTACCATGCAAAACTAGCTCATTTCCAAAGTGCAAAGGCAATCTGACCAAGGAACCCAAAAGAACTTCTTTTTCAATTAAAGCAAAATAACTTAAAGATTAAAATTATTGAAAAATTAAATTGAGTGATCAGTCTTACTGGCACTTTTTTTTTTTTAACTTAGTGAAGGCTGTTTTTATTCCTTCTTTTAAAAACTTGGCTGTTTGTTTACTTGCTTGAGGTACCTTGTAGTGAAGTTGTCTTCGGGGTTGCCTTGTATTGATTTGAAGTTGGATATGTTACATTGTCAGTAAGCCCAGTGTTACGCCTTTCTCTGTGTGGGCCTGTTGACTCTATAAATCGTCCCACTTCAATTTATAAAATATAACTCGTACCCTTGTAAAGGGGTGATCTCATTGTTGGTATTGAGAATGGCAGGCCCCAGAGATGTACTCATTCTGGTGTCGTATGAGATCTTCAAGTTGTGTTTTGATTTGATGTTAACATGATTGTATTCCCAGATACCATTCTCTTCCTGCTATACAATAGCAGTTTGTGTATCATTTTAACTAGCTGCTCTTTTAGCCCTTAGCCAGACGTCCTCACTTGGTCTTTGTGCTTGACGATTTTGCATCTTAATCACACATCTATATTGCTGCTTCTGATGTTAGTGATAAAGAGTAGCTCCTGTTTAAAGAAAGATGAATTGATAATGCTAAAAAATGAAGAGGGCCTGGAATTTGAAAACCCTATTTTAAACCCTAGTTTCTTGAAAGTCTAGGACTCTTACTCTTTCTGGTAAATGGCAATGCACGGTGGTTTATTTTCAAATCTTCTCTTTTTCAGCATTTATTGCAGCACTGTACATTGATAAGGATTTGGAATATGTTCATACTTTCATGAATGTTTGCTTCTTTCCGCGATTAAAAGTAAGCTTTTATACATTTTAAATTGTTTATATGCTTTATGTGTGGTGATCCCAGAACCCATGACTAAATGCTTTTTGGGAACTTGCTGCAGGAGTTCATTTTGAATCAAGATTGGAACGACCCCAAGTCCCAGCTTCAGCAGTGTTGCTTGACACTTAGGACAGAAGGAAAAGAGCCAGACATTCCTCTGTACAAGTGAGTACCTGCGCCCACACCGTCGGATCTAGTGAGCTTGGAGCCGGTGCTCGGGGGCCTGCAGGGGACACTCATTACCGTGGGGTTATCGCGACCAGGGCCCTCCCTGGGTTAAGACTTCCTGACTGATTCTGGGCCTCTCAGGCTTTTGGCTGTGAGTAAGTGGGTCAGGTTTGATTATCTAGGCTTTCTCCCGTCTCTAAATTGCTCTTCCCTTGTGAGGAAGAAATACTAAGAATCAGAGACCAATATAAGAACAATTCATATGAAATAGTTTATATAAACGTTTTATATTTGTCTTCATATTTCTCGTAGCCTCTGCTGTGCCTCTAGACTAGAAGACTGGGTATGCTTCATGGGTAACAGTGCTCGGTGTCTGTCTCTACCCAGTCCTGTTGGCCTCTGTCTCTGTTGCCCGATAGATGTGCGCGCCCGCTCTCCCTCAGGCGGTTACGGGAAAAAGTGGGGCAGTTCTTCCCTGCTACTGTGTTATTTAAATATTTGGGACTTTTCTTCTCAGAACGTGTATCAAAAGCAGCGGAGTACTTTTGAATATCTTTGGTGACAAATCTTTGTTCTTCGAGTGGTAGCCAAAGGCATTCAAAAGGAATGCGGGTCACTGCACACATAGCACCAGCTTTGATGAAAACGGGAGGTTTGACTCTGAAGTGGAGTAATTATCTTGAGACACTCATACATCGATTCAGAAAGTGGTTTCAAAGAGGAATTACAAAAAGGAAGAATTATCAAAATAGGCGGGTTGCCTCCCAAGGCATTATCTGGGTATGTTTCTAAGGATGTTTAAAAATCTGGTTTCCTCCCTGGGTTACGCCCTGTCCAAGGACACCCATTTGTGTAAGTATTCTGTAGGGAATACCGCCCCCGCCCATGGATTTTCTCAAATTGCCGAATACTCAAGGGAAGACACCAGAGTAACAGGCAAGAATTTTAAATCCTCTTATGTTTTTATTGGTAGCCACGCCGCGATATAGACTTTTTCTCCAAAAGAAAAACTGAGTCCAAGAGAATGTTGTGTTACCCCACAGCAAGCTACTAGAAATTGTCCCAAGAAGCTGTCACTGCTAAACAATGTTTCCTTTCTTGGGGAAAAAAACAAAACCCAAATGTTTAGAAATAGTACTTCAATATTTGGCTAAAAAGCATAATGAATATCCCAACTGTATTACATGAAAGGCTCAAAATATTTCCTCATCAAAGTGATAATTAAGGTTCACTGAGTAAAACAAGGCCGATAAACATCTCCTCACGCAGGCGTGATGACGGTAGCGAGGGGCCACATGGTGCTTCCATCCCGTGGAGGGTACAAACACAAGGGAAATGACTGCCCTCTTCTCATAAATCCCCCAAATGAAAGTGCGCGATGAGCTGGTTCTTCATCAAGATGAAGGGGTTGTTTTACATAGTTTTTTTTTTTTTTTTTTTTTTTCAAGGTGACTGTGTTCAGTCCATTATCTTTGTTGGCTTCTTTTAATTTCCCTTTCCCATGAAGTTATCAGTTTTACCGCAGTTGAAATCTGCACCCACATCATTAGAATCCAGGATACCTGGAGTTTTGTTTTCAAGGCAGTTGGGTTGTGTACTCAGCGTTGTAGCATACCGTTGAAATTGTCTCAGATGTTCCAGAAATTAAATATATCTTGTGATCTCTTAGATAAGATAACAGACATAAGAAAGAATCCATAAAGGATACAGCACCGTCCAGATATAACTTGAGATGTGTTACCCAGATATGTATTATTTTTAGCTGTGATTAGCACTGAGAAACAAAGAACAGATTGAAATAGTTAACTTTTCACTGATAAAAGTTTGTTCATTTTATCATACTTGGAATATGCACACTTTGAAATTGTTTAAAAACATTTTACACTTCACAGATAACTGCAGATAGTATTTATAATGCTTTGGGAAAAATATATATAATTCCAGTGTTAGAGTTTAAATTTTTTTCTAGTTTAAAAGCTCTCTATATTTGTCAGGTCAGCAAATCAAAACCTTAATCCTTTAATTTTCTTGATGTTTTTACCTTCCTCTATCTCAGCACTAATGACATGGTTTTCCTTGGAGTTACGTATTAGCAATAACAATTAAATAACACTTTAGTATAATTAATCTTTCCCTTCCCTTTCAGGACTCTGCAGACTGTGGGGCCATCCCATGCTAGAACCTACACTGTGGCTGTTTACTTCAAGGGAGAAAGAATAGGCTGTGGGAAGGGACCAAGGTATGAGCAGGAGAAACTTAATTTCTTCAAATGACCATCCTCTGTGTCCGAGAAATCCCTCCTGGGTATTTCCCAACTCTGCAGTCTGTCTTTTTAACGTAGAGTACAGAATGTTCAAGGGTGGTAGCAAAGTGAATCCCAAGGATTAATGTCCCCGCCAAGCCCAGCCCCAAACTTGAGAATCAGCCTTGGACGTGGGAACGCCACTGCACAGGGGCTCTGGCTACCTTGAGAGAACCGCATTGCCCGTGCAGAGGTAAGGTCTGTCTGTCCAGGTTTAGTGACCCAGCAGCAGACCCAGCATCGCTGCAAGCATTTCCTGAAGCACTTCCTGCTTGACACAGCCGTTAGACATTTGATCTTTTATCGGTACTCACTTCAGCTTTGGGGAAATGCTTGCATCTTCAGGTAAAGAAGTAAAAAGAATTCTGTGTATTATCACCTTTCTTTGAACTCTCTAATCCAAATCTTAAACTGAGAAATGATGGAAAGTCTGTCTATACATACTTTTTGCCTCTTTAAACTTTACACTGAGGATGTTCAAATTTAAGTATGAAATACTTCAAACATAATATAAGTGGAAGGCATTTTATTGCAGTATTAGAAGTCTGGAATGATTAACTTAAATAGGCTTCGTGCAAATAAATGGCATTTCTGCCTGCTGTGGTGTATAGTCCTATCTGTGCAATTCAGTATGTAATAGTAGAAGTAATCAGATAAAATTTTATGTACCAGCCATGAAAATCAGCCTGAATAATTTGTAGCCATACCATTTGTTTTTGAAAAAAATCTTTATAAAGTGTCCCTTACCTTTATTTTATTTAATAGTATTCAGCAAGCGGAAATGGGAGCAGCCATGGATGCACTTGAAAAATGTAAGCCTATCTCTTTTTCTATTATTATATGTTCATAATGTAATGAGTGTTTTATGAAAAGAAAATGGAAAATAGAAAAATGGTAAGTACTGATAAAATGTGATCTTCTTTTCTTCGTAATTATTCCTCACACAGAGTGTAGTAGAATGTGAGATATGTATAAAATGGGCTTATAATTAAAGTAAAAAGTTTCCTGAATGCTCTTTATGGTTCACTTTCCTTTTCTGCATGGAGTCCCCCTCTCAGTCCAGGTAATCCATGTGCACAACTTGGTGCATTTGTTTCCATGTATTTCTAAAATCTATTTCATACATTTCTAAAGTCTTATACATGCGAAGGTTTTTTTTCTTTTCAGTTTTTGGCCATTTTTTTTATTAAAGTGGGATAACATTTACATATTTCTGTGCATCTTTTCTTGTGCATTATAAACAGCCTTGCAGGTCTTATGGCTTCATTTCATTCTTTCTTAATGGCTGCATAGTAGTTCACACTGTGCGTGTACCGTATTTTATTCAGCTTTTAAAACATTCTTGGTGGACACGTCATTTCGGGATTTTTATCGCTGTTGACAGTAACTGTCTCTATATCGGTGCTTTTAGTTCTGTGGGATAGAGTCCTAAGAATGGGATGACTGGGCCGAAGAAACCTCAGTTACATAATTGACCGTGTAAGGAACTGTCCTTCGTAAATTGAAGGCTTAAGTGCAAGGAATTTTTCTTCTGAGGTATATTGTGCTGCGCAGCAGAACCTGTGGGCAAAACATGACAAAGCAATTTCATTATGCTTCAAGTACCAGCTCCGTGTGGGAGACAGCAAAGTGCCAGAAGCTGGAAGTGGAGAGGCCCCGGATTCTCGGCCAGCCAGGGGGATTCTGGGAAGGGCAAGAGGGCCAAGAGCCAGGCAGAGACAGCAGAGCATAGCTTCCGGGGTGGGGGCAGGGAGGAGGAGTCAGCGTGGGCTGATGCTGGTGTTCCCAGCGTCGTGTGCCCGGAATCTTCACTGGGATTTTTCAGTTGATTCTATTGGGGAACTTTTTCATTTATTATATTTAAGTAAGTACACAATCACATGATGAAATAAAAGTGAGATTCCATTTTCCACTATAAGACTGTTAAGGTTATTTTCAGAGTTCTTGTCTGTTTGCTTTCAATGATGAAACAGTACTGGAGAGATGGCTTCTGAGACTGCCTCGGACATGCCTGCTGGTGGGAGTGAGTTGTTTCAACAGCTGGGAAGCCCTTTGGCCGGATGTATCAGGTCCTTAGAGCAGTTCCTACCCTTTGATCCAGAGACTTCATTTCTAGGAGTCGAACCTAAGGAAGTAAATGGAGTTATGAACAGAAAAGTTCGCATACCATAATAATTGTGACAATTTGATTTATAATAGCAAAAAAAGAAATAAGTAAATCAAACCGCCTGTTTAGTAGTAGAGAAATGTTTAAATAAATCATGGTATATCTCAGGGGTTGGCAAACATTTACAGTAAAGGTCCAAACAGTAAATGTTTAGGCTTTGCAGGCTATACAGTCTCTGTCACAGTTACTCACCTCTGCCATTGTACCCCACAGGCATGGACAGTATGCAAATGAGTGGGATATCTGTGTTCCAATAATACCTTGTTTACCAAAACAGATGGAGGGCTGTATTTGGCCCACAGACAGTAATTTAGCAACTCTTGCTTTATCCAAATCTTAAATATTTTGCAGCCATTAAAATAATATTTTTGAAGGCTAATGATATGGGAATATGCTTATACTAAAAATAAGTGGAAAAAAAAGTGTACCCATAAAACAAACCTATTCTGTACTCTCACAGTGTAAGGGAGGGAGGGAGGAATGATTTTCAGTGTTCGTGTGTCTGTGTAATATATGTACACGTTTACATTGTGCATGTATATGTAAATTATAACTGTCCTTTATAGGAAAAGGGCTATAAGGAGATATTCTAAAGGTTTATCAATGATTCGATCTGAGTGGTGGGATAGCTTTAATGCAAATTAAATTTTACAGTAGAATTTACTGAGGAAGGTAGGGTTTTATTTGTAGAAACTTGCTTTACAGCTAACTCTTTGGGATTTATTTTATGTATTTTTTTTTAAAGTACCTACAATACTTGAAACCTTATACAATACAAAGGGAGTCTGCCGTCATTTGGGGGTTAGGACTTTATTACCGTTTTGTTTCCAGAATACAGATGCCATTATGTTCCTCTTTTGTTTAAAAACAGTCACTGACTCTCAGATGTACAAGGCCTTTACTGACTCACCACCTGCCTTTCAGATACTTCCCTTTGTCTCATGGGGGTGCGGGTGGGATGCTCTATACAAAGGGGTGGGGGAAACTCTGCGAATGCACTAAGTATTTATGTGCACTTTGATTACGCTCCAACCTCAGTAAAAAACAGAATTGCTTTCCCCCAGGCATGCTGTGTTCTCCCACATCTCTGATTCTCCTTATTTTCAAATACGAAATAGTACCTCTCGTATGTAGCAGTCCCTTACCTGGATTGATACAACAGCATCTTTTTTTCTGTGTGACCGGATAACTGGTGTCACCGCCATTCATGCCTGCGTTCTGTTGTGATGTTTGTTGTTAAAGTATGTGTTTGTTGACCCAGCGTGTAAAGTAACCATTTTTTGTTCCATACTTGCTTTCTTGCTCCATTGCGACTATGGTTACAGACCACAGATGAATTATAAAATTTTTAAATCTTAATCAGAAGTCCCACTGTGTCAGTACTCTTGCACAGGATCAAATGTCAAACTAAATGTAGCTTAAGCTATGCCAGCGAGCGACGTGTGTCCTTTACCCAAATAAAAGTGCTTTACTTGAGTTGCTGTTCCGAACAGGTTTTTGGCCTTCTGGTAAACTTCAAAAATAGGGTTATCAGAACTAGTGACTTGGCGTGCAGCCTCCTTTTGTCTGACCTTTTTTTGTGCTTTTCAGAAACTTTACTTCTTGGTAAATAATGGTGTAAATAAAGTTTTTGCTTTGAGCTTTGCAAAAGTATACAACTCCATTTTGCTACGTCCCTTGCTCTCTCCCTGAAAGTCACTTCTTGCTGGGATCATCTGTTAAAATGCCTGTCTGGAATCATCCTGAAGCCACATGTGTACGTTGTAACCTTCCTGTGTGTCTTGGTGCCTTTTATACTCAAGGTCACACGCTGTGTCCTATGTTGAAATGTAGACTCGGGGCCGCTGGTCCAGACTTCAGTGCGTTTCTGAATGATAGATGAGTAAGGGAAGAAAACGAACAGTTTGTTCTCTTGCCTTACAAAATACAACTGTATGCATTTCATATGATGTGTTCGTGTGTGTATATGTTTAGTTTGCATCATTCTTTGCACGAGTGGTTGTCCTTTATTAAGTATAAATATATCTCCTCGTGTCAGATAACTTTCCTCAGATGGCCCATCAGAAGCGCTTCATTGAACGGAAATACAGACAAGAGTTAAAAGAAATGAGGTGGGAAAGAGAGCATCAAGACAAAGAGCCAGACGAGACTGAAGACATAAAGAAATAAAGGAAGACACGAGAGGGGTAGCGTGTTTACTTGCTTAATAACTGTGACTGTTGCCGTTGAGACCTAGCCTAGTTTTCCTCCAGACAGCGAATGAAGTGTGCCATCGCAATAGAACACAAAGCCCGATCGCATTGTTGCTTTGCTGATCTGACATTCTGGTTTTAGCTGGATGGTCTTCATTACCAAGTATTTTATTTCTCTTCTACTTAATGGAAAGCTTCACTTTCGTAGATGTGCGTATTCCTTTTTATTTTTTTCTTTAAACAATAAAATTTAAAAAGTTTATTCTATGTGGACTAGATCTTGTGTTTCTGTGTCTGTCTGTGACTGTGATTCCAGCCTTTTAGCCAACAAGTGAAAAACTCACTTTCCCAGGTATTTGGATGGCTCCCTCCTAACAGCTGTACTTTGTGAAATCTCTGGATTGCTAACTGGAGTTTGCAGCTTTCGTCTGGAGGTTTATCAAGTTCTCAGCTGCAAATATTGAACGTACTCATCTCTAAGCAGTGAATCCTTTGTAGACTGAACCTCTTTAACATTTAACTGGCTAATGGGAGAGGGAAAGACTGATATTTGAGTCACATACGTTCTTTGAATCACTAGAATAAGGGAGAAATCACGATTCTACGCCAGATGACACTTTAAATCCGGCTCGCACCCTGGGGTCAGTAGACTCTTTAAGAAGTTTACAGACAGATTTCAGGGAAGTCTCAGCACCTCCTGAAATTGTATTCAATTTTATGTGTGTGTTTGGGTTTTGGGAAGTGGGTGGGAGCTGGGAGAGAGGGGTCATAGCTTTCGTCACTTCAGTGGTCCTGTAACCAAGGGCCAAAGCTACATTAAAAGACATGACTTTTTAAAAAAACAAACACTGTGTTATTTTCAGCTGAACATCACTGGTTTCTTATTAATAAAAGCAAAACTTTTTAAATGAATGTGCTGTCATTCATGATTTTAGTAAATAGAGTGAGCGTCCACTGTGTATCAGGCACTGTTCTAGGGGAGTGTGTGTGCTACTGCAGGAGCGCCCACAGGAGACAAGGAGGTAAAACATACGTTATTTCACATGTGACCTAGATGGTGGCCAAAAATAAAGTGAGCTCTCCAGGTATCTGAAAGGGTTCGTGTTTATATAACTATTAAATGTTGCAGGCACATTGTTAACAATTTAGAGAATGAGTTACTTTTATTAACAGGAGAAAGAAACACGTTTCTTTGGAAGTATTGTGGAAAATGTAAAAAGCGTAAGCAGAACAATAAAGGACCCATGATTTCCTCTCCCAGAGATTTTTTTAATATCATCAGACCCGTGTGTACACACATGTACTCATGCACTCAAGTGTGCCTCAACGATAGGGTGCCACACACATGACTTCTATACCCTTGCTTTTTCGCTAACATTATATTTCTTAATATATCATGCATCTCTCTCAGTGTTGAAACCATATTTACATTGATGGCCATGTGTTAATGCATATCTTATATGCCAATTATGGATTATACTACAGGTTATTGACTAATCTAATGAAAGGTGTGTAAGTTGTAAGCAGTTTGCTGCTGTCATAGACAGTGCTGTCCTATGTACCGTTGAGGGTCTGTGTGTGCACGTGCACACACACACGCACGAGAGAAGAGTGAGAGAAGACCTCTCTAGAGTTTTTAAGTTTGTTAATAATAAAGATGTAAGGTGGGTCCTGTAAGCAAAGGTTGTCCCGGTACCCCCCTCCTTCCCACAGACAGCAGGGCTGGAAGGGAAAGAATCCTGGATTCATCAAGTGTCCCTGAAAATGTTACAAGCAAAAGCAAAAAAGCAAGGGAAAAATGTGAGCTTTTTAAACCAGCACTTGCACTCTTGCATGTGCTGTAAAGCCAATATGCTGCTTAGGACTTTTCGCTGGGCTTTGACTTGTGCTCTCTTTTAAGAATTCTGGCCCTTTTAAGGTTCTCTCTCCGTATTAAATGGCTCTTGAAACCTGGAGAAATGAACTCTATAAGACACCGGGTACCTCTTGCATTGAGTCCCTGCAAATGTACCATCAGAGCGGGTTAGCCCCGCTGGTTCTACAGAGTAATCAGGAAGCCAGCACCCGGATTCCGTAGGGAGCCACATAGGCGGCCGCAGGCCACTGTGCCTGCAGTTCCCAGCCCACCTCTTCCCCAGTCCAGCCTTTCTGTCACGAGACGTGCCAGCGAGATGGTAAATTTGTACATTAATTCACCCGTGTTAAGAGGTGTTATTCCTGGAGGCTGGACATGAGGGTTTCTTCCCAGAAGTTACTTGAGCTCTATTTGAGGAGACAAATGATGTTGCATCTAAAGGCGAAGGGCCTCTAAATGGGGCTGGGCGGGGAAGGAGGGGAAGTAGGGTGGACAGGGAAGCCTTCACAGAGTAGTTAATACTTGAGGTAACTGAACCTTGAAGATGAGAGGGAGCTTGCAGTATTGGGGAGGACTTCATTTCCTCGGGATTAGGTGTGGAGAACAGGCTAGGAGCCTACTGTGTTATTCTGTGGGAAACGGGAGAGCTTGAAACAAGGCATTGGGAATGGGCGGGCTGGGATGGAATGGATGCGAAAGACACATAGGAGGTAGAACCCACAGGACATGGAGCAGGGCAAGGTATCGCCACGTAGCACTATTGACATTTTGCGCCACATCATTCTTTGTTGGGGGCAGGAGTCACTGTTAGTCTAGAACATTCCTCCCTCCCCCTTTCCCCCCTAACTTGTTGAAGAAGTCCAGTCAGCCGTCTCACAGAATTCCTGAATTCTGGATGTGATGTACTGCTTTCTTGTGTCATTTCCTGTTTTCCTTTATCCACTGTATTAGATCTAAAGACTTGATCTAAGACCTAGACTTAGGTTCAAAGTTTCTGCTAAATGTTTCTTTCAAAGTTTCTCCACTTCCCCTCCCCCCCAATAATTATTTTAACAGTGCCAGTTCTCAAATTCTTTTGCTTTGGTTGGGATGGTTGTGATATGTGTCAACTTGGCTGGGCAAGAGATGATTTAAGCAGCTAAGTTTGGGGTCATTTGTTAGGCAACAATAGAAAAGTACATTTCTATTCCCTTTCTAAACAGTTAATCTTTAAAATGTTTCATGAGTTCCCCATTCCCCGTAGGATGAATCCCAAGTTCTCTATCATGGCCTGAAATTCCCCCCAACCTCACATCCACCTCTTCTGCGGGCCCCACCCCCCTCACACAGCACTTCAGTCTTACAGATCAGATTGCAGACATGTCCACACATTCTGCTTCCTCTGCCCTCCAGGGCTTTTTGTATTGCTTGAGATAAGCCAGTTTCTTGTGAATTATGTCTTACTTCATTTTGGGGGCCTCAGCTCAGGAACTGTCTTGGACTTAAATTTTGGTTAAGTGTCTATCCTTGGGCTCTTTCCTGAGACATTTGTCACAGTGTATTGTTACTGTTGCTTGACTCGCCCATCTTCCTCCGCTAGACCATGAGCTCCTGGGCCCTTTGTGGGCTCTCTATCCCTGTTGGCTGTATAAAAATTACCAGACTGCCCCTGCCCATCCTTCCACAAGCCTCAGTGACCCCAAATGCAGAACTACAAGTTGCCCCCAGCCACCCTCCTGTGGCAACTCTGGGGCTACGACAAAGAGAATGAGCCCTTGGAGGCTGGAGCATCTGCACCCTCTCTCACTTCCTGCACTTGGACTTGGTCGGGAACAAGAGGCTATATAACAGGACAGCATGAGCCCGGTGGGATCCAGCAGGAAGCAGAGGAGCTTGGCTTTGCTTGTCTTCCCAGAGGCTGTGGCTCTCACACCTCTTGGAGATACGAGGTACAGAACCCCCATAAATGGACAAGCAGACGAAGACTAGCTCTGGGAGCTTTATTCCAGATGATGAGCTAGAGCCACAGAAGCCCGAGGAAAGCCTTGATCATCAGTGATGCCACCAACAGGTGATTTGGGACAAGCTTCAGTGACTTGACCCCACAATCTCCAACAGCAACTCTGTCCCCAAAATTCTTTGCTGTGGACAAATGATCTTTATTCATTGTCATATGTCATATTTTGCTGTGTATAATGCACACTTTTTGTCCAAGGAAAAATAAGGATGTGCCTTATACATGGATAGTTCTAATTCTGTATCTATAAATATTTTTAATTATTTTATTTATGTTTTTTTGTGTGTTTAAAGTGTAACTCTAGAAATCAGTGCCGATATCTGTATGCAAAATAATACCCTGGGATACAATAATTGTTTTTTTTTCTTATCACCCATATAGCTGCTTCTGAAAGTTTTCTTTTGTTCCTGCTGAAATATTTTTTCAGGTTAAGGAAGAAGTTTTAAATGAAGTTTAAGAAAGAAAACAAAACAAAAACCCCACAGCTGGCTAATCGTTTGTATGCTGAATAGGAGACGATCACAATTAGAAAACTCTCAGATAGAACAACTCATAATGAAAATGCTGCAAGACCCTTAATGGTAGTGACTCTAATGCTCACCCCTATTATTATAATAATAGGGGTCTCAAATGGAGCTGTTGAGAACAGTGGCTGCCCCTGACTAGAATTCAACCAGAAAGATCAAGAGAGAGCCCTAATTGCCTTTCTTCTCAGATCAAACAATTGACTTAATTCTCCAGGCCTACACACCGCCATGTGTTTGAGGAGATTCAAATAGGTTACTATAGAGGATTAAGGTTTTCTCTGCAGATTATACTTTTATGCCCTGTAGTTCATTGCTTGAAGTGTTAAGTAGTTTTGTCAAAATAAGCAGGGCTGGAAGGATTTTTAGAAACTTACAAATCACACGCTCTCGCCGAGTAACACGAGGGAGGTTGGTTTTCTTCCCCTTTAAAAAGAAATTAATGGTTGAGGCTTGGGAGTGGGGAGAAATTAACCATATTAAAGATTAGTTGGGTATTTCAAGAGCAATCTCAGATAAGAGAAATAAATGTGTGGGAGTTTATTGTGTTTTTGCTTCTTAAAAATAGTTTCACAAAACGATGCAGCTGAAGAAGCCACATAAAGAGAAGGGATTTTCTTGTGAATGCTTAACTGCCTGAAGAGACAGTCCGGAGGGGTTGGGAAATCAGGCCCATGAGGCTCCTCGGTGGTGCTGTGCTAATCAGGGTTATTTTACTCACTAAGATTTCATTTCTCCTTAAAGGAGTTGGTGGTAAAATAAGCTTTCATTTTCTTACAGTAACTTATTCCCAGGAAAGGGCACTTGTCGGAAAATCTTCAGTGACATTCTGTCCTTGGTTCCGTGGGTGGCTCAGTTGTCCTGCCAGGTCCCCCCCCCCCGCCAGAGAGCATTCCGCCTCCATCAAAGGGATGTTCGGTGAACCTACTCGGGTCGTTAACTGCACGGAGCTTTGGTGACTTATACACCACCCTTGACTTCTTCGGTTCTCCTGGGTCCGTCACTTTGGCAAAACTACATTAAGTAGCTTAATTGATGTTGCCACATAGCACAGTGTACGTAGCAACTGTAAACTGCAGATTAGACAAGGCCCTGACAATGACTGGATAACCCTGGTGTGCAGACACCCCCTGGAACCACACAGTTTTGTTTCTGTCCAGTCCGGCGCAGCCATAGTCACTTCTGGGGTTTCCAAGACCCTCTATGCGCGGGTCTTGGCAGATGCCAGGAAAAATCTTCCTCTTGCTTTGGTCTCATCTCCTCCGGCGTAGGCCTGGCTCCATTTTCCTTTGTTACGTGTCTGTCTGCCCATGTGTGAGAAATCCATAGAGACAGCAGCACTTGCCAACACTTCCAAACCTCCAACAGAGACGCGCTCAGCACCACCACGCTGCCCAGGGTTTCGTGGGCCTGGGAAAGCTCATAGGTAATTTATAGTCCTCTCCCCCAAGGAGGGGTCCTGCTGGGACCCTCAAGGCAGAGTTAAGCAGGGAGCGTGGGGGTCCTGGATTGCGCCGGACAAAGCTAACTTGCACAGGAGGGGAGAGAAACCAAAGCCTGAGAAGGAAGGCAGGAGAGGGAGCGTGAAGATGCTAGCTGGTCCTCAGAGGCTGGGAGCAGCCAGAGTCGGGGGAGAGGAAGATGGGCAGCTGCGTGGAGGAGGAGCAGGCAGGGGATGAGGGTGGCCATGTGCAGAAAAGGCCACTGCAGGTGAGGGGCTCGGAGTGCTGCGTGGTCAGCATGGCGAACTCCTGTCTTCCTCGAGAGAGCATCAGAACGACACCTATTGCCCAGTGAATGGAAGAGAGCACTGGACAGAACAGTGTTGAGTCCAGTGCCCAGACTCAGGGACAAAGCAGGCCATACAGGGTGTCCTCACATTCGGGGGACATCTGCTAGTGCTTCCCATCTCTTCTCTCTGTCGTATTTCCTTTTTCTTTCCATTTTGTTTTTTTTTAAAGTTTTGGTCATTCCCATCCTAATTGAGTCCTAAATGGACCCAGCTGCCCATTCAGTCCCCCAAGCCTCAGCCTTGTCTGTGTAGAGAACGTCTGTCCCTTAGTCCAGAGGTTTCCAAACGTTTGACTGCCCTGGGCCACATTGGAAGAAGAATTGTCTCAGGCCACACATACAATACACTAACACTAATGATAGCTGATGAGCTAAAAAAAAAAAAGGTCCGTGTGTCATTTCCGTGATGTTTTAAGCAAGTGTGCGAACGTGTGTGGGGCCGCAGTCAGAGCTGTCCTGCGCGGGCCGCGGGTTGGACACACTAAGTCCCCGGGCGGCACAGCGGGCGTTCAGGTCGATGAGGACCTCTGAGTAACGTGGATTCAACTGCAGAATGAAAGCTTTAGTGCAGGCATCCACAAACTTTCTGTGAAAGGGCCAGATCGTACCTGTTTTCGGCTTCGTTGGCCAACAGGCAAAATGGAGAAGAGAATATGGTGGTCTCACAGAATGAGAGAGAAAACCAATTTTCATAAAATTGTGTTGGTAAAATTCCAAGTTTTATAGATACCAACGTTTGAATTTCATGTAATTTTCACATGCCACAAAATACTCTCTTGACCTTTTTTTCAGTAAAAATTGTAAAAGGCTTCCTTACCTTGTGGGAGGGGAACAGCAGGGGGTGGGCTGGGCTGGGCCCCCTGGCTGGAGCTGGCCAGCCCCCGGGGTCAGGAGAAGGGCAGACATCCCTGTAAAGGGAGCTGTGTGTCTTATTCCTGTGTTTCTGCAGACTTGGTCGTGGCAATCGGGATAAAAGTGCTGGCCATCTGAACCTCAGTTCTAGAATCAATGCCTCTGATTCATGACAGATGGGGGGGGGGGGAGCAAAAATGGCAGTTACAGAGTTTTCTACTCTTCTTCCAGGTAATTAGGCTTCAGGCCCAAACACCTTTGTAATTCATACTGACGTATCCCTTAAGCACATGCCCTTCATCTGAAGTCTGCACCGGGGACCACAGTGGTCTTGTTTTTAGGGTAACCTGTGGTTTTCACTTCAACATGTAACGTCTCATTAGATCTTCCTGCTAAAAACCCGAGAGGTCGAAAGGGTAATTATTATCCTCACTGTATGATCGAAAAGAACCTAAACAAAACCAAGACTTCAAGGAGTTGTGGGGTGGGGGGCAGGTGGAAGGAGGGGGAGACAAATACATGGTGGTGGAAGGAGAACTGACTGGGTGGTGAGCACTCAGTGCACCACATAGATGGTGTACCATAAAATTGTCTGCCTGAAACCTATGTAATTTTTACTAACCGGTGTCACCACAATACATTTAATGAGAAAAAACTTCATGCACTAACATCAGGGATCTGGTAGGGGACAGAGACTGGTGTTGTTAAGAGTGGAGCTGTAACAACAAAGGTAGGCCTGTCTTCGGGAGGGGTGACAGCCAGCAGAGAAAGTAATCCCACTAACATTAAAAGAATTGGTGCACAAATCAGGATAAAAAAAAAAAAAAAACCACTCCCTCTTTGAATATTTCCAGAAATACTTAGCTTTGTGTATTGTAACCTGAAAGCTTATCTTAAGGTAAAAGTCTCCAAAAGCTGAACAAATCCAAAAGATAAAAAGAACAGACTTCAAGGTAATAATTATACTTCCGAAAAATGGTCCCAGGATTCTTCGAAGGGGCACCTGGAATGCGTAGATCATCATCTACGTTAAGGACTTAAAAGCAGGCAGCAAAGAGAATATTAAGGAAATCACAGAGCACAGGTTGACCCCCAAAGAAAGCATGAATTGGGACGCAAAGGCGGTGACTGTGACCCTTTCTCACAGATCCGAGTGAGATCACAGAGGCCTGAGACTTTAATGAGCCGCAGCAGGTTAGTGGCTGGGCCATCTGACTGCCCGCTTACAGCTGGCTTGCTTTTGGGAAAGGTCAGGGGAGCAGGGATGGCCTGCTGCTGCTGTCTGCTTCTATCACCGCCACACGGTGACATCACACAAGCCCAAAGTCCTTTGATCACTGCCCTCAGGAAGTGTTACTTGGCGACAGAACTGATGCACTTAAAGGGTAGTGGTGAAGAGGGAGAGAGCTCTGGAGTCACACTAACCTGGGCTCATAGCCCGAGTCCTCCCCTTACCGGCCTTGACCTTGGGGAGCCTGCCTTCGCGTAGTTCACTGTTTACAAGGAAGGATAATATGGTAGCTTACATCTCACTTGTGCTGAGCACTAAATGAGATAATGCATGTGAAGTGCCTGGCAAGTAGCAAGTGCACAATACATGTGCGCTGTCGTTAGGGGGGTTATTTATGCAACACAATACCAGACTCGAAATGGCTAATGACTCTGGAGAGGCAGGTCGGGGACAGAAGAAAAAGCATTGGGCTGGGATACAAAAGACTCAGTTTGCCGTCAAATTCTGACCCTTGGGGAGAGGTTAAGTAATCGCAAGAAAGCTACTCTTGGAGCCTGAGTTGCCTCATCTCAGAAACGAAGTTAATAATGTCTATTTCACAAGGTCATTGGGAGGATTAAGTAGGACGGCGCAAGACTGCCTTAGCTGTTATATTATTATATAGTGCCACAAAAATGTTCACAGCAACGTCTCTAAACTTAGCAATATATCCATATTTATATGTATACCACATCTCATTCCATAAAAGATTTGAGGCATTCTTCAAACCTCAAGCAAAGCTCAATAAATAAAAAAAGAATTCACTCACATAAAAAATGCACACAAAATAACCATAAAAATGATTTAAAAATGAGGACCAGGGAGTAGGTAAAAGTAGGAACAAAAGACCCAGGAGAAATAAACATTCAAAATTGTAGGTCAGAAGATTTTGTCTAGTTTACTTTCAAACTGAATATCCAGTACATCTTAGTTTTTTGAGAGTCAAAGGAAAAACAGAGAGATGTGATTTTTCCTTCTTATTGAAAAAAATACATGCATATCTGTCTTGCTCTCCCCTCTTCTCTACTCTCCTCCCTCCCTTTCCCCCTTAACTCCCTGCTCTTCAAGAGAAGCATTAGTTTGTCACCTTTAATACAACCTTGCCCACGTCAGTAGATGAAGAAAGTATGGCCCAGAGAGGTTAACTAGATTGCCTGAGATCACACAGCTAATTGGAGGCAAGGCTGGGATTCAAATTCAGGTCCAAAGGCACCAAAGCCCTTGCTGCTCCCACCACACCACCATGAGTAGAGTTGCTCAGCAGGCCTGAGCTGCAGCACCCAGGGAGGCTGTTTCCTAGTGAGTCATCCAGGGACTGTCTTGGTGTCCCAACTCTGCCCAATGTGCGATTCAGCTGAAAATTACTTTTTCAAGACAAAAGAGGAGGTAAACGCTCTTGTTGTCTCAGTGATGGGCAAGCAGAATCGGCGTTCCTGGAGGACGTATTGTCAGGACACCGAGGAAAGAAAGAAAGGCAGTTGGCTGTCCTTTGGCTCATAAGTGACCTTAGCAGAGGGCATTGCTAAAGGTGCATGTGATGTAAACATGAGAAAGGGCAAAACAGAAAGTGCTCACATAAAGAAAATTTCACCTCAGCCTTTGGTGAGGCAAGAACAGTGTAGAGCACATTCTTCAGCTAGAATGGAGCAAGGCAGGAAGAGGAGAACAAAATGATTCTCAGAGTCCCAACCAGCCAAGCCATTTTTATTCAGGTCCAGTAACTCATACCACAACTCTGTTGTCCAGAATTCCCCGTCATCATAAGTAAGTGAGGTTCAAGTTTGCTATATATAGTATATAGTTCCCACTGGTCTTTTTAATAGATCCATAAAGTCCTGAGTTAAGATGCTCCTCTAGGCACCATCATATTGATGTCTGGACTGGAGGAACCTTCCCAGTGTTGCAGCCCAGAGTAAGTGACACTTGTGATGTTAACAAGATTTATGTCTCTTCGGGTGGCTATAGATTATGTTACCATGGATTCCAAAATGCATTTCGCAGTAGGTTCACGAAAGGGGCACTGAGTGACTGAGAGTGCCGTGTCTTCATGTGATATTCCTACAGCTAATGTGGCATCTCGTTTCATAAGGCTTTTCCTTTAATATCTCTTGATCAAAGCTAAAGGCTTGACACCTACAGTGCAGCTTGGGGAAGGCAATTCTGCAGAGACCAAGAGCACTTGGTTCAGTTCCGTGCCTTCTGCTGTCAAGTTTGATCAAAGGATAGACTTTATGTGACTTTGGGTCATATATAGCATGTCTTTTGGATAACTGCCCATAAGTACCACTTTTCTAAACCTGAGGTTTTGAAAAAAAATTGGACAGTTGACTGTTCGGTGTTATATTTTTGGACAGTATGTCAAGTGAGGATAGAAAAGTGTCTTTTGGGGAAAAAAAAGGCAGCAATCTGATGCTATTTTATGAGGTGTGCATAGACAAAATACACTCTCTACTTGGGTTGATAGCCATTTGACCACAACGTGAAGGCCAGTGCCAAACACTAGAATTGTTTTTAAGAAATACTCCTGGGACTTTGCTGGTACTTGAAAAAAATGATTGATTAAGTCCTGAAACTTTTACACTGTAGAGCAGGAGAAGAAACTTTGGGCCTGTAAACTGTTAGAGCAGTTTTTATGAGTTCTCCTCAATGACCATATAAAACCTGGATAATGTGCCCACAGATAATACAGTTTTGATCAAAGCAGTGTTCTAATGAAACTGCCAGGATGCATTAATTGAAAGATATACTTGCTTTAGTTTCTAAATAAATGTACATGTTTTATGAGATAATTTGGATATGAACCAATTACATTTTGGGTGATGTCTGCCAAAAATGATTTTAGTTGGGCCCTGTAATTAGTTAACTGGAGGTCCTCTGAATCAGAAGGGTTTGCTCATTATCAAATGTAATTGGGAGGAATTTGGGCCATAAATCCCTGGCTGTGAGGATCATTCAGCTTTATCCCTGGTATTTTAGAGAAGGCCCCACATGTAATCCTTGCCTCTGCTTTGAATGACAAGTATTTGTGGACAGGACCAGTGGCTCCTGTGGTGCTGGCCGAGGTGCTGATCACGTGGGCGTGAGAACCCTGGAGTCTTCCTGAAAATGCAGTTCCTACAAGGGAATGGAGCTGGATACCTGTGCTGACTGGGTGTCCCAATAACCTCCTTCTGCTTGGGAGGGGAATCACTGTGCTTCTGGGGTCTGCAGTGGTGATCCCCCTTCAGCTGAGGTTGGGGAGGGAGAGAGAGGGAAGAGGTGCTCTAAGGGAGCACATTCAGCAAGAGCACAGAGTTTTACTTTGGATAGAGGTGCAGATGGGGTGTAGGATGGGGAACCTGGAGTAATCTCCCCAGGCTGGAGGCCAGGGTGCTCCAAGGAGCTATTACTAGTTGAGGGCAGGAGACAGGTGGTTGGGAGGGACCATAGGGATGGCCACCACAAGGCTAGATGATGGGGTTAAGGCAGAGGTGGGGGACAGGAGGCAGTGGGTAGGGCCTGGACTGTGGCAGAAAGGCCTGTAGTGACTGGGAGTAATGTCAGGGCCAGATGGGGGACTTGGCCAGCAGCGTCTTCTAGAAGGTGCAATATTATGATGGTAGAAGGCCCTGGGGAAGGGATGTGGGGGAATGCCCTCTCTCTCCCTGTAAGCACATGGTATCTGAACTGTTATTTTATAAGACAAAGGGAAGGTGATGGGAGTGGACAGAAAAGAGCAGGTTCCAAAGCAGAGTTCTTAACATGGCAGCCAAGGGGCTCCTGCAAGTCCCATGGATGAGCTAAGGAGTAAGGGAATGCACAAACCTCAAAAGTTGTGTGTCAGATTTTGTGGAAGTGCAAGTGTGACTTTAACTGGGGAGAGGATTCTATTAACCCACAGCTCCCAACAAGCCGCTGTCACAATGATATTAAACCTTTAAGGACTTTCTTAGGGGAAATTCCTATGGGAAAAAATGGGGAGGGGGCAGAGAGAGGCTGGGAAAGCCCTCAGAGAGGGAAGGAAGGAGGGGAGTTTTGGTTGAAGCCTTTTCGAATGCCTTGCCATCTAAGAATGGTTCAGCAAAGCCATAGGGGCGTTCTCCAACCAGATTAATAATCAGAGGAGTCCCTAGCCTCCCAGGAGCTACTGTGCCTGGATGTTCCCGCCGCGTTTGGAATTTGTGTGGGAACAACTTGCCAGGAGTGTAAATGCAGCAGTTCTGCTTTTGCGCACAACACCCTGGCCCTTGGCCAGTGGCCCTCTCTGCAGTTGGAGATGTGAGAGGCTCATTCTCCAGACACCTACAGGGCACATGGCCTCTACTGGATTCCTGATTTGGGCCATGACCAAATTAGGGTTAAAACACTACCTTTCTAGAAATTTTTGAGGTAAAACTAACAACACATGCAAATAATTTTTATATGTCTTGGAGAATGATGCTGCCAGTGTCTGGCACATGATGTGCACAGTGAGGCAAAACATAAGCAAATGAGCTTCGTTCCCACCATGTTGTGTTTGAGATGCCGGAGAGAGAGCCCATCCAGTATCTACCAAGCAAGCTGGGCTCGCAGATGACACAGTTTGAGCTGCGGCTCTATGAAAGAGAGTGTTCATAGAGCAATTGAGGCAACAATGGAAACAATAGAAATGATTAGGAAGAGTGTAGATTGAACAGAGCAGAGGGTTGAATGTCCGTTTTAGACTGAGGCACAACAGTCCAGGTATGTTGTTGAGAGAAGCCAGAGTGAGAGTGGGGAGTGGTCCGAAGGGGGAGGAGACAGTCACTGAAGCACTTGTATTCTAAAAGCAGTGAGGACAGGGTCTAAGAAATAGTGGGGTTGTCAAAAATGCCAACTGCTTGCAGAATATCAACTAGGGAGAGGTCCAAGAAAGATAGCCATGTCTTGTGCTGTGAAACAGAGACCTCCTCTTATCACTGTCTTGCCTCTGTGTGTAGTATCTCCCTGCATTTTCATGGATAATATTTTACTACATTCAAGTCCTTCTTCACTCAATATCAGGAAGAAGTGGGCGGGGTCAGGAAGGAGGCTGGAAAAATCAGGGTCTATCACAAAGCCATGAACGGTGCTCCTCATATGTCTGAAGCATTTTTTTCCTCTTTCTGTACCTTGAGAAGTTGTCACCTTAGCCCCCCAGCACAAAAGCTAAGCAATACCTAGTACGTGTGATGGTGAATATTTTAGGCCTAATGCATATTTGTTTTTGAAAGCATACCATAGCAGTTTTTTTAAAAAACAGATGATTGGTATTATGTTTTATGGAATTCACTTTTGAAAACAAATTTTGTAGGGTAAAGATATTTTTTCCTGTGTAGTTGGTGGTGGTGAGGGGTGGGTAGGATGGGACACTTGTACTATCGTCTGATGGTTCAGAAATGCTTCTCAGTGCCAGCTATTGATCCATGATGTTTGATGACCAAGACTTTAGTTCCTATAAAACATAAGTGTATAGAGGATCGATTCAAGAGTTGTCCATTGAATAGCATGTCTTGTTTGTTGCGAAATGGTTGTTTGGATTTTCTCCACTAGGTTCCGCAATGCCCTTTCTATAAAGATTCATGTGACTCATCTAGTTGATTTTTGGTTGGGGAATATTTTATATCTAGTGTGGAATTTATAGTTTTAACTTAGTAGAAAATGCAAACTTTGTAATATAATATATTTCTCTTTCCCCCTTATTACCAGAACATTACTCAATACTTAATTGAAATATTGGGTTGGTCTTAGTCCTGGTAAAATGACTTCTAGAGAAGTAGCTGGTTTTAATATATACTTGCTGAATTACAGAATGAATGACCAACTCAGTTCTATTTCTGATGTAAATGTCACTTTTATTTACATCGTATTTCAGCTTATAAATTACTTTGGGTTATCTCGGAAGTAGACTGAGAATTAATCTTGAATTCAATCTATAAAACAAAGAAGCAAACCGCACCTACCAAAAAATTTCGTGTCTTAATGTGATCTACAGAAGCACCCCAATGTTGGTTTCATCTCTAAGGTAGGTCAAGAAGAAAAATCACCATGTCATCATTTTTAGTTGAAGGAAATAAGGTCATGGGAATAATGTGGCCTTTTAAGTCAGACACATTATATAAAATGTACAAATGTTGTGACTTGGAAAGCTAAATAGTTTCTTTGAATCTCAATCCCTTTGTCTATAAAACTGAAGGAATGATGTGAAATATCTCCTAGGGTGGCATAAGAGTTAAATGAGAGAAAATGTGTGAAGCCCTGGACATATGAAATGACAGATCTAAGTGTTTAGGGGACTTACACCCCCTCTCTCCCTTTCCTGTGAGCACCATCACAAGAAGAAATTCAATTATGGGAGAAGAAAGGCAATCAAGAAACACTCAATTTTCCTAGCTTTTATAAATCAAGGACATATTTGTGAGTTATATGTTCACATGCTTACGGGAGGAAACAAAAACAACAAATACAAAAACCAGGTACAAAACCTCATTGTTCTCTTGTATTATCATGACTGTGAAAGGTCTGTGGGCAATTTTCATTTGCCACTTACAGTCTGGTGTTCCCAGGTCCTTTGAGAAAGCCTACAAACCACTCACTCTGCTTCAGGTATTGACATTCCTGTGAAGAACTGATACCTTCTATAGGATTATTACTCATCATGACTGAAGTTCAATAGAGAAATTAAAGACACAGCCACTCTTCCGCCCTGGAAGTAACTCACTTCTCAAGTAATGCTCTCCCTTCGCTTCGAGATTGGCTTAAAGACGCCCTGAATCAGAGATGCTCATTGTTAGAGGGGCCTCTGGACTGTTCCCAGCAGAATTTGTGGGTTGTCTAATAGAAGTGCACAAGCTTTCTGGAGCTTGTCCTGCAAATTCCTGTAATTTGCACCAGGTCACTTGTTATCCATTTTAGCTGACAGAACAGTTTGAATCATGGGTGTGAAAAAGCAACTGAAGCAATAGTTAGCAGAGACCTTCCAGGAATGTGCTCTCGCCATCCTGACTGTGTGTAAGCAGGGTCATGAACTACAGCAGGCCCTTCACTTTGCAGAAAACACACACACACACACACACACACACACACACACACACACAATTTGTTTAAGAATCTTACCGATCACTGTGAAAATTGCCTTACAATAAAATCTGCAAAACACCAAGAAATCTAAGCCTGAGTGAAAAATACTCCCAACTAATTGAAAGCAAACACTTTTTAAAACTCTAATGGGTTTCCAGCCTTGTTTTGGATACTTTTGCTGTTCTTTTTAGACTGATTAGAGCCTAAAGAGTTCAGTGTTGTTTCCTAGCTGTGTTACATTGCAAATGTGGTGTTCGGGTTCTTATTTTCTAGTTTGGCATTTCACTAATAGTCTGTTATTTTCCGCCTAGGTTGCTTTGTGACATGCTCCTGCAGAATTTCCCCCTATGTAGTCTTTTCTCTTTTAGATACGTCTTATTATGCATTGAAGAGTAATGAGATAAACAGGTGCTATCAAGTGACTGTACGGGAGTCAGCGCCCAGCACAACCTTGCAAATAAGTATTTGCTGTCTCACCTGGAGAGCTGTAGAATATGTCCACACTGGAAACATTTTAAAGGACTGGTTAAAAAAATAATTTTTACTTAGTATTGCATCTATCCAGTTTTTACAGGAGTTTTGTTAAAACTCTATTTATCATGACTATATGTGGGTGTTTGTAGAAGCAAGAAAGTGAAATGAACATGAGGTGGTTTTCCCATCGGGCATGTTTCCTGTAGGGTAGGAGGCACAGATGTGACCAGGGGAAGCCAACTGCAGAGCTCAGAGCCTTGGGGGATGGTGGTGGAAACCAGAGGTGCTGTGAGTGGAACAGCTGGCCACTGGAGCACCAGGGGCAGCTGTCACTATCTGGGGTTTCGTTGCAGGAAGAAGGACTGGAAGTCCCCACCTGGGACCTGGCCCTCTAGGCTAAGCAGAATAAATGTGTGGCTCTCTGTGCAGTAGTTAGTGGGAGGAATGAAGCAGACTGCCAGCTGGGCTTTGCACGTCCTGTGCTGTTGCGAGATTCTTCAGTAGAGCAGACCCAGAACCAGTCATCCATAATTCCAGACCCACTCTTCCTTTCTTGGCTCGGGTATCCTGTGGAGTTTTGCTACATAGTCAGTGGCTTTCTCTGACCTCTGTGCTCCGGAGAGTGCCAGTGTCCAATCCTCAGATTCCTTCATAGTTAAATTTGTGAAGTGGAAGTTGGAAGTGAGAATGATACACCAATTACAGTTCCAAAAACTTAAAAATAATTATTCACAAAATTCTTCTCTGTCTACCTGAGTATCATGGGAATTCCAATTTAGAGATTAGTTTCTCCTAAAATTAAGCCCAATATTCGTGTTGCCATAACAACATTGCTAACGAAAGAGTTTCCATGAGGCCCGTTTGTCAAACTGTTCTAATCCCAGGGGCTGGACTTAGAAGCTCCACAGACAACTTCACCTCGATTCCTTCCCTGCAAATTCATACGTGATTTTACAGGCAGGCATCACGCTATTTAGCTGAATTAGAAGTTAATGAAATGCTGTGACTAACAGGCTAGCTATGTCAGACAAATTCAAAAGACCATGGTCATCCTTATAAGGTAGCCAGTGTTTTCTTTCTTGAGTTCATACAAGATTTAGTGGCAAAACTTTTTCCAAATCCTGCCCATAGCCATGATATAAAGGTGCCACAAAACTCCCTATAATGCAGGAAAAAAAATGATACATTCAAACTTCTAAAGTGTCAGTAAATTGAATCTCAATCTCAGGTTTTGACTTTGACCCCACCCTTAGTTGGATGTTACTAGTTAGTGCGTGATGCAGTCTTTCAGAAATGATGTGGAAGGGTGTAACAGAGTTCACACTGTAAAGTATATGCTTCCCTTTCAAGAAGGTAGGTTGAGCACACATTTGCCTTTTGACATTTCCCCAAAACCATTGGGGGAAAAAAGGACGGATGTAGTTAACCCAGTGATAAAATCAGGATAAGGCAAGGAAAGGTGAGTCACCAATGAACAAAAACGTTCAATGAATTTCTGGGACACAGAATGGAAGTGGGTTGAAGGAAGGTACCCCAGGATAAGCTACAGGAGGCAGCAGTGCAGGTTGGAGCTGAGATCTCGAAGGGACTAGGTTGTACAGCAAACTGCGGGATAGAACAGGAGTGAAGAGCATTAATTAAAGATAATCTTACGTAACAACTGCACAAGTGGGTCCCACGGCTCTGTAGAAAGCAAGAAGCCTAGAACTTACCTGTAAGGCAAACCAGCCACTTAACCAACAATCAACCAATGAGCAAAAGCAGAGGGCTGTTTTCTTTCTTTCTTTTTTTTTTTTTAAGTGGTGAAACAAAAAGATAGTTTATTGAGGGGAAAGTACACTCCAAAGAGGTAGGAGGGGGCTCGAGCAAAGAAAGTGGCTCAGGAGCCTGTTTTCTAAAACAGACATGAACTCTGAGAAAAGCTCAGGGTGCCAGCTGCATGCTGGTGCCTGGAGTGGACCCCTCTTTGTTCTGCCCGTGGTAGATGTGCTGCCCAACAGAGGCTGTCAGTGGACACGCCTCATCCATGATGCACCCTTCCCACTCAGAATTCCCTTAGAGAAGGGGAGAGCTCTCTGGGTTCCAGATCTCTTTATGCAATAGCAGAAGAAAGCCACAGCTGCTCTGGTTTCCGCTCTTAAATGTGAATGCACTTCCTCAGCCGTAGGCCAGAATTGGAAGAATAATCGGTTATGGGACAAAAACCAGCCACACGGAAAAGAAAGACCCGATCACCTGTGTCAGCTAAGATGCATTCAACTGCCAGTAACAGAAAATCTAACTAAAATGGACTTCAGCAAAGGGGACATTTATTTTCTCATATAAAGAAACGTCTGGGGATGCGAGAGTTCTTAAATGGAGTAGCTCAGCGATGTCATCCATGACTTGAGGTTTTCATCTTTCTGTTTCAATCCTTGGCATGTTAGTGATTTTTTTTTCATGGTTATAGATAGCAGCAGGCATTACATGAATAAGATTCTTAAATTAATTAATTTCCCCACATGTCACTTACTGTTAGGGCGAGTACCTTGCTCACAGATGTCCCAGGAGATTTTCCCCAGGGTCGTGTTGGATCTCATGGATTGGGTCTCATGCCTGTGCCTATAAAATCACTAAAAATGGGAATGAGACTATTGTGGTTGGCCTAGACCAGGGATTCCCGACCGTAGCATAATTGACCTTTGGATCAGATAATTCTTTGTTGTGGGAGACTGTCCTGTGCATTGTAGAATGTTTAGCAGCATCCCTGGCCTCTGCCCACTGGATTCCAGTAGCATTTCTACCCTGTTGTGACAACCAAAAATGTTTCCAGAGCATTGCCATATGTCTCCTGGGGGGTAAAATCACTGCCTTTCTGGAACCACCATCCATCCTATGGTAACTTTTAGACCCCTGATTTTACACCAATAGGAAATGCACTGCAAACCATGCATCATCCTGGAGGGGCATCCTCCTGATGGGTCTCCAGTAGGCCATGGGTGTGGTGCTCAATGATGAGTCTCCTAGAGAGCAGCACCACGGGGGGAGCTGCACACAGAGAGCAGAGCCAGAGGTTAACTTTGCTGTAGTGGGATTGGATCAATGCAGTGAAGCGGTGACCTCTGCTTACTTCCCGGCCTGCCATTTCCCACGCGGGTGGCATTTGTCCTGGTTTGTTTTGTTGGTTTGGTTTGTTGGTGTTTTTTTTTGTTTGTTTTTCAGTTATTCTGTTTCTTTTCCTCCATTGTATATGAGATGTATTGTTTCTTAGCATGGCTCATTTGGCCCAAAGGAGAACTCGTACACCTGGTAGAAGATAATGTCTTAGAGATTATGGACCACAAGCTTGATGTAGCACCTGAGACTCTGTGGGTGTCCCCTTGGGGAATGGGTGAGTGTATTCTGCTAATATACGTGGATAAAGGGAGGCTTTGGTAGACACTATAAGTTGGGTTATTAAACATCTGTTTCTCACCCCCTTCTCTGTTCCCTGTCTTTCCTATAGAGGGTGTAAATGTAGATTTACCTGATGGATTCAGCAAAAAATGGCCCCCGAACCGCCATCTTAATCAGTTGACTTCTCCTTCCCTTCCTTTGTCTTGAGGTGACTCAGCTCAGGAAACCGAAACCCACCCTAGCCCGGGAAATTGAAACCTATCCCTGACCAATCAGAAGTGGCCACGGGTACTTCCTTCTGCATTTTGCCCGCCAAACCCTCCTGCCTATATAAGTTGCGAGACAGCCTGGCAGGTCACTTAATAAAGCTTGTCACTACCGCCCAGTGTTTTGGCTCTTTTCTATCATTACCCACACAGCTAGTGGGAGCTACACGACACACTTCTGGCCAGTGAGACATAAACAGAAGTCTGTGGAAGACACCGTTCTAGGAAGGCATTTGCTTTATTGACAAAGGAAGCAAACATAGCTGACTCCATCCAGCCCTTTCTTCCATTTCGACTTCCTCCTGCTTGGGTCACAGATATTGTGTAATTCCTGGATCTACCGTCATTTGCAGCCCTGAGACTAAACCAGCATGCTAAGGATGACACAGTGGTACAAGAGAGTCTAGGGCTTCCATAGCCTCATTATTCACTGTATCAGTTCTGCATTGCTAGTCTCTTGACTTTCATTAGTTGAGTAATTTATTTTAGTATATGTGCTGCCAAAGTGAGCACAATCAGTTGAGTAATTTGTAAGTGAGGCATTTGAGTCATTATAAGTCAGCCATTCTTTCATTTGAAACTGAACATCAACTGATTAATAAGATGAAAGAAGGTAGAATGAAGGGGAAAGAATGGAATGAAGGACACAGAGGCTAGTAGCTTCACACACAGTGGGATTGAAGTATTGACTTCTGTCTTTGCAAGGTGGTCCATGGTAGTACTTGATAATTCCCTACCTACCCTCACCTTTTCTTTTTTTTGGTTTGTTTGTTTTTTAATCCCAAGATCTTCCACCTACTAAATGTAGTACATTAGGCTGAGGAATTCTGGGTTTATTGCCTAGGGAGAGCTGACACGTTTGTGTCAATCAGGTTCTTGGCTTTTGAGATTCTAAGTACATGTTTGAAATTCATTGTCTTGAAATTCAAAGACTTCATTTGCAAGAACAAGGCTTTTTGAAAAAGAATATGTCATTGACTTCCAAAAGCTTGGTTTTGAGCATCCAAAGAAAAATATCAGAGGGGATCAGGGTATGGACATAAGTTTGCTTGAGGTGAGGGAGGAGGTTAGAGGTTTAGAAGTTGCCTGTGCTCTGCCCACCACCCTCCAGCCCAGTCCTGGGGTGGAAGGGACAGGTTGGAAAAGGTAGGAGTAGAAAGGAGCCTTGTACTTCTCTCTGCTTTCAACTCTTGGAAGGTAGCAAGCTAAACAGCAAACTTTACAGAAGCCACCTCAGCGCCTAATGGAATGGCGCCATAGCTATAAGATGAGAATTTAAGGGGGGTAGGCCAAGGAGAAGAGGGCCCCAAACAGCCCCGCTGGGTTTCCTGAGTCCTCATGTCATTAGAAAACAGTCGTGAACCCAAAATGGGTCACAGAATGGTTGAGATGGCTAGGGGAGCTGAAGAAATCTCTTCCCAGAACATGGATGATACCATGTGGACTAGAAACCAGAGATAATGGTGGCACCTTGATCAACTCGTCAACAGAGATGCACATGACCAAAGGTCAGGAGATGCTAAGAAGGACAGAAGTTAACCATATGTAGAAGCCCCCCACCCCCACCCCAGTTCTCTAGTACCACATTTCCCCCTTTCCCAGATATGACCTGTCCTCTCATGAAAAGTAGGTTGGAAGGGAGGGAGTAAATCTGACTTTATGGAGTTTCAACATAAAATGACCAAGTTTGCTTGGAATTGACAATAGTAAAGGTTTCTGGCAGCTTGTAGGATAGAGTCTTTTAGTTACAGAAAATAGTTAATCCTTTTTATGTCCAAGAACATTGAGAAAGTAAAACCTACTAGATAAGAAATTGAGGCATATTATTTAAAGTAATTAAAGATAAACAAGCAAAGAAATAAAAATGATGATACATCAAATATTGTAAGGAAGAAGCGGTGGGAGAAGAGAGAATGGTTATAATTAAATCCTCATTTTTCATTTCTGGAAGACAATAGGCAAAATATAAAACTTGATACATTGAGAAATCTCATGTTCATGTTACTTAGTATTTTGATGGTAAGAAGTATAAGACTTAAAAAACTGAACAGCTTGTTTTGTGGGAGAGGGACTGGAGGTAGGTAGGAGACCGTTGCCTTTCGTCATAAATGACTTACTGTTTGGTTTTCTTTTTTTTTCTTAAAACATTGGTGTTGCTTTGATGTAAATTAAACTAGAAAGAGAATAATCATGAGCTTGTGTGTGTGTGCTATTTGCTGCAGTTGTATATGCTAATAGAATAAAGATAGAGTGATATACACTAATAGGGTAAAGATAAAAGCACGCCGAAGTGTTCTTAGACTGTGGAATACCACATGCGAGCAAGTGGCTTTGCAGAGCTCAATCCCTGGATGCTATGGGCAACGAAGGCAACCACCAGACCAATCGAAAATGGAACTGTAGGGCAAGAGACAGAGCAGAAGGACGAATGACCTGTGATGCTTAGACGGGGAGATTTAAATGTAGTTACTGTGGGGGACATTGTATGAAAGGTTGCATCATAGCAGTTGGGACTGTGACATGATGAAAGTGGGATTTGGATTCTTTTGTGAAATGTACCAGGAGCAGTTTTTAAGGCACATGTGCACACACACCGGGTTTAGCTTGTACTTTAGCCCACTAATCATCGTCTTTTTTCTCACTTAGCCCTTGAGTCTCCAGAGCCCAATTAGAGGTCCCAGAAGTAACAGCCTGTGACATTCTCTGGTCTCGCTACCTTGTTCATTTCCTCCCATAGGCAGAGCCTGACAGACAGAGGGTAGGGGGGTTATGACTGAAATCGTGGTCATTTGACTTGACTTCACACAGGCCTAGGAAACAGCCCAGCAAATCCTCGTAGTGTTCTCAAGTGCATGGCCCCAGTGTAGTAACACTGAGACTGCTTTTTGTGTTTTGTTTTGTTATTAGGCTGAGTGAATTTTGTACTGATTTTGGCCAATAGCCTTCATTGTCTGCTTGGTCTGATGGAGTTCTGGGAGAGATACATTCTGGAATAGGTGAATTAGTGATAGGGATTTGCATCTCCTAATTGATTCTTCAAGCAAAATGTGCAAAATAACATTTTCAACATAACTGCCAAGTTCATCCTCATAGAGCCTGAAGAGGCAATTAAGGGTTACATGTATTCTAGATTCCAAATCAATTCAAATTGGTTTATGACAGGTAACAACAGTTGATGGGATTAGTTAAAAATTTCAGCCTGACAAATTTCCTGAAATTATTTGCAGAAACTCTTGAAAGTCAGAGAATGAGCTGAGATTTCTTTTTAAAAGAAATTGATTTCAACTCATGACACCAAGGATGTAATCATGCCATTGTACAACTATATTATGGTCGCACCAGAGAAAAATTTTATTCATGTGGCCACCGAGAGGTGAATGGGAGCTTCTGACCTCTCACAGTGCAATTCTGCCTTCCTGATAAACAGCGTCCTGGGAGCACGGGGGTAGGTTGCTTTTGCTGGAAGGCAATACCTGAAAACCGGCCTTTGCTTTCTGGCCGGCCATCTGGCCGATGAAGAGAGAGCTTATTCGCAGACGACCATATAGCTAGGCAAAATTTTAAATCAAAATCAAGCTCCATACACATATTTTATACCTACAACGGTGATTTTGTTGAAATTCAACCCTAGGATTTTTGACGTCTTGATAGGTAGGAGTTGGAAAACCTGTCGTTTGAAAACGGCCAGCGGTGGTCTAGTTCAGTGGAGGTGTCAGACCTCCTGTCTGAGTAAGATGGTCCTTTTGCTCTGGGTGAGCTACCTGAAAGGGCTGCTGGGCCAGCTAAAGGCAACACCTAACCCTCTTCTGTCATTACGAATTCTTTCCTGAAACCCCTGCCATTTAGTGAAAAGCTGTTGCGTGAAAAGTATTTCCATTAGTTGTAATGATTTCTGTCCTCATCCGAGGACAATTTTCTCAGAAAAAGAAATATATCAATTGGATAATGAAAACAAGATTAAATAACTAATAACCAATAATTGTAAAGTACAGAGATAGAATTACCATGAAGTTTGTGGTAATTTGTTACATAAAATGTAATGTAATGAAGATTTATTACCCCCCCTTTTTTTTCTCTACATCATTTTCTTCACCATTTTTTCACTATTTTCGGTCTCATGGTTATCTTGCACTCACACTGCATTTAAAAATAAATTGAAGCACAGACAAAATATCTTCTGGGAAACATAAAGGCTAAACATGAGAGCAGTAAGTCCACGAAAATGGCACACGGTACACCTGAGTGAGCAGTGGCAGCACAGCCACCGTTTCATTTCTGTCGCTCAGCACACGTGCCCAAACCTCAGCGTGTGGACAGAATTCTCTGACGCCAAGCTGCTGGCCTGGAAGTTGCTGAGTGTGATTTTGCCTCAAGGTGTCATTTCAGGACCTCACTTCTTGTAGCTTAGTTAGTTAGTATTTTTTGGATACAAAAGTCATGATACTGAAAAAAATAAAAAGGAGTGGTAGGCAGAACGAGGCCCCCTCCATGCCTGCGTCCCCATCCCCCAGACCTGTGAATATGTCACGTTAGCGGCAAAGGAGACTTTGTGGATGTGATTGAGTGAAGGATCTTGAGATGCGAGGGTGATCTGGACTACCGGGGTGGGCCCAAGGTAATTGCAGGGGCCAGAGGGTCTGAGAGAGCCAGCTGAGGGTGGAAGCCGAGGTGAGAGGGCCTTAAGGGAGGGGACACACAGGAGGGGCCACAAGGGAGGGGCCGCTAGACAAGAGTGCAGGCAGGGGGTCTCTAGAAACTGGAAGAGTCAGGAACATGGTTTCTCCTCTAGAGCCCCCAGAAGGAACTTCGCCCTGCTGTTGCCTTTTCAACTCATCACCTGGAAATTTGTGTCGTTTTAAGCCACCGAGTTTGTGGTCATTTGTTACAGGGGCAATAGGAGACGAATACAAGTCATTCGTTTTGAAGAGAGTCATTAAAAAGCAGTGGAATTTTCAAGAACTATTATATTACGGTGGACGTGCTGATCTGACAGTCTTTCTGGGATGGAAATCTTCGTCCACCCTTCGTTCTGGAGGACTGGGCAGAAGTTAGCACTAACCTGGTACAGACGTTGGAGGCCGAGGAGCTAAATGCCTCTCTAAGGAGCAGACCTTTCCGAATTCAGCTCCAAGAGAAATGGGTCTCCTGAAATTTTTGCTGTTGCTATTTGTGGGTGATAGTGGATAGTGGGGGAAGGGGGTCGAGGGAGTGCGGGGAGATACGTATTTTTGTTCTGTGTGGATTGAGATGGCCTGAAGTGCAGGTTATTCCTGAGTGATGGGCAGGTGTCCTGCTGTTGTCAGTGTTCTGATACTGCTGTGAACTGAACTGTGGCACTCCAAAATTTATATGTTGAAGTCCTAACCCCAGTGTGGTGGTATTTGGAGATGGGGTCTTTGTGAGGTAATAAGGTTAGATGAGGTCATGAGGGTGGGGCCCTCGTGATGGAATTAGTGCCCTTATGAGAAGAGGCGCCAGAGCACTTACTCTGTCTCCCTCAGCCCTGTGAGGACACAGAGAGGTGATGGCCAAGTAAAGGCCAGGAAGAGAGCTCTCACCAGAACCCAACCACTTTGCACCCTGATCTTGGACTTCCCACTTACTGCACTGTGAGATGATTAATTTCTGCTGTTTAAGTCACCGGGTCTATGCAATTGTGTTATAGAAGCCCAAGAAGACTAAGGCAGATACTGAGAAGAAATGAGAAAAAGGTGTAAGTCTTGATTTCTATATTACCCTGGTTTTAGAACAGTAAAAGAAACCCAGGCCAGTCAAGAGTGATCAGAAATACCCACAGTTTGGAGGGATTGTTACTGCCTGAAGGGCTCCAGATGGACCCTGGTGTTTGACTATCTGTATGGGTGTTGCAGGCACATTCTCAGGTGGCCCCAAGATTCCTGGTCTGTGTTTCACACACACCTTCTTCCAATTATTTAGCCAATCTCTAATCTAGGTGCTGCTGTGAAAGGATATTTGCAGATATGATTAAGGTCTCAAATCAGTTGGCATGAAAGAGGATAGTAGTCTGGGTGGGACTTATCTAGTCAGCTCAGTCCTTCAAATCTGGGTCTAGAGGTCAGAGACCCAGGAAGTCAGCAATTCAAAGCACAGGACTTGTTCTGTCATTGCTGGCTCGAGGATGGAGGAGGCCAAGAGCTAAGGCACGTGAGCAGCCTTGAGCTGCTGAGAGCAGTCCCTATTCACAGCCGACAAGGAAAGAGGAACCTCAGTTCTACAACCACAAGGAACTGAATTCTGCCAACAACATGCATGACTTGGAAACAGATTTTTCTCTAGAGTCTCCAGACAAGAACTTGGATTTCAGCCTTGTGATATGCTGAGCAGAAAACACAGCGAGGCCACGCCAAACCACTCACTGCAGAACTAGGGGCTAATGGAGGGTGTTGTTTTAAGCCTCTATATCCCCGTCACTTGTTAGGCAGCAATGGAAAACTAATACGGCTGTCAGTACTGTTGCAGTTTCTCCAGCTCTGGATGCATGGACTGCAACTTTTCTATGACTGAGACTCAGTTAAATAGAGAAACTCTTGTGTGGAGCCACACATTCCTGAGAGCTTTGCCCGCCCTCTGAGACGTGTCACACCTAGGACAAATTTTGGAATCCTTAGAAATTTCCCTTGGGGACTTTGAACTTTATGAAAGGCTGACACTTCTGCTAAGCTTATGGCCTCAGAGCCCTTACAATTTTGAAATTAAAATATCAGTGTAGCTCCATTTATATCCATGAACCAGCCCATTTTAGTTAAATATACATAGTCAAATTTTAAGAATTGGTTACCATTGTACTCTCGGTCTGAGAATTATCTTTTATTATAAAAAATTCTAGTTTAACACAAAAGTCCTGATAATTCTTTCCTAAAGAACCAGAGAAGTTTTAAATCGTTTTGAAAGCTATTTTCCATCATCAATTTGCTTGATGCAATGTGTCTTTAGATTAGTATCAGTGTATCTAATTCAAGTAAGCCAGCATTTAATGAATATTTATTCTGTTTTCTTTTTAAAAATTTTGCTTCATTGAATTCATGGAAACATTTTTTTTTCCCATTGTATAACTCAATTTCCTTAACAGATGTTTATTAAAAAAAAGGCTTCAATCAATGTATGGTGCTATGAGATCATCAGTAACTTTAAACAAAGCCTGAAAAAAAGATACCATATGTCTAGTGTGAGGGAGAAACTTTTGTTGCTGGAGTCAGAATACTGAACTTAGATTGGCTTAAACAAATTTAGAATAAAAAAATTCTCATATACATTCTATTGACACATACTAGCATATTAAGATTAATGTTTTTCTTATGTTTGTATCCATTTTCTTCCTCATTGGCTGACGTTAGCATTCATCACTCTGTTTTGTGATTCAGTGAATGCTTCGTTTGATCTTTATTTTTTTACTTGAGATATAATTGACCATATAACATTGTATTGGTTTTAGGTTGACAACATGATGATTTGATATATGTCATATGTATATATTATAAAATGATTACCACAGTAAGTTTAGTTAACATCCAAAAAAATTTATTTTCTTGTGGATGAGAACTCTTATGATCGATTCTATCAGCAACTTTCAAATATATAGTGCAGTACTGTTAACTATAGGAATTAATTGACTTAACTGAAAAGTATGCAATTAGGCCTGGCTCCAAATACTGTCTCACCCAGAAGTTCAAAATATCACATTTTCTCTATGATTGCTTTAGTTGCCTCCCTCTCTTTGTGCTAAATTTGTCTTCAGACTGGCTTCCCTCATGTTAGCAAAACGACTCCTGCAATTCTAGACCTCACACCTCACCACACCATCTGAGAAGGAGAGAGATGTCTTCTTGGAGTTCCTTTGGAAGATAATGGAGACTTCTGTTCTTAAAGCCCCCAAATATCTCTTAAGCTTCACGGACCTGAATTGGGTCAGATCTTTTTCCCTGAATAAGATATCGAGACTCGGATGGGGAGAGGGGAGAAGGTCAGGTAGTGGATTGGTTTATGTTTCACGTGAAAATGAAGTAAATGCCACCCAAATCACATGGTTAAGAATAGGAAAGGAGAAATTGTCTGTTTAAAGAAAGATCTGGTTGGGGATCCCGGGTGGTGTAGCAGCTAGGCTTCCGCGCTCTCAACGCGCAGCCTGGGTTCGATTCCCAGCCAGGGAGCCACCCAAAACAAACAAACAAAGAAACAAACAAAACCAATAACGAAAGGTTTGGGTGCTGTTGTAGGGAAGAGGTGAATCAATGTATGTCCACAATAGTAGAGTAAAATAAATGCAGTGCCATCAGCACTAACTACTACGATGTGTGGTGTCAAAAAAGAAGAAAGCTCAACCTTCTGTTAGGTTTGGGCAGGTAAGAACAGATTTCATAATATAGTTGTGGTTTGCCTATTGATTTCTACTTATCCTTTAAGGTCCATCTTAGAGAAGGAAAAAAATACATCCTTAGGAGTAGTAACATAAGAGCAAAAACAAGGAAGCAGAAACCTGTAGAGTTGTATCGTGGTGACACTAATTAATGTAGCCTGTCTAAAATACAAAATGTTGGAAGACAGAGCTGAAAAGGGAAGTTGGAGCTTTACTGTGAAGGGCTTTCCTTTAATGCCAGCAGGAGTCGCATTTAATTTAGAAACCGGTGGGGAGCCATTGACAGGTTTTGAATAGGGGAACCTTATAACCCGGTAGGCCCTTGGACAGGTTAGCCTGCCAGCAGTGAATGGGAAGAGACGCAGTTCAGGGAGGTAGTTAGGGCTGTTGTACTGTTCTGATGAAAAGCAATGGAGTAGCGGGCAGCTAAGGAGTGGAAAGAGATGATGGGTGTGAGAGACCTGAGATGGTAGAATCGTGGTGGCTTGCTAATAAATTGGTTGTAAAGGGTTAAAGGAGGAGGCTGAACTCAGTGGTGACATAGAATTGTGATGTCACCGCCATTGGCAAGAGAGTGGTGGGTATCATTCATGGAAATGGAGAACTCCAGAAACACAAGGCGTTCGGCAGAGACAGGCTGCTCAAGTAGCGGGCAGTGAAGACTGCCCCTCCTGGGACAGCTGCTCTGTGATTGCTCGAAAAGCAAAGGGGCCCCTCTGCTATAATCACCCCTTTTATGAGCAAAGTAGTTAACTATGACCTTTTTTTTTAAATGGTGTCATTTCATTAGCTCTTAACATCTCAGAGCTGTGACCTGGGGACAGAGTCCTGAGCCTTCCAAAGTGTTGGGGTCTGAGTGGGTTAGGATGACATTCATTTCCCCCTAAGCAGGTTCAGAAGTGAAAGTAGTCAGGTAGATGGAGATGCGCGTGTTCTCTTTAGTGCTGATAAAACTGTGGGGGCCTGAGGCTCAGTGTGAGGGTCAGATGGGCCACTCAGATTGCCCCTGAGAATTAACTCCCCGACTTACACCCGTGCTTGGGATGCCTGTTTTCTCCTGCAGGGGGCGCCTTTAAGTGAAAACTTACACTGTGTCCTCACAGAAAGACACTTTGTCTTCCGTCAGGCCGGCCCCAAGGAGAAGGGAGGGGCATGCTGCCCCTTGATTTCGTTCAGCAGTAGGCCCTTGCTCTTCCCCCACCCACGAATGGCTGAGAGGTCAGAGGTGGGCCTGGCTTGTGTTCCTCATTGAGACTGGGGACTCTCCCGTGACCTTAGCAGGACTTGAGCTCTGGCTCCCGCTGGCTTGGGCAAGACAGGGCAGGAGAGGAAGCCCGATCGGGTTTCCTCGTTGCTCACATGAGGTGCTCGAAGGGTTTCCATTCGTGACATGTTGTGGTCAGACTGGTGTTTTGGAAGGTGCACTCTGGTGACAGTGTGGAGAGTGGCACGTGATGGAAAAGCCAGTTACGAAGATTGGGCTGGACTCCAGGGGGAAGTCAGGGAGGGGGTGTGCGAAAGCACTGACGAGGGAGGGGCTGGAGCTGGGCAGACAGGTGTTCGTACCGTTTAAGAGGAAGAACCCGTAAGACTACAGGTGGATAGAAAGCAGGAGGACTAGATAACCCCGGGGACCGCCTTGGGCCCACAGCGGGACAGTGACATCTCTCTCCAAGACAAGAACTGTAGAAAGACGAGCACATTGAAGGGACAAAGTGGGATTTCATTTCGTGGCATCCTAGCTGCCTGTGGTGTTTCCAAGTGAGGGGACCAGACCACCTCGGCGCTCTGTGAGGCACAGGAAGGAGTAAAGCTCGCGGTCACCTGGAGGTGGGAGCATGGGGACATTTCACTTCCCACGCCTCACATTTTCACAGAGGGGAGGGGTACCTGCCCCACCCGGAGAACAAGGGAGAGAAGGGCACTCGTAACCTCTGTCCACCTCGCGTCTCTGTCTTCCCAACGGGGTCGGAGTCCTCTCTCTCTCACACCTGCCCGCTGCCCCGAGGCTGCTTCCCGGCTCCTCTGTCCCACGTGCTCCCAGGGACGCCCTGCTGCTTTGAGGGCCGTGCAGGCCCTCTTGACGGCCGAGCTGCAGCCACGTTGTCAAATCAGTTTTATCAAAAATACGGGGGACACTTTACTCCCGCCTCCCTGTGTTGTGTCTCTTACTTAGCAGTTGGTTCAGAACGTGGAGGGGAGCGTATTAGTTTGCTAAGGCTGCCATAACAAAGTAGCACAGACTGGGTGGCTTAAGCTATAGATGTTCATTTTTCTCAGAGTTCTAGAGGCCAGAAGTCCAAGATCAAGGCGGCGGCACAACTGGTTCCTTCTACTCCCTTTCTCCTTGGCGTTAGGTGGCTGTCTTCGCCCCCTTGTCTTCAGAGGTCCTTCCTCTGTAGCCACTGAGTTCAAATTTCTTCTTATGAAGAACCTAGCCTTATTGAACTAGGTCCACTGTAGTGACCTAATTTTAATTTAATCACCTCTTCACAGTTATGACCCCTAAATACAGTCACATACTGAAATACTGGGGGTTAGGGCTTCAACAGGTGAATTTGGGGGGTTGGGAGGTCACAGTTCAGCCCATAACAGACAGAGAATGGTACTTACTGATTGATTCTCTAGAACTCTGACAATAGCCCCTGTCCTGTCTTCCTTCTTAAATTTATTTTGAGACAGCTTTTCTCTCCCTCGCTTTGTTTATTTCAGCGCCAAGAATCAGGAAACTCGTAATCAGGGCAGGGTTTAGTTTCATAAAGCAAATGCAGGGCAGTGGTGCTCACAGGCTGGGTCCCAGCAGGGGGAGGACTGCCAGGCTATGCATCACCCGAAACTGGAGCGTTTCCGGACAGGGCCTGGTGAGCACCTGACCCCTGACGGTCAAGATGTCTGTAAGTCTTCCCTCAGAACCAGTGGGGAGCAGTGAGACCATTTCTACAACCTGACGGAATTTACAGTTTGCCAAAATACCTGAGGTCATGTCGTGTGTATACGAGGGCTGTCCGGAAAAACTCAGGCCATACCTGCCTCTATTTTTCGTATGACGTGGCTGGGTACTTTCCGGACAGCCCTCGTTTTTAGGTTCACAACTAATTATCAGGCCACAATCCAGGCCAATGTTTCTTCATTAGTTTTGTTGTCTGATATTTCTCCCACCAAGTTTGAGCTTGAATGGTGTTTTTTCCCCAGGGGAAATGATGAATCTGGAGTGGTGACTGATTTTTATGGGATTCTGTTAATAACCTACATGACTGAAGATGGTCATTCAGAGCATTGTTTCAGGGACATAAAACCTTTAGGTGTCTGCACACAACGAGAGGAAGAAATGACAGATCTGAGGCAAGGAAGCACTTTTGTGGATCCGTGTGATTATATTAGAATGCTCTACTTGGATATATTGATTTGTCTTTGAGAGCGCTTTGTGCCACATAAATCTCATAGAAATATCTTTAAGGAGTTGTCCCAGAAGGCCACCGCCTCCCTCCTCAGCAAAGAGAAGCAAAGTCAGGGAGTCATTTGTCAAAGTTCCGAGCAGAAGGGTCCATTTAGGAACTGACACTGGTTGGTGTCCTCTCCTGACATGCGTGGGATTTTAAAACAAAGATGCATTTTATGATTCACCTCGGCATATAGAAGCAAAGTGCTATATTTGTCTCTTTTGACTTACTTTTACTACCTAAATGTTTAAAAAAAATCACCTCAAGGAGAATCTTATTTATTATACTTCAGAAATTCAGTTTACATGCTCCATGGTTTAGAGCAATTTCTTTTTCCTTATGTTTAATAGCCAAGTGGTCATTTGTTTTGGAGATGTGTTCATGCTTTGAAAGATTTGACCACCAATGGAAAAGAACATTCTTGAGGTTTTTTATTCTCACTGTTTTTGTACAGGGAAAATAGGTCTTAAGAAAATTAAAAATGAATTAGAAATATAGAGGGAAAGTTTTTCACCTGCTCTGTATTCTGGGACACAGAGCCTCGATTTCTTCATTTTTAAGAGCTGTCCTGAAGAGAGCGTCTTTTCTCCCTTTTGAATTGGGTGACCTTGGGCAAATTATTGAGTTGAAATGTATTTTTCCTCCTTGTGAGATGAGTATTGTGATGTTCGTATTACTGAGTAGGAAGAGTGGAGGTAGGTTAGCCCTTTTTTGTTTAGGAGCAATGGCCTAGTAAACCTGTTTCTTGCTGGTTAAGTGATGCTGGGGTGTGACTGAACCCGCTGCGTCCGTGAACAAGGCACGGTCCTCGCTCCTTGCTCGTGGGGTTGGTGCAAAACGAAATGCAGTAACGTACTAACACACTAGCACACTAGGGACGTGAGATCGTCATCATCAAATATCACCATCACCATCATCATTTACGACTCCATGAGAATCATGAAAATAAATAACCATTAACTGGATTAATTTTTTTACTTACTGCAGTTTAGTATATACTAAGTAAGACTTGGACTTAAAGGAAAGTGGAATCTATAAGATTCAATCTCTGTCCTGGGCAAAATGGATCAAAACCATTCAATATTCATGTAATTTGAAATATATATTCTGAATATCTGTATTCATATCTACACATACATATGCACATACACACATATACAGAGATACATACATAGATACTTATATAGAAATAGAAAAATATATCTTTATACCCAGTTGAAATTCCACAGAAGTTTTAAATAACAGCTTGAAATGTATTTACCAAGATTTTATAACTATCTTTTCATTTCTAAGGCAAAACCATTTTCTAAATAAAAAAGTATTTAGTCAGAAGTACAAAATTGGAATAAGATTTAATAATCTCCCTTAGGAACTGATTTTAAGGTTTAAACTGTCCTTTTATGAACACTGCATTAACTCTTAAATCCTTCTTATAATGTCTTCATATTTAAGCTTCAGTGGAGAGAGAAGCTCAGCATTCTCTTCCTTATTTAAAAATATTAAGAGCTTCTGCTTGAAGATGGCAGCATTAAGATAATTGTGTTAAGCTCCGCTTTCCAATATTGAACGAAAGCAACACAAAGTCTAACAAAAGAGACCATCTTTAATGAAACCAGGAGACACACACAACCCCAAACTATGAAGAATTGCTTCTAAATATAGGGCTGTTTGGCCCCAATTCCAGGAGGGTGCCAAACGGAGATTCACACTCTGCAGTGTATGCATGCAATGCAGAGTTTTCCGGTAGCAGGTGGAACAACCCAGAAGGACTTCACCAGTTATACCTTAGTGGAGACCATTAATGCCACATCCGACACTGAGGAACAGTGGACTACGTGGGATTGGAAGGAGAAAGATCCATTAAGTTTTCAGGAAAGGCCCTGGGGGCATATAACAGGAATAATAATAACACTCATAACAATATGGACAGTAACAATGACCCATACTTATTAAGTGCTTATTAGTATGTGCTAGGCACTGCTTCAAATGGTTCACATGTAAAAGCCCAGGTAATCCTCACAGTAACCCTATGATGAAGGTTCTGTTATTATCTCAATTTTGCTAGTCCGTTATGGAGCCTGTACCCTTAGCCTCCGTGTCCCCTTGCATGTCTCTGGTGTGCACGGAGTCAGCTTGGCTCAGTGGCTCCGTGTCCATTGAGGAGGATGAAAATAAATGTCAAGTCACCACTCAGAGGACGTGAGCCTTGTGGGGCTTCATCCCGAGCCACAAAATCTGCTCACTTCCCAGAGGGAATGCAGGTCACTGGGAGGAGACATGGGTTTGAGGCAAAGGCAGAGCAGAGCTGATGAGAAAGCGTCTGAACCGACGCCACAGGAGCCGGGCTCTGGGCCCCTCTGCACCTTTCCTTCCTTGGATGGCCGAAGCCAAAAGCTGAGCACGGCGGAGCTGCTCTCCTTTAGAAGTGAGCCATCGTTAGAAGGAAACTGGTGTAGATAACGCATAAATATTTGAAGGATAGGACCAAACAAAAAATAGGTGGAGTGAGTGGAGAAAAGAACATTAAAAAAGGCGGGCGGATAATACATGTCAGAAAATGAATTAAACCATAAAGTGAATATGATTTTAAACACTCCCACACAGAAAGGCACAGAATTCAGGCGGCCTCCACAATGTTTTAAAGGTTAAGAAGAAAAAAGTGACAGCTATAAAAGAAGACTTGATTCTCGGAATTGAAGGTGCCCACCATGTCCTTATTTCTTAGGGCAGTTACAATGGTAAAGTTGCTGGACATAAGAAATCCAGATCCTGATGATGAATCTAGCAATTAGAACGGTACCTATTACATAGTAGATATTCAACCAATACTGGTGGAACTAACGAATAAAAACCAAGCCAGAAAATAAAGTAGTTCACCTATATTAAGGGGAAGCCAAGTTGGCATTACATTTCTAAGTACTAAAATAGGTGAGGCAATTACTGCAAAGTCTTCAGGGAAAGAAGTATTTCTGAGGCTTTCATGCTCAGTTATGTCATTCAAGTATATAGAAAACAAACATTATTTCAACACGAAAGAACTCATGAAATATGGTACTCATAAGAATATTTTTTTGGCCAAAAAAAGAGAAAAATCTGTTTGATGGTGAAATCCAACCAAGAGATAAGAGATAAATAAAAATAAGGAGTTCAGTATAAAAATTGAGAATATTGGTGTGACTGCTGAGACTGTTGAATATAGCACCAAGACTTAAACACCTGGGGATTATGGCATTAAAAGAGAATATAAAGGTTGTAAATTGTAACAACATAGAAATAATGATCTCAGTACCATAATCAGGAGGTAGGGGTGGAGGACATCCCTTTATTCTTCTTCTTTCATTATGGAGCTTAAGAAATTCTAACCAACGCTGATAATTCAAATTATGGTTTAAGTGTATTTTCTTAATGCATAAGGGTATCACCAGAATAATTTGAAATAGCACTGTAACCACCCAAATCAGTGTGTGGATGGGTGTGTAAATTTGGGAGGAGAGATATGTGATAATTTCCTCATCTTTCTCAGAGGAAGTTTGTAGGTACTATTGAAGGTTGATGAATAAATTTTTAAAATTGTTTAAATGTGGTTTTCAATGTTTTCAAAAACCATGCAAAAGCAAAATAGAGAAACCCAGATTACATAGAAAAGTAAAGAACCAGTTGAAGTATTAAAAACATAAAATATAGAACTAAGACTAAAGATATGATCAGATTGACAAATGCAAGTGGAGTACACAACCTGTTGAGAGAAAGAAAAAAACCCCTCATACCTCATATTGTTTGAAAACGTAATTTCAGAAGATGAAGTGAAAATGAGACAACCCTCAAACAAAGTACCTCAGCAAGGTTGAAAATGAGATACGGGCGAAACCTTCCACTGCCAAAACAGCCCCACAGCAGACCTGGGCAAATGCGAAGGAAAACATGAAAGAAAAGGAAGCAGGCATCTCAGTGTTTATATCACCCAAGACTAATGATAACAACAGCCCAGAGAAGTGAACCGGTGAAAAATTGAGAAGGCAAAATGTTAGATGAGTCTCCAACAAGGTTGTGACTGTCCCCACGAAAAATGAAAGGTGTACAGGTAGAAATGATACATGTCTAGTGCTTCCAGAGCACCTGGGATGCAGCACGTAGGTTCTCAGTAAATGCTAGCTATTCTGTCATGTTTTTGAGCTCTGCTTCTATCCCACGGCTGTTAGTCTCTTTTTCAGAAATTCCACATAGTTATATAAATTCCCCTTAGCTGTATCTCTGCTGCCTTCCAGAGCCCGCGTGTCTGTGTGTAGCGTCGGGTCCCACTTCCGGCACCGGCCTAGTGTTGTGCTGTGCTTTGCCTGTGTCTCCTCTCATCCTGTCCTCCAGCCCCGCTACCTTCCAGCTCTCTGTTGGGTACACTGGTCCAGGCTCTTGGGCTCACAGCACAGTTGTTTCCACATGACTGTGGGTCCCTTGTGACGTACTTCCTGTCTGCTCCACAGTCTATTATTTTCAAAAGCCTTCAAACATGAGGATACTTCTGGTATTTTCCTAAGACCTCCTCTTCTGATTTTCTTTTGGTTCCATCTCTACTGTATCTCTTTGATGTTAAACCGCATGGGGGAACTTTTCCTACTGCTTGTGGTTTTTCACTATTTTCAAAAGCATTGAGTCATTATAACTCAGGTCCATGAGGAAGGGTAGACATTATCGTTCAAGTCACCATTGTCCATTTTGTCTCAACTCATTGGACTCTTGTATTCCTTGTCCTTATTCTTCTTGGTTCATGTTCTTGTGTCTGTTTCTGTTTTAGGACATTTTCTTTGGAGACCAGTTGATGTCTCCATTTGATTCTGTGATGCTGGCTTTTTATTCAACTCTCGACTCTGATCTTAAAATCTGTCCTTTATCATGGTCTTGGATGAGAATCACTTCTTTCAGTTCCATTCTTGTAAGGTGTTAAGGCAGGTTTTAAGATGGCTCCCATGAGCTTTGTCCCCTTGTATTATTTCCATGATTATGTTATGTTATATGTTATGGCAAGTGGGAGATTACCTGAATGCACCTCATTATGTGAGCCCTCTAAAAGCAGAGAGTTTTCTCTGGCTGGTGGCAGAAGGGGAAGTCAGGGGATTTGAAGCATCAGGGTTCGCCACATCAGTGCTAGCTTTGAAGATGGGAGGGGCCACCCGCCAAGGAATGCAGGTGGCCTCTGGAAGCTGCCGGTAGTCTCTGGCTGACAGCCAGCAAGTCACCGGGACTTGAGTCCTGCAGCTTCAAGGAACTGCCGACAACCTAACTGAAAGCAGATTCTTCCCCAGAGCCTCGGTATTAGAGCCCAGCCCAGCTGACACCGATTTCAGCCTTGTGAGACCCTGAGCAGAGAGAACAAAAGCACAGCTTGCCAGACTTCTGACCTACAGAACTCGGAGTTAATAAGTGGGTGTTAATTGAAGTTACCAAGGCTGTCATAATTTTTACACAGCAATGGAAAACTAATACGTAAACATTGCTCACTAGCTTAATATGTTCCAGAGAAAAATCTGATGATGGATTCTTGATGGGAAGATGCCAGGGAATATTGCAACGCTTTTGCAAAGAATGTTGAAACCAAAATATAATGTGAACTTTTTACCACCACACGTGCCCATCATCCTCACAGTCACAGAAGGAGCTGGTAGTCACCATAGCCTCCACTTCTCCCTCTTCCTCACTCTCAGTTTGTCAGCACATTCAGTCACATGGCTATCCAAAACATCTCCCCTATTTGCTATTCTCATCGAGTGGTCTTATTTAGAACCTCCATTACTTCTTGATTAAATTAGTATAATAGCCTCCTAACCCAGGACTTTCCTCAGTTCTCTATATAGCTCTTGTCTTGAAGTTTCTGAATTTGTAATTTGATTATGTCACTCTTCTATTTCAACTCCTTCATGGACATCCTCTAGCTTTCAGCAGGAAATTCAAACTCCTTGGCATACTATTTCCAGCTTGAAGTTCTCCCCCACTTATCACTGGCTTTAGTCATACCAACTTACTTGCTTTTGCTACAATGAAGCATATGTTTTCACCACTCTGTGCCTGGAAGACGACTGCCAATTCTGTCTGGAAAATTGCTCTTCATACTTAAAACTTAATTCAAACATCGTGCCTTCCAGAAAGTGTTTTATGAGTTAGATACAGACACTTCTACCATATGATTCCTCTTCATTCTTAGATAGTTGGGTGCCTGAATAGGGGCTTTCTTCCCCTCATGATTGACAGACAATGACAACCACTTTCCCAACACGCAGGAGAGCCTGGATTTAGATCAGTGTCATGCATCAGACAGGGTCTCGTCCAGGTTCAAATGTAGAACATCGCTCAATCTTTATCATTGTCTTAGAGCAGTGGTTCTCAGCCTTCCTAACGCTGCGACCCTGTAATACAGTTCCTCACGGTGTGGTGACCCCCATAAAACTATCTTCGTTGCTACTTCATAACTGTAATGTTGCTGCTGTTATGAATCTGATATGTGTTCTCCGACGGTCTTAGGCGACCCCTGTGAAAGGGTCGTTCGACCCCCAAAGGGGTCGCGACCCACTGGTTGAGAACTGCTGGTCTTAGGGAATGACCAGCTTTGGAGCAGAGATGGGCAATTTGCATAGGAAACTCAGGAGTTGTCTAGGAAAGATGGCTAATCGCTCCTGTCTCTCTTCTCACTGAAATTTGAGTTTCTACGGACTTGGTGTTTATAGGCTTGACTGACGAACGTCTAACGATAGGGAAGGACAGCAGGGCTTTTCAGTAACACTGTGTCGGGAGAGAGATGCGAACGGCTAATGCAAAGGGACGACGCTTCTAGTGAGCGAGGAGCTGCTGAAATGGCCTTGAATGGGTTAATCTGGGGGGCGTTCTTGCCCTGAAAAGTGATTTTTGGGGAATGGAAAAGGCTGGTAACTCAGTTCCAGTAACGCGTGGCCCGCCTCGATGTGTGACATGGACCATCTTCTCTTGATGGATGTTTTCCGAGCACCGAGTAGCAGGTCACTGCACATAAGACGGGACCGTGAGCGGCTGCAGCCACTGCTTGTGTTGCGACTCCAGGAGTTGTTCTTCCGCCTGATTATCTGCCGTCCTGTGAGGTGATGGGCACCAGGGCTCATTGTGGCAGCCTCACACCCGTGCAAGGGACTGAGGGCAGAGACGGAGAGAGGTCTGACATGGTTTCCTTCTTACTGAGGGGACACTGTGGAGTGGGCAGGCCCCCTCGTGGAGCTCTTGTGCTTCGGCAGCTAGCAGTGTAGGGTCTTTGTTTCACCCACGGTGCTTGGACACAATCTGCTCAGGTTTCAGCTTCAACTGCTCAGTTGGAGCATGTCTTCCATGTTGGAGGTGGGACGATAGGGTGGACTTCCTTCTGCTCCCAGCATGTTGGTGTTCAAACAGAGTGCTCCGGGATCTGACCATTGCACCCCAAACTACCACCTTCATAGTTTTCTTACTCGCATTTGTTTGGGTCAGTAACAGAAACAAAAGTAATAGAAGCAAAACTCTATAAGTAACAGAATTAAAATTTGAGCTACCAAAAGCTTTTGCCATGGCCAGGAGACCCTAATCGTGCGGCATTGGGATTGTCAGTCCTCAGTAATCAAGGCTGGGCCAAGAGGCCTCAACAGGCGTCGAAGGAACACGGCACTGTATTTACTGGTTTATCTGTTTGTTTCTCCAACCAGGTTATAAACATTTTGGAGCCCTTCCTTTTTTTCTATTTCTAGTGAGCATCTCATTCACAATAAGCAATTCAATAATATTAAACTAGTCTTTAAAAATTCAGGGTTTTACATGCTGTATTTTTGTTCATATGTCTTTTTTTTTTGGAAAGGATTTCAATTTTATTCTAGGTCATTGATGGCGGGTTTGCAGGAGGAGATTACCACAGTCTGATTTCTAGCTGCTTGGGGAAGATGGTAGATAAGAAAGCAAGACAGGAAAACCGGAAGCCAGTGTTCATATATTTTGTCACACTTGCTTTTACAGATATAACACGCATTCTCAAAGGATGACGAACTCATAATTAAGTATGCTTCTTAATTACAAATTATTTTGATACTTGAGAAAAATATTTGATGTAGATTTGTTGGTAACATAATTTTGCCTAATCAAATAAATACTATGAAAGTTAAAAAAAAAAACCACTGCTCTACTAACACATTTAAGGTATATTGGTTTTCTCCAAATTTGAAAATTACATAAGAAAATATAGTATTCCTCCATAGAAAACATAGAAATTAGAAGTTAATAAGAAGAAACACATATCAAACGATTATACATATTTAGCTCTATTAAATACTATTTTAAACCAATAAAATGCTTGAATATTTAATTTTTAAAATAACTTTCTTTGTAATTCATACGATGAAGGAAGGACAATAGTAATTTGAACTATTACTCTAATTTTAAAATTTTACTACAAATGGGAAACATATTTTTTGTAACCTTTTCGATTTCCTCCCTTTATGCAAAATAATGCAAGGTAAAAGTCTTGGAAATGCTTAGAAGCATGAGTCAATGTATTCAACTCTGAAAATGGAAAGGTGCCCTATTAATTTCTCCTTGAAAGTATATTAACTCAAGCCACGTAGCAGAAAAGCATCTGTTATGGGTAAAGTAGCTGGTGGAATCACATAATTTTTTTGTTCTAACTGGTGAGAATCTATACAACCATTTTTGATGAACAATTGGAGTCATCCCAGCATGAACATATTTAACAACTCTTCCAGGATAAATAAGAACCCTCTCCTTTAATCTCTGACATGGTTTTGCAAAGAATTTTGCATGGAGCAGGTGCACAATAAATGATTTTAGAAACAATTGAAAGATAGATGCAGAAACAAAGAGAAGTTAGTACAAAAGTGCTCTGAAAGCAAAACCCACATTGAGTGTCTTTGATGTTTAGACCATTGAGAGTAAACTTGGGACAAAATAGTTTTTGTATGTAGAAAGTTATCCATTTCATTAATGCTCATTTGGAAAATCAATATTTTTTATTTAAACCAGTGATTTAAACTTTTTTTGCCTGTCTTGAACTTTGTGGTACTATGCCCTAATTATCTCTCCTTTTCATACCCTTACCTCAACACAGACCCATAGACATAAGTACTCAAATTCAGGAAATGTTTTCTTTTTACAAAGAGCCAAATATTCAGCAAGCAATCTTAGCCCCAAATCTTTAAAAAAAAAACCTAACTTTTGAAATTGAAAAAAATATTTTCCAAGCTGCTGGATGAAATTTTTCCTCAGCACTTTTGCTTGTGAGGCATTTTCCCTGTGGTCCACACGTTATCCTGAACACTGTGCTGGCTCAGCACCATTCTCCTGTCCATTATCATGTATTCAGAAGAGATGAGCATTGCCTTTCAGTGTGTATAATGTCGGTCTCCCAGGTATTCAGCCTCTTTTCTCCTGATGAAGAAGCCTAGCTGCAATATTCAACACTAAAAAAAAAAAATTCTAATGTCTTTTCCTGAGTCACCATCCAATATCAAACCCTGGGGATTTCAAGGTCAACGTGTGTGATAGCTCAACACTGAGAATCTTGACTATGTGGGATCACATAGACATGAAAAAGATGCTTTATGCACTTGCTGTCTGAAAGTGAATGTAAAAGCATGTAAAATTTAAGGTACAAAAGCTTAGGAAAATATTACAATTGTCACACTTGATTACTTTTAGACACAGCTTGACATTCCTGAAGAATAAATATTAAAGAGTAACTCTTCTTCAAAGATATGAAAATTCACTCATTCAGGTATTCAATAAATATTCATTGGGAGCTCACTGTGTATATAATGCGGCAGGTACATTGATGGATAGCAAAGATGTGTAACATGTATTGTCTCTGTGTGTATCATTTCCTAGAGGATTGTATCAACAAAACAGAAATAAAGAGGACTGATAGTTGTCAATGGTGTTGGAAGTTATTCTTTATGTACAGTAGTAACATGACCAGGCATACTTTTAATATTCTTGTCTCCCCAAGGATATATTATCTATTACTCACCAATAACCAAGGAGAATTTTAAAAAGATAGTTCTATGGAGGAAGTAGACCTACATCATAATTGATTGAGGACAAATAATCTGAGGACAAATGGTCTAAAAGTTTCCAAGAGAAATGAAGTAAGCCTGACTTGATTATATAGGTTATCTATTTTTTGGGGATTATCATACAGAAAACAAAATGTGTCAATGCAATGTAACATTGGGATCCCATGATTGTAAGGGAGGATTTTGTATGTATAGGAGCTGCTCATTCTCTAAGGACCTAATGAAAAGTCTTTGAAACTAAGGGACCAAGAATTAAATGGGTTGTTTAAGAGAATCATGTAAAAATTTTTGTTTTTTTCCCTCCCTAGGAAGAGACATGATCTTTCAAACTGTGAACTAGATTTTCACGAGACTGAAATTTTAACACTGCTCAATGTCACTAAATTGTTCTATAAAATACAGTATTACTATTTCTCTAAATTTCCCATGTAGCCTACAAGTTTGACAGAAAGGTGCACGACTTTACATCTTTTAGGCTGTTGGGGAAATGGAGATAATTCGAACTTTAATCACATCAGGCTAGAGATTGGAGCTACAACAAATTCATGGCCTTGAACACCAACTTGGACCTTAATACTACCTGGAGGAGATTGCAAGAATACTCTCAGTGGAAAATGACTGATCCAAGACAGAAGGTTTGCCAAGGCTGACATTTGGGTGCTCCAGTGAAACCAAGTTTCCTTCCATCACCCTACGGTGAGGCCCAGTAGCTGACACATAGAGTTTCTAATTAGCTTTTTAGGACCTCACAATTAACTATGAATAGACACAGCTAACAATAACCAGACATGTGAGGAAGACTTCTAATGTAGAAGACAAAGATCAAAGCAACCAGAAAAGAAATTCAGAAAAATAGAGACAAGCAGCAGGGAGCAGAAGAAAGTATTTTTAAAAAATTATTCATGACCTCAGAGAGATGGAGAGTTTCTGAAGGGACACTTCAAGCAAAGGAAAACTGGCAGAGATGACCTGATGTGGGGAGAAGGAATTTACGAATCACGTCAGCACCTGTGTGGCTGCACTGTGACAGAGATATAGGAAACTAAGAAAATTCAAAAAAAGTGGCACTTGTTAATTTCAGGAAAAAACAGAGTTGAATAAGAAAAGATGTGAAATTATAGTCCAGTGTAAGGCTCAACTATGAGCAACATTGAAACAGGGTAATGATGTGAACTCTTAATCGCCAATTGTGCTTAACGGTGTTGGAAGGATGAGGAGTAAGTGTGTGTGTGTGTGTGTGTGTGTGTGTGTGTGTGTGTGTGTGTTGTGGGGGATGTAAATCGAAATCCCTCCTCTCCATAGTGGGAAGTCAGTAGACAATCTTCAAAACTGTAAATCTAAGAATTCATAGTATTAAGTTGAACCATATGAAATTGTTAATGTTAACCACTTTTTACTTTTTAGGAATATGGAAGAACTATCTGGAGAAGTTGAAAGGGATTACCTCTGGGTGAGGGAATGGAGGTGAACTGGGAAGGTTTTGCCGTCAGCTTTATAGAACTATTTGGCGTTTTAGGTAACACAGGGTCCGGCAGAAGTAATGCCCTTCTTAGTGAGCTGGTCATCTATAGCAAATCTTTTATTACAAAATCATAAGCATGTAATTCTGTAACATAGCAATATTTTAACTACTGAAAAAGGGCATTACTTCTGCTGGACTCTGTGTACATATATGTATTAATTTAATAAAAAATTTAAATTAATAAAAGAATGAATAAATGGCTTACTTCCAAATTACCTAAGTGCAAAGACCCAACTTCACTTTGAGGGATGATTAACAACAGCAATTGATCTGATTCTGCTCACCTTTTCTCCTTGAAGGATTTTTACCTTTTAAAAATGATTTTAGGAGAGCTTTCTCTGAAAAGATAAAAATAGTCCGTTCTAATAGCTTGTTTAGAACTCTAATTGGAAATTTGGTTATGTCTTCTTCCAATTAAGCTAATTAAAGTAGAACTCTGATTGGGCCCTGGGAGAGGAGGAGTCCCCTAGCTGAGGCCCATGGAATAACAGCTGACTTTAAAAAGAGAAATGGAAGCAAATGCTGAGGAAGACTGATGAACCAACTCTAGAGGGACTTTATTTACTTACTAACTGACACATTCAGGGAAGGTAGCCAGAAAAGTTTCAAAAGACGGTGGGGAATAGAGAGCTTCACCTGAGGTTTTAAATAAATGTGTAGGAACCATTCCTGGTATTTTAATTGGAAACTTCCAACCTTTTCTAGGGAGGGTACCTGCTTTAATCCCCTCAACATTTGGGAGACAAGTCTGTGCTTTGCATACAGTATGTAAAGGAAAGTGGGAAGGTGTGTGCAAAAATATCAGAACTTACATCCCTCCTCGTCCCTCCCAGAACCTTCTATGCTAGTATAACGGACCTAACCACAGCTCCCCAAATGTGGTCTTTGTTACCTCAGCAACTTCGCCTGTATACATGATCATCCCTGGGAAAGTTGCTATAAATGCAGATTCCCACACCCCATCCTCACCTTTCTCTATGATTCTTTGAATACATTTGGTGTGAGACACACAGTACCTGTTTGCTCCCAGATGAGCTGTAGCCCCCCCCCAAAGGCTCAACTTTTTAAAAAGTGCTTCAAACTCCATAAGGAAAATGACAAATTAAAGTCAATAAAAGTCTAAGGTTGTATATAACCAGTTAATATACTAGTAGACTGCAACTTCATCCAGGTCTATGAGGTAAAGTGTGGGTACGCTTTAGTATAACGAAGGCAGAGCCTGCAAAGTCTGGAATGCCTGTGGCCTGTGGGGTACATAGAGCAGCTGATTGTTTCCGAGTGGGGTCAGGGATTTGCATCTCAGAAACGCACCCGGGGACTTGTCTGTAGTTCTAATGCTCCTTCAGCGGCTCAGCTCAAGGCTTAATGCCCACATCGATCTGCCCTTCAGCTTTTTCCCACTTGAGAGCTATCATTGGACCCTCAGTGTCATTTTTGCCAAATTCTTGTCAGGTAGATATATTTCTCTGGATTGCTTTGGATTTTCAGAGAAAGCTCTCCTAATAATCAAACAAGCTGGATTTAGCAAGTTTATTGTTCTCAATACAAATTACTTATTAAATATATAGTCAATTGTGATTTGTTTTTTGTAATTTTGTGAGGTTTTTCATATAAATATATTCACAAATCAGATAACACTTTTTTCACAATCTTCTAGATTTATGATAAGGAAAAAAATGACTTTACACATAAAATAGGTAGTAAAGTTCTCATCACATGAGAGGTTCAGAAGTCACTGAAGACTCACTCAATTTTAATATATTATTCAGTATATTTTAATACTATAAACGAATACTTGTTATGATGTTTGAAATAGCAAAGCACAAGAAAACACTGTTATAAATTAGCATTAAATTTGTAATAGTGACATTCTGAATAACTTGCAGCTCTTTCTGAATCTCTGCCAAAACCACACATTAGGAAAGAATCAGGTGTCTCTCTTAAGCTTTTGATCCTGGCATTCTGAGAATGAGAAATAATGACAATAACATAAAAATACACTTCTGATCAATAAACTTCAGCTTTCCATTTTGTGATGCCTGGGAGGACAGACAGAAAGGGTCACGGGGAATGACTGTATTTTTTCTGGAACCATCTCCTCTTCCTGGGTTAGCTTGAAGCTCTGACTGTGTCTCATCTTCCCTTAGTCCCTGATACTGTGACCCTGGCCCCCTCCAACCTAGCTATAATATCTGTAGAAAGAAACCACAAGTGACTAATTAGTCACTCACAGGAATCAGAATTCAAAACAGAAATTAGGTTCAATTATAGAGAAATATGGGAAATAGATTACTGTATTTTTCTGTGTATAAGACAATACTTTTCTCTAAAATTATTAGACCAAAAACTGGGGGTTGTCTCACACGGGACTAACCACTTGAGAGGGTTTCTTAACGTTGGGTTAGAAAAGTAGGGGTCATTTTATATATGGGGGCATCCTATACACAGAAAAATATGGTACTTTAGTTTGTTAACAAAGATTTGTAGCTACTCCTGTGCCATGGAGATACTGTCTAACTGGGAGGTTGGGTTTTCTAGGGATATCACAGACACGGGGTTACTGGGGTGGGTACCTGGATTCAGTGGGTACTCATGGCAAGTCTCCTTCCTCCTCCACCACTTCTCCTGTAGTCATGGGATCGGAAGTGCCTAAGAAGTGACAGGAAGTCCTAATGCCTTTCCTCCGCCTCTCCTATTGTAGGGCATTGCCACCGTACAGAGGGCTTACCATAAGTTGATGTTTGAAATGTGAATAATGTCAAGATTATTGTTATATAAACAATTAGAGTTTTTGTAGTCTTGGATAGAATTTTATATTTCTTGGAAATATTTTTCCTTGGGAACATTGTTCCAACTTTATAATTGGAATTAGTTGGGTAATTGGGGTTACTAGGCAGAATTTTGCTTTTCAGTCTTCTTTCTTTTTCTTCACAGAGCATTTAGCCTGATCTTCTAGAGAGGATTGTCTTTGAGGCTGCAGCCATCAGCAGAGTCCAAACTCATCTGAATTTATATAAAGGACAAAAGAATTTTTTCTATATCACAATAAATATTTATCTCAAATGGATGAGATTGAACTATGCATATACAAGGGAAAATATGGGGTTCAGGGGCAGGACTGCAGAGCCTAAATTAAAAGAAGTGAGTTTAATACTAATTCTTGTGATGGGATCTAAGGACAAACGACCCCACTTTGTTTGTGAAATGGGAATGATAGAGCCTATTTTACAGGGGCTTTGTGAGAATTAATAGTAAGTCATACATATGATAGTTATTTCTAAAGTGCTGTATAAAAGTAAGGCATTATTATCAGGCAGCTAAGCAAAGTTAAGAGCTTTAATAAAACCTATCCTTTACTGACTAAAAGGAGACATATTCTTACCCATGTGCAAACAAGATATATTTGCCATTGAAAGTTAAGTTTTTGTGACTAGATGGCTCAGGAAGCAATAAAGATGATCAAATATGTCAAGGGAGACATTTAAAAAAAGGGATAAGTATATTATAGACAGAAGTTGGAGACAATCTACTTCTTTTAAAGAGCCATATCTATTCATAGCATATTTGGAAAAGTATTGAATTTAGGAATATGAGACCTACAAAAATGATCTGAAGAATCAGGGTGTCATTCAGTATAAAATGTTTAGTCAGGCAAACTAAGATTAATAATGGGAGATTAAATCATGGTAGTCCTTGAGGGAAGGCTACACACAGAGCAGGTTTTGCTTGTCTATTTTACCCCATATCCCTGTCACCTTGATCAGTGCCTTGTCCATTGTAGGTTCTCAAATGACTTTTGCAAAATGAATGTAAAAGTTCAGGAGTATTACTGAGGAGAGATACACCACCCATGATGGAATGAATATCTGAATTGTTCAAAGAGATACACATTTGTTGGCTCAGATTTATAAAATAAAGATGTGAGCTAATTATAATGGCAGGCTGAGCATTTAGACTTTCTTAATTATCCCCAATTTTTTGACCATCTCAGGAAGAGAATATGTTTCCCACATGTCATGGTGAGTAGTCAACAAAACCTGGAAAGAAAGAAAACAAGTCTTTCACTGGAGAACTTGATTTCTTAGGTTTGGGATGGCAAATAGGTCAACATTATTCTATTATTGTTGGCTTCTGGGGCATTCCTCTTAGGGATTCTAAGGCTACATCTGAGACATCCATGAATCAATTGATTAGAAATATCTACCATAGGTACTGAAGTCAGGGATGGTACACAGAAACCTCTTAAAGAGGTTTTCAACTTGAAGACTGAATTTGTAAGTGACTTCCTACCTGATCTTCTGATTATTATGGGACATGGCTGTTTTTGGTGACTGAAATTGGGGGAAATTGGGAAAGATACTACAAGATTGACGGAGACAGATTATGTGGCAGATACATGGAGGTTTGCTGACCAGACACACATGCACTTGTGTGTGCACATCTCCCAGCTTCCGTCCAGTTAGTTTGGGCCACGTGACTGAGCTTCGGCCAAGGAGATGTGAGCCAGGCTTGTCCAACCAGGACAGCTTTGAGTGGGGCCCACACATATTCATCAACTTTCTCAAAACATGAAAATTATGCCGGACCCTTCCTGAGCTCAGCAGCTATCGTTAGTGTGAGTGTCTTTACATGGGGCCCGAGACACTTCTTCTTCCACCATGACCCAGGGAAGCCAGAAGATTGGACACCCCGGCCTTAAATGTTCCTCTCTTTCCCCAGCTGTTCTTTGCGATTCCTTATCTTCCTTCATCGGACTTCTACTAATTTCTAACCTCCTACACACCTCTCCACCTGGGCAGAAACAGTTTCTCCTTCCTATGAACACTTTCATCTGTACCTCTCTGAGGCACGTATCTCCATGCCAACCTGGTAGGGACTGTAGTTATGTACTTATATTACTCACAATCCATGAGCTTCTGGAGAGGAAGAGAAATGTAATTCTCTGGCTTACAATCAAATGTTCCATAACACACAGTGGCGTGCCTACTATCTATCGAACAAATGAAAGAATAAAGGAATAGCTCCTTTGCAAAGCTATGAATTCTCCCAGTTAAAAAAATTATGAAACAGACTCTGTGGAAATAGGAGGCAGCTTAAAGAAGAACCAGTATGTAAAATATTATAGCTCTGAATATATTAAACACATTTTATTTACTCATCGTATCAGAATGCTGGAAGGATTTCATTCTTATTTCCTTCTGGACTGGTTCTTGCTTTTCCTATGTTTTTTTTTTTTTTCTCTTTTTTTTTCAATCAGAGATCCACAGATAATTGTTTTTATGGGAGCAAAGTAAAAGATGGAGATTTGGGATGGGCAAAAATATAGAACTATCCTTTTTTATCTAAAGCAATTACCATGAGGATAAACAGCTGTCTTCTTAATATAGCAATTCCATAAATAACAGCAGAATTCTTGGTGTTCCACCAGTAAGAAATCTGCAGGGCAGTGCCAGTGATATATACATTGCTGGCTGGGAGAAACTATGCTTTACAAGCTAATTATAACAAGTTGGCTTTAGTTAGCTATCTGAGAGGTTAAAACAGCAGATTCAGAAAGACAAAGTGCGCATCAGTATGTACATTATTTAAACTGATTACAAACAATAGTTTGAGAGAATTGAAAAAAAAACAAGTTAGAAAAAAACCATTTTATTAAGTAATATCATATAAATAACTCGTTACAAAAATTGATTTGCAAAAGGCATATTTACTCTTTGTGAGAAATCATCTTTTAAATTGCATTCTTTTCAAATGTATACGTCTAAGAAAACAAAGGGAAATGAGAGAAGCCGTTTGGAGGAGCCTGTATTGGCCATTGCACTACAACAAGTGGTCTGGCCACACTGAGCTAAAAAGTAATTGTCTCAACCCCTTTCTTCTAATACAGAAAGCTTTCTCATGTAAACTGTGAAGTTATGAAAATCTCCCTAATAGAAATGATGACGACGGCTGAGCAGTAATGGTTTCCATCAGGTGTTCTCATTGTCAAGGACACAAGCAATACTGACAAAAATGATATGAACTGAGTACTCCAGCCAGTGAGTCTCCAAGGGTGGTATCAGCTTCAGTTTATACTTGGGAGTGTTTTTAATTAAAAACAATTGATACGCAAAAGCTTTTATTTTCTGGGTTTCAAAATCACAAATCACAGTAGGAGAATGCCAGATTGCCTTAGCGTGGTACTACTGAAGATGCACGTAGCATTTATTATAAGGCCTATTCTTATGCCGTTTACTTTCAAAACAATGAAAATAATCACAAACAAAACAGTACAGTGATTTTGAAGCGTTCCTGTGTTTCTTCCAAGCAGATCAGTTTTATGTTGGCTACATGGCATTCCGAACCCTGAATGCCTTGTAACTCTATACATTTGATTCCTTAATAAACACTAAACTAATAGATCATAGAAAACGAAAAGCTTCTAGAAGGTGCCTCTAGACATATTTACATAAATAGCAGAGTCTCGCAAGAAAGACCAAGATCTCATTATAGTGGAATGCTTTTTCCACCGCGCTGGGTCCATGCCTCATTTGTCAGATTAACCCCATTTGAAGAGAAATTTGAGTTTGTGGTCCACGAGTTTGAAAAAAAAAAAGAACTAAGTAACTTGTAAAAGCTCTTTTGAAATTAATCTAATAACCCAGTGGCTCTTCAGCTAAGTGCCTCGGTCCTGTCTGAAGCGCAGCGGGTAATAGGCTCTGTTTCCATTTGACCTCCTTTTGGCACTTTCATCTGCTGGCTAATGTTCCCCCCAAATTAAAAAATGAAAATGCACCATAAATAAGGTATTACAAAATGGGGAGCAGATTAAAGATTGTCTCAGCCATGCTTAAATTAAATTGACGATGCAGAGAGCATAAACTTGTGGCTTTAAAAATGAGCTATTTCTTTATTAACTTTTAACAAGTGTGCGAGTCGATGTGTTTCTTTGCTAAGAGGGTATTGCTCTGCACATTAAATATGGTTGAAGTCTGATATATTTTAGTAGAGAATTATCCCTTCAGAAGATTATTCCATAAAGATGCCGAAGGGAGATTTAAAATGCTGCAACTCTTGTTAACAGGGCTGAACTTTTAAGGGGACCCTGTTGGAATTCTGTATTCTCTGCAAAAGAAAGCTGCTTGTCAGACCTTAGGAAATGTTCATCTCCCTTAGGATTCACATACTAACTCTTCATCTTTCCACTCACAGTCTGATAAAGAAGGCTGAGTTGTAGTTTTAAGGTAAACACTGTGGACTGCTTAGATTTTTAATCCCGTCACAATTCAAACAAAAGTTCATCTAGATGAAAACATAAAAACCAAAATTACACTAAAACGATCCTATTCAGAGGGGATCTTCCAAAATAGTGGGGATCGTGACTTTCTGGAGGTTTCTTCCAAAGTAATTACACTACTTCAAAACTAGTGACGAGGATACAATGATGTATTTGGGGGTTCAGTTTCTGGGAACATTAACATCTAGCTGGATGTGACTGAAATATTTAGCTTGTTCTCAGGAATCAACTCTATTCTTTCCTTTCAACTGCGTACTTTTTATGGTCATCAAGAATACAAAATCAAGGACTACCCAATCATAGTTGATACACTATTATCTCCAATGAACTACCCATGTCAAGGCAAAGCATTAAATAAAAGGTATTATTCAGCAAACCAGGACATCTAAAATTTATGTACCTGAAAACAAAAATAATAGAAACATCCTCAAGTTAATTTGGATCCATTACATTTGGATGCTTTCAAGATAAATTTTCAGCCGTTAAGAACGTTTTGCGCAACTTTTTGGGAGCTGAAAAGCAAAACTAAATCACAGATTTTTATACGAGGTTAAAATCGAATTGTCAGGTTTTGTTCCATGTGAAAATGGAGTTAATTTGTGTCTGAGCCTCCCCTTATGCACCTAAACCATAAAGCTAAGAAAGCTCTGTAAAAAGCCCCGTATTTATTGTGCCCAGATGCCCTTCTTGTGGTTCTGTGGAGACATCTTGGCTTTTCCCCCATTTGATTTACTTTTTATTTGGGGGCAAGTATTTCCTGAGCCTTTCAGCAGAAACTGGCCATGAGGTGAAGGGGCTTTACATTTATGCATGATGGCATACTATTTTAAAAATTTTAACTTATTCCAGTGGCATCTTTATGGTTTGGAAAAAAATTCTCCCCTTTGAACAGAGGAAAAAAAATGTTTCTGAAAACAACCTATAAAAACAATCTGCTCACATTTATTGAGTTTTAGTTTTTCAGTGATTAAGCAAATATTAACATTTTTAGCTCTTCCCACTTTCCATCTTTCTCCTCACTACCATCTAGTAGCAGGACAGAGACAATGTGAAAGGCGAGCTGAACACTAGTTCTTTTCCCCGCCAGTGGTCATTCGTGTTGACCTGGATCCGTGACCCGAGAGCTCGGTGGGGAGGAAGTGAGACGTGGGCAGAATGATGGAACGGGGGCTCTGCCATTTTCATGATGTCAGAGTCTTAATTATAGGAAATTACTCTACTTTGATACTTGCAAGACCCGAGTGCTAACTATTCAGCTCCAGCCTCTAATTATTTAATTTCTTAGAGATTCACTTTATCATCAGGTTTTTGTGATAGGGGATTAAACAGTTATTTCAGTACTTAGTCATGCTAACCTGTCCTTGGTATGCTGTATCATCTTCAGGATGGGATAAAGTACCCTGCCAATTACATCTCAAATACCCCACTACAGAACCACTTCCACTTGTGAGGACAGAGTAAATCTTACCCTTAAACATTGGAAGTTGCTAGTGTCAACTCAGACATTCCAATTAACACCAAAAGTTCAAAAGGAAAACTTCTAATGATAGCTTTCTTTTTATAGGATCGTCTTCCTTGATTTAGTTGGTTGCAGGACATGAAACGTAAGGATAGAGAACTCTTTAATTTTACAGTAAGCCATGTGATTCAGGTGCTGTTCTATTGCTATTAATAACTAGTTCTTATTAATTAACTTTAAAACTATCTTTCTTCAGTACTTACCCATGACATATGTCTTGATTCATTACAGTGAAGTCCTCCCGTATTATTTTGTTTGCATTTCTCTCCCTCTCTCTCTCTCTCTCTCTCTCTCTGTGTGTGTGTGTGTATGTGAACAACCAAAAGAAAACCCTGAAAGCAGAAAAATACCCAAGCATGAAGTACTTGGTAGTACACAAGGAAATCCTTTACAACATAGAAAACCATTCAAGAAATGCAAGGAATAACATGGTTGTAAAATGTTTTCACTCTAAATGGGTAACCCAAACACTACATTTCTCTTGTTTTGAAAGTGCTGTCTTCACTTCCTGGGTAATACACCTATTTGAAACAACTAAACAAGTGTGTTTTCACACAAAAGATATCCCCAAACGGAAACGACATTAGGATTACCTGTAGAAAATTAACATTAATTCAAAGTAAATCCCTAAGATTAATAATTGAAGTCGGCCTATTCTTAAGTACATATTTTTTATATATATATATATATATATATATATATATACACACACACACACACACACACACACACACAGAGAACCTGTTTGTTTGTTTTTTTCAAAATAGGAATGTTTTCATTACAGTACTTTGGAAATTTCTGAGGACTGCACACGTAAGATTCTAATGGTAAAAATCATTAGAACAGTCATATGAAATAAATGATTTGAACCTGCCAAAAGGATTAGTTCAGTTCAGTTGGGTCCTCTAGATAATAACATAATGCTAATTGCATAATTAGAAAAACAATAGATTAGATGGATTTACATTACTTTCCTGTCCTAGTTTGAGACCATTACTTTATCATTAGTTCAAAGACAAGGATGGCACGGTTGCCATGGAAACAAAGTTAAAAACAACGAAAAAATATTAATGCTTTTGAAAGTCAACTATCGTTTTAATTACCATCTGAAACACTCTTGTGGAAGGGAATCCGAGTTTTCCCTTTCTAGGCATCTTTCAAACATGCCATATGTAGGTTTTCACCATGATCATGACTCCTCTATGTCTACGTCATACAAACAGATAGGTGCTTCTGGATGTGAAGGGCAGGGCATCAGGTTCAAGTGTGGCTGGCTTTCACCACCCCATTCAACTCCAAGAGCAGGACTTAAGTTTTATTTAATCTACCTTTACTAATGAAACTTAATTTTGTAAGAAGTATCTGAAGAATATGAATTATTGTACTTCACACTGCTACTTTCAAGTATATATTAGAGTAATACTGACGACAACTACAGACAAGGAGTTAAAATGCATCTCAGAAAATTTCCTTCAAGAACTTCTAAACAGTTAGACTTATCTGTAAATAGCCTACTGATGGTTGAAACAATTTGCAGTGATCTGTGGTACGTTTGGTGGCCCAAACTTTAAAATAGGCTAACTATTTCCTCTGTTAACATTATTAGCTATTTTCCCTTTCCTTTTGTATGGTACAAGGGCAAACGTAACGAATTTGAGTTAGTTGTAAGGAATGAGGTCTTATTTTATTTTTTGTTGTTTTTGAATGTTGCCATTTAATTTCCTTCTATTCCTAAAGAGGAGTGAGGATCTTAAAGTATTAGTGAATTTCATGTTTTGAATAGTCATTGGTGCAAGAAGAAGTTCTTGAAGAACACACAGGATGGACAAATGTCATTTCAAATTCTTGGTGGCAGAAATACACACCCACATAGAGTTCATTACCTCCTCCTGATACGGACTACCAGGAGCAACCTCACAGCTAGTTGTTCCTCCCTCATTTCTCTTACTAAAACCCGATTTCACCATTAAAGCAGGATCCCTCATCCCATTAGCCGAGGAGCGTGTATCAGAGCAGGGGGCTGACCTGAGTCAATGGAGTGCAGTCCACCAGGCCAGGCCCGAGGCCCCGAGCGCGCCCCTGCCGTCCGGCCTCACCTCCGGCGCGGGGACAGGGTTAACCGGACGCGCTAAAAAATAAACATCTGCCTCTCGGGAGCGCACAAAAGTGTACTTAGAAAACGGTCTCTGACACTGGGTCCGCGGCGACGGCGGCCACTGACGTCTGGGGCGGGCGGAACGGAGGACCCTTCACGGAGCGGTGGGTGCGCACACAGATTTCAGGGTCGTGCTGGAAGATGAAAAAGGCAACATACTAGGAGTCCTTGTCACTGTCCACGCCTCCGTACATGTCGGCTAGCTTCTTGAACCGAGGGCCCCAGTCACTCAGGTAGTCATAGTCTTGGTCCCCGTCCGTGGTCACCGACTCCAGTGAGCTCAGGGAGTCGGCCACGGAGCCGGTGCCCTCGTAGGCGTAGGTGGCCAGGGAGTCGTAGGGCGGCGCCGTGGGGTCCGTGTCGTTCTCCTTTAACCTTTGGTTAATGAAATCCCGGACGTCGGTGTTGTCGCGGGCCGCCGGAGTCCGTCGGGGCAGGAAAAGCGCCTCGGGCACAATGTCCCTGCGTGATTTGCTGTCCTCGATGGCTTCGGGGTTCCTCAGGGTGCCGATGTCGAAGGCCTGCGTGTCCTCCTCTCCGCCCCCTTCGTCGTTGTAGCTGACAATGTTGTCCCTGATGTCCTCTTTGGAAATGATCAAAGGTTCCTTCTTCCGCTGCCGCCTCAGGGCTGCAAACAGCACCACGGTCACTGGAAGCAGAGACAGAGCAGGGGGGGAGGGGAAGTTAGTTCGCCGCCCGGTTCGTGCGGGGAGGAGCCGGGCCTGCCAGGTGCTCTAGCAAAGTGCAGACTCAACTTTTCTGTCTTTGGGGACGCGCTCGCCTTCATGCATGATCAAACCGGGACCCAAAGAATCGGAGTCAATATTTGAAAGGAGGTTATAATTTAAGCAGAGAACAAAACATTGTCATATTTTTGTCAGGAGTTCCTTTTTGCTTTCAAATGGCAAACTAGTTTCAAGGGAAGGAAAAAGATGAAATACTAATAAAAAAAAAAAAAATCTCAGCCACGGTGAGAGTACTGCCAGAAGAGTGCAAATTGTGCTGAACACCTAAAATGCTCTGCAACTGCTTAAAAGCACAAGGCTGGCACCTTCCAGTGTGCGGAAGGGTTTGCATAACTCCACATCCAAAATAACTTTTGCACTCTGCCTTCTTTTTTGTTTTCCTGACCAAAGTGTAAAATTATTTTGAAACCCAAAGTAGAGATGTGAATATTTGCATACGTTTCCCACATGTGAGGAAATAGTATGAATAATACCTGAAGGGACCCAGAGACAATTAAGAAGGCTCTTTTGCCCTTCAAAATCAGCCAGTTCGAAGAGGCCAGGTAGTAACACACAGCCAGATTATTTCTGTTGGAGCTAAACAAAATAAACGCATTTAAGTGGGAACTTAAAAAGAAAATCTTTAAGAGATTCATGGTCTCTGCAAGTTTGTTGCCTGGATGCTCATTCTTTGGATTTCTCCTCCTAACTCAAATTAGAGACCAAGCAAGGATTGCGTCTAAATAGCTCCTGATGTGTCTTCACAGCTGGCTGGACAGAACACAGCTGGTTACCTGCAGAGAGACACAGCTACAAATGGGCATATGTAAAAACGTAGCAACGACTTGGCAAAGCACTATCCTGGGCAGAAAATGCACTGTTAAACTGTGTTTGTCCAGGGGACTTTACTGCAGGAGGTACCAGTAATGTCTCTTTATTCTCTCATCCACAACATGGTCCCCTTTTTGTGGGCCATGAAAATTGAATTATCGTAATAAGAATTGCAGAGGAATGGCTTTTGGTGGATATGTATATCTACCTGTGTAATAACAGATACCTGCGTACCTGTGCATCATTATATTTATAGTAACATTTCAGATGTTAGTAGTATTTATTAATAACTGATTATCAGTTGAGAGAGTTCTATGTGTCAAGCACTGGGCTCAGTGCTTTGTATACTGATCTCATTTAATTATCATAATAGCCCTACCAAATAGGTACCATCATTATAACCCCATTTTACATGGAGGGGATTGAGGATGAGAGATGTCACATGTACCAACAATTGAAATCCAGGTCACCCAGACTAAAAAGCGCGCACTCCTAACACGCTTTGGATGACTCCTGTATGCATTGAGAACCACTGATAATCGCAAGTTGAAAAGTAGAAATGATTAAGCAAAGTAATCTACCACCTTCCTCCAAATTAAAAAAGAAGTATCAGTTCATTAAAAAGTTATAACAGGTTTTCTCGCACGCAGCATAACTTAGTCAGATGCCACGAAATTGCCCCTGGTTCCAGAAGTCAGACTCAGCTGTAAATAAGTGAACCCCATACTTCGCCATCTACAATGTGCACTTTTTTGCCCAAATTTGCGAGAGAAAAATAAGGATGTGCATTATACATGGGAGGTACTAATTCCATATCTATATAAATGTTTTTAATTCTTTTATTTATACTTATGAGTTAAAAGTGTAACTCTAGGAATCAATAACAATATCCATATGCAAAATAACGTGTTAAAAAATACTCTCACCTTCACCTCCTAATCAGAACACTCTTTGGGTTTCTACCTGAATCAGTGCTTCCCGAATGGCTATTCTTTTAGATCTCAAATAAACACTTGTTGCTTCTCAAAAACAAAAAAGTACTAAAATTCCTTTATAATACAAAAAAGTACCTAAATATAAACAAATAAAAATTTGAATTAAAAAATTAAAACAGGGAGTTCCCTGATGGTGTAGTGGCTTAAGGCTTCAGTGGTGGCACTGTCAGCGCTGCAGCCTGGGTTCGATTCCCAGTCAGGGAACTACCCACATACCAAAAAGCAAAAAAAAAAAAAAAAAAAAAAAAAAATTAAAACAAAAGACTTTTCCCCTGGAAGTTGGGGCCAAAAAATGTGAGTGCGCATTATACACGTCAAAACACGGTCAGGCTTTGACTCATGTTTGGATGATGGACTGTTTCTGAAGGAAATACAGTTTTGGCATTTTCAGCTGTGGTTGTGTAATTGTGCACATTCTTTCTTGTTGCCAGGGAGTATTCTGGTACCACGTTTGTTGTATTCAGTCAAGGTATTCATTCATTCATTCATTCATTCATTCATTAAATATTTATGTAGTGCCTCCTCTGTACCAGGTACAGTTCTAGGCACTATCGATGAAAAAAAACTGATCAAGACCTCCACCCTCATGGGGTGGGCAGGAGCGGTGGTGGTGGTGGTGGATGGAGACAAATAAAAAAACCCCAATGTGCATCATAAGTGAGGAAATAGTGGAAGGTGGTAGGTAGAGCCGAGGAAGGAGGATGGGAGGGCTTCTGGGTACGTCTGAGGGCTGGATGTGTTTCCGGAGGCAGATCCATGGTCGTTGAGGAACCGACTTGTGAGCCCAGACAGGAAGAGTCAACCGAAGAGTTCCCTGGGGAAGAGGGCAGAGCTGGAGCAGAGGCCCCGGGGAGTGAGTGGCCTGGAGTCCCTGCGGCTGGGCGGGGGGGCGCGGGACAGCAGGGAAGCAGGGAAGGCACCCCCGGGGGCTGCCAGGGCTGCTGCACGCCTTCACTTCTCTCTGGGGTCCAGGTAGGTGGAAGCTCGCAGGGCTTTGGGCAGAGGGATGCTCACAACGTACCTCTTAGACTGGTTCACAGTGTGACTAGCGACATGGATTTGCAAAACGGGGTTGTAAGGACAGCCTTTGCGAACAGAGAATAGAATTCAGCTAATTCACTCTTAAAAAATTAAATGCTGATGTACTTGGGTTCATTCCATCACTTAAGACAAGGGAGCAGGCCCTGATGACGTCCTAATTCTGAAGCCACCTCTGTCTTTTATCTTTGTCTTGTGCGTACCTCTCTATGACGGAGGGCACATTCAGCCATTCAAAGACTTTTATTCACTGCCTCGTCCTCCTACAGCTGCCACTGCCTTTACCTTTTCTTATTAGCCCAATGCACCTTTGAACAGAATTTCTTGAGAATATAACTGTCTAGAAGGGAGAGCTTTCCAGAACTAACTTTTATAAGCTGGAAACGTGAGATCTAAGCACACGGAACAGAAAGGCTCTGAGAAGGTAATGCGCTGGGGGGGTGCCCTCCCCAGTACCTGAGCCCCCCTCTCCCTAACCCCTTGAGGCCAGAGGACAGCAGTAAGATTATTCCCAAGTGGGGAGACCCTTGGACAAATCGGTGCTGCAAATCTCATCGTAAATCTAGAAAGTAGCAGGCATTTGAGATCAGCAGACTGAGGTTTACTTAAAGGCTTTGACCTTTCTGTTTCGTTCTCTGAAAAGAGAATCCATGACACCACGCCCCGCCCGGCGTTGTTTCCAGGAATGCGTTAATGTATGTGGATGCTTTGCAAACTCTAAAGCCCCAGAGCAGCTCAACATGTAGTAGCTGTTTTACTGTTGTTTTATTTGTGTAAATAAAACAACAGATGCCACATGATCCACTTTTTGGCTGCAGACTTCCTACTGTGTAAATGTGGCTTTGCTTCCCTTACAAACGCTCCGATTCCATTTCCCTCAGATATCTCACTTTCAGTGTGGACTCTCCTTCAGCCAGGAAGCTGCCTTGCATCCCATTTGCTCACCAAATAAGTGGAAGCCCAGAGGCTGAGGGAGGAGACCGGAGTTTGGAGCTTAGGTCTACCCCGCGTTAGCTGTGTGACTCGGCTTTGCGAGCGCCCATCTTGGAGCCTGTTTTCTTATTGAAGGTGCAGATAAATACATACCAGGTGGCGCTGAGGATTAAGTGAGAAAAATGTTTGTAAAGCACCTTGCCCCGTGTCTAGCCCGTGATGTTGGCCTCGCGAAAGGTGAAGTCTGATTTTTCTCCTTTTTTATTAGGTTCAGAATTCTGAAGAGACTAGACAAGATGTGGGAGGCACTGAGGCCAATTGGGAGTACTGGGGCGATAGCAAATTCATGGAAGAAAGGGGATGAAAAGAGGGGACAAAGGAAGCTGGGCAGAAGGAAGAAAAGGCGAAGGAGAGAATAGGTCCATGATGAGGGAAAGGAAGCATCACCTCTGTGAGATGAGAGTCAGCACTCCTTCCACAGACCACAAGAAACTCCACGAACGCTACCCAAGCACAAGCCTACCAATCCAGCCCGTCTGAACATAACACTTTTTATTGAAAAATATTTGTATCCTGCTCTTCCACAACAATATTTACAGACTCACCATTAGAAACACTGATTTGTCTTTGCATGCTGTTGGTTTGTATCCATCCTCCTATCTTAACAATCCTTTTTGCCCACAGATTAGGTGACAAGAGAATCACAGTTCTGCGGTTGAGTTTCAAGGCATCTGTTAGGATCAGCAAAGTTGATCTGGAATGTGGGGCCCTGAGCAGGAATCCCTGGGCCTTGTCTTCTTGGAGAAATGCAGGTCCCCTTTTCACTCTTCTCAAAGTCACTATATTTTCATTTTAACCTAACTTCTTAACTTTTCTTTTCCCACTGTGTAGGCAAGCTCTACAAATCTTTTATTTTTGGAAGGGCTGCATTAGCTAACATGGGATTTCTTAGTTCACTGACAGGAGGCTTTTGAGCCTTTTGAGTTTCACTTGTATGCTTACTTGGTTGGGGTAAACATTTTATTTGAACCATTGTTAGGCTTTGATTTTTGCTTTTATTGTATTCACTTCTCTTAGGTCCCAGATTTACTTCCTTGGTCACAGAAGTTCTTTATTATGGAGAGTCTGGGAAACAATAGACACTATGTATGGCAATCATAGAGGTATGCTAAGAAAGTAGTTATTTAAATGGGGAGATCAAAATAAGTTTGCTGGGTTACAGAAAATCTCATTGCTTTTTATTTTCCTGTATGAAAGAGAAAAAGTCATCACATTTGTCTTGCCACTTTCTCTTTGATTTTCAAACTTTAACTTCATAGAAAGGGCCTTCATCATATACTCCATGCCCAAAGACTTTCTTTCTTTAAAATTTAATAATGTTTGCCAGGTTAAATATTAATCAACAAATAAAATGAAAAGAGCATATTTATGTTGACCTCGACTCCCCCTGAGATGCATTCCCAGTCTGACAGGCAAGAGGTTCTTTTGGAGCAGCGGTTCCCAGGGCAGGTAAAGACATGGGCAGGTTGCACATTTGCTCCTCCAAAGCCACATATCCAAGCAAAAACTAGTTCATGGTTGAGCAACACTGATTCCCCGCCTATGACTCTACTCACCTAGATCAGGCTGGATGCCTTAATGGGGAAGGCGGATAAATCTAGAGTACCACAGGGACAGTGTGTGCCCCTCAGCTTGGGGAGGTAGGACGCAGGGAGAAGCCGTTTACCTAGTAGGGTCACGATGCACAGCAGGATGGCAATGAGAGCCCCCGTGCTCAGTCCCGTGGGGTGGACCAGGGCCTCCGCGTGGCAGGACTGCATGTTCCCGTGGTGGTCACACGCACAGACCCGGACAGTCACTGTCCCAGTGCTGCTTTGGACTGGGTAGTCGTTGTCAGAAATGACCACAGGCAGGAGATAGGTGCTCATCTCATGTCTATTATAGCCATTTTTCCGCGTTAAGATCCCCGCCGTGTTGTCTGGAAGCGAAAAGCAAAGCGGTGAATGTATGTGGGTACGGCATCCCGTGTTTGCTCAGTGGTACGGGGAATAGGTAGCTGTGGGTACAGAGAGAAGTAGATAGGTAGAGGAAGTAGATAGGTAGTGGGCTCACGTACCTTTGTTGTCTTGAATGGTGAAGTTGGAGCCACTGACTGCTTCCGGGGCCAAAGAGAATGAGAACTGGTGCCCACTGTAGGGGTCATCCCTGTCAACCGCTCGGAGGGTCTGAATCAACTACAACAAACCACAAAGCCATCGTGAGCTTCTGCAACTTAGAGGGTTTCTTACATTTCTGCAGTAAAATGTCTGACTAAATGATTCCTAATTTTAATGAAAAAGTCAGAGCCTCTGGAGGATTTATAATGGATCCACTCTACGCGGAGGACCGATGGGGTGGAACTAGAGCAGGGGGTAGCGCCTAGCTGTGAGGGTGTCCTGTGCGCTGCAGGGTGTTTAGCTCAAGGCCTGGCCGCCTTCCTCTGGGCCCCAGGGACGTCCTCTTGCTCATGGACACTGCTGAATGTACCCCTGCGGGACAAAATCACCCGTTTGATAAATACTGCCCTGGAGTGACGCAAAGCTAGACAGTGTGACAATGATGTATGACGACACTGCAACTTCAGCAAGCGGAGGCACCCTTTGGGCAGCCCGGTCAGGAACGCGAGCGCGGCACGCACGTAGCCAACAACTTCCAAGAACGTGAGGAAGAAGGTTCGTATGTAAAACCCCAGCCCCAGCTTCCCACTTCAACGTGTATTTTAGAAGTACACTTCTATTTTGACAAACTGTAACATAATTTTTATATCACTGGCAGAAAAGACCCATCTCAGATAGGGACAAATGTGAAAACGTTCATGAATTTGTATTACTTGTACAGATGGGCAATGTGACTAAGTGGAACTATGAATTATAGGCATTTGTGAAATATGTTCTGGTTATTACCTTCCAGTGCATATGGCGATTAAAGCTATCTGCTTACCAATAAAGATTTTTCCGATAAAGCTGTGACTAATCTATTTTAATGAAAACTTAAGACTGATTTGGAATCAACATCAGACTTGAGAGTGATGAACTTCCAGCTCTTAAAAACTGTTTGTTCTCTTATGCAAGTTAAACATTCGTTCTGGTTCCTATTTCATTAGCATTCATCTCATAGATAATTCAAAACTGTCCCTCTGCTCTGTTTATCATCTGAATTATGGGAAGATCTAAATTAAACTGACTAAATTAATTTACTTTTCTCATGAAACTCACCTGATCTGCTTTTGCTTTTTCACAGACAAAGGTTTCATAGAATTCAGCGAATTCTGGGGCGTTGTCATTGACATCCAGAACTTTAATATAGAGAGGCACTCTGCTGCTTTGCTTTGGATTATCTGCAGTATGCAAAAAGAAAGACGTAGGCATTTACAGGTTGGTCGCCGATCCCCTTTAGAGGACAGTCATTCACCCCTTTCTCACTCATGCACAGATTCCCCAAGCCTGCTATGAGTGAGTACCAGAGGGCGTTATGTACCAACACAGTCACAAAAAGGTGGCATTAGATTGTTTGGTGCTTCTGGTCCATCAGGTCCAGCAGATGGAATTACCTAGGAGACAAAGTGACTTGTGCTGATGTGGTCCAACTGTATAATAAACACCAGAATACCACAAAATAAAGAAAAGCTACCCTGCAAAGGAACTTCAGAGACAGATTTTTAGAGGAAGCCAAGGAAGCAGCAGACAGGGAAAATGTGGACTAAGGAAAGGAGGGGTGGTGGGTGGTGGGGGGTGAATGATGGTTATCGGTTGTAGTTTTCTTAGTTTGAGTCTAATAAGATGTAGACATTGTGCTACCTTATCTCATTTAATCCTTACAAACTTCTCAAATAGATACAATTATTGCCCTCGTCTTATAGGTCAGGAAACTAAGTCATAGAGAAGTGATCTGTCCGTGTTTACAGAGATAGGAGCAGAGCCTAGGTTCAGATCTGAGTCTGTCTTACCCCAAAGGCCAGGCTGTTCATCTAGGAGAATGGAGCAGAATCAATGTTTGAGGACCTGAGATGAACAAAGTACTTTGGTTGTCTTCTATGATAACCTCCTGCGAGGTACAGAAGACAGATTTCCGGCCTAAGAATTGGGAGTTGGGAGACTCTCACCTCTGCTTTCCTCATTCACTCCACCCACACATCAGTTCATTGTTTCACTGTATAAATGCTTAGTGAGCATCTAATACCTAATTTGTGCCAGCCACTATTTGAGGTACCAGGACCATGTGGACACAACAAAGGTCCTGCTTCCTGGAGCTTTCTTTTAGTGGGGGTAGCAAACTGTAAACCCATGGATATGTAACCTGTCCGAGGGTAAATGCTGTGGACACATTAAACAGGAAAAACCAGGTGGAGCGAGATGGACATGCTGCTTTGAATCGGGATGGCCAGGGCTGGCTTCTCTGGCGAGATGACGTGTGCCCAGACAGGAAGGAAGAAAAGCGTCAGACCACACAACCACCTCTGGCTCTCCATGGGGGTAGGAAATGCCCAAGCCCAGGCCTTGGCGTGAGAGTGAGCTGCTTCCTGCAACGGCCGAAGGTTCTTAAGAAGTTTAGACGCTTAAGATTCTCAAGCTCCTTCGTGTGTAAAATTTTGCTCACACTAATCTTCTAAAGTTAGAGCTGTTGCAGTAAAGTTTTAAAAGATCTTTCCCACTAGACATTTCAACTATATCACAGAAACTTTAAATGAGAGAGAGAGAGAGAGAGAGAGAGAGAGAGAGAGAGAGAGAGAGAGAAACTTGTAGGTACTAAGCTTAAAAATACATATGGAATGACCACTTCAGTAAAAATAAGCTTCCCTGATGTTATAGGAGGTAGGAAATGATTTTGTAATTTTTAAAGTTTTGAGCATGGTCTGTCCTTGGTATTCACATTAGTCCCTCCACATAAATTCTGAAGAGCAAATTCCTATGCAACAGATTTATAATGAGTTCTCATCACTGTCAAAAAACAATGCTTCATTTTGCCCATATTGGTTATTTTATAATTCTATTCAATATCCTTCAACCATGCAACTTTGTCATGAGGTATATGGACAAAGAATATAACTGTATATACCATTTGCTATGAAATGTTTCACACTAGGTACCCAACTGAGCTAAAAATGTTTGTTCTTTTAAAATCAAAAACAAAAACTAAAAAATGAGCTACAATTTCAAACCCTATTTTTAAACATTTCAATGATGTTTTAAAGATCACTTTCTTTCATGTACTTAGGTCTATGTGTTGTGTTTACATCACACACCTTTAACTGTGTATAATCATTTTATTTGATCCATTCGTTTGGCACTATTTTTCTTTGCCTTAAATTTCATGTGACTGCCATAAAGTTCATTCTAAACAGTTTATTGATTACTTGGTGGTTTGTATTGTTCACTTTCTGTACCATGGAAAAGTTAAAATTTATAGCTCTTAATTCTGTAGCAGTTTTGAAATAGAAATCCTATAGAAGGCTAGAGGGTGACTATCCAAAATATTTTATCTTTTTTTTTTTTAAACAGGATTTATTTATTTATTTATTTTCCTTTTGAGACTTCTTACTTTTCAGTTATATTTGGATTACAATATTATATTGGTTTCAGGTGTACAGCACAGTGATGAGTCATTTATATAACTTGCTAAATCCTCATTCCGATACATCTGGTTCCCCTCTGACACCATGTGTAGTTATTACAATGTTATTGACTGTATGCCCAATGCTACCTTTTATGTCCCTGTGACTATTCTGACTATGAATTTTTACTTCTTGATTTCTTCCCCTTTTTTACCCACCCCTCCAGCTCTCCTCCCATCACCCCAACAAACCTAGTACCCATCTGACACCACACAAAGTTACTGCAACCTTATTGACTATATTCCCATGTTACTCTGTATCCCTGTGATTATTGCCTCCTAACAACCAAACTAAACTTCTCCATCCCCTTCCCTTATTTTACCCACTCTCCCATCCCTCCTCCCATCCTAAAGCAGTTCCTCTAACATCCCTTGTAGTACTGGCTTGGTGGTGATGAGCTCCTTTAGCTTTTCTTGTCTAAGAGGCTCTTTACCTGCCCTTCAATTTTGAACGCTAGCCTTGCTGGATACATCATTCTTGGTTGTAGATCTCCCAAAGATTTCTAAACAATGCCTACATTTTAGAATATATTCGATCCCCCCACCAACACACACAATGTCTAACCATAAGCCCATTTTTTCCCTAGCTGCTTCTGTAAGTTCTGATTTATAAGCTTTTGGGATTCAAGTCCAACATATACCAATCAATTCAAGCTCAGTTGACAGTCGCCTTCTGGTTTTCTCACTGGGAACAATTCTTTGTGAAACAATAAGCTGACGAATGTCCATGTTTGCCTCTGCATTTGTGAATGAACCAACACGCATCTAGAAGAAACATTATTGCAAATCATCCCAGGGCTCTTTCCTTCGATATGTATCGACCGGAGTCATCAATACATGGTGACGCGTTTCGGCCGCGCTTTAGTAGCCCTCGCTGGGACACTCACTCCGTCAATCAGGGACAGCAGTGACAGGAGGCAGGACTTACTGATTTCTGTTGCTATCACTGTGATGTTGTGCCACAGCAATGTTTCTCGGTCAAGAAGTTTCGACGTAAAAATGGAACCATTTCCGGAATCAATGTTAAATATTCTGTCCATGTCTGTGTGTCGATCCACCGAATACCTGGAAGTGCAGAGTAGGATTTTAAAAGGTTTCTTTGTATTTGCTGTGCTCACATCCTAACACTATTCCCAGAATATCTGTTGCATGAACTTTTCCCACCTTTAGCATATGTTTGTATATCTGTAACTTAACATTAAGCAAAATGTTCTGAGGAATTAATCCTTTACAACTGAGGTTTTAATAGTAAACCCACCGGACAAGTTACATGATTTTGAGCATTCTCACTAAGTTTCTCTTTTTATGGATAATTTGGATCAAGTTCGTACAGTGATTATTATTATTTAACTCCAGTTTTTAAGAGCATGGAAACTTTAGCGTGTGTGTGTGTGTGTGTGTGTGTGTGTGTGTGTAGTAGGATTGTTGGCTATTTGTGTGTTATTCATATTGTTTTTAAAGTTGTGCTCAAAGCAGCAGAAGATGGCGAGTGTGGCTGAGGTCAATGAGGACAGAGACGGGCTGCCATGGGACGGAGTGGGTTTCATTCCAAGTGTGATGTAACTTTACCATTGGAATAGAGGCAGGGGAGTGTCCCACCCTAAGTCACATTTAACAAAGGTCACTGGCTGAGTGGAGGAGAATGGTTGGAAGTGAAGATGAGTGAAGAACAGGAATGTGGGCAAGATCATAAATTCCAGTGTTGACACGTTGAGGCTGAGGTGCCCGAGGAAAGCCCGAGATGAAAGATCTAGTCTGGAACTCGAACTAAGGTCCGAACTGACCCCCGAGCTGTCTAGGAAGAGAATGCCCAGTGGCGGGAGAAAAACCCGAGGGACAGACTCACGTAGAGGACGCAGGGAACCACAGAGACCCAACAAGGACTGGAGGAGTGCCTAGAGCAGATAGGAACTCGATAAATACTTGAGGAGTAGGGACCCGGTAAGTATTTGAGTTTGGAGGATTCAGAGGACACCAAGAGAGGCGTCTTAGAAACCAAGGAAGGGTGGCCTTCAACCCTGAGACTGATGGGACACGAGACTTTGAGAAATGCTGTGGTCCTCATAAATGGACTACTCCTAAGTTTTTGGAATCGCTATCCAGGGGGGAAATAGATGTACACTCCGTGTGATGGGGGCACATTAAAGAGAACTCACAAGAAAGTTGGTATGGGAAGGCCATTAGGAACAAAAAAATTGCCCCTTTCAGCTGGATTCTCAAAATTTATATCCCAGTAAAAAATTTAAAAATGTTAGCTCAGTTGAAATGCTATTTAAGTAAATGACCTGATTAATGAGATACATGTGGAATTTCTATGAATGTTCTAACAGAAATAGTCTTATTACTAACTTACAATAGTTATCATGTCCAAGATTCTATTTCAGTTATTTTGTTTTAAAATATAATTTATGAATTGTAATAAACAATGTATTTCATCTTAATACAGTCTATTTTTTCATCTAGCAGGGGTCAGAATAAAATAAGTATTTCATTACTGTAGGCTATAGAAGCCTGACTTTAAAGAGAATGAATGAAAATCACTATATATGCCCATCAAGTTGGGTTAGAATTTTAGTTTCAATTTATATAAACCTAATGTTTTATTATCAAAAGGGTTGAAACAGGTCAAACAGCTATTGTTTTTTTCCATTTATGTCATGAATCAACATTTATTGAGAATTTAGGCAACACCTTTGAACTTGCTTGATCACCTTTCATTTTTAATTTGAGAATGATAAATATTTATGGTGGTTCATAATTAATTATCAAACAGGAAATCTCAATATTCATAGACTTTGAAAAAAATTTAATAATTGTCGGCAAATATATTTTTCCCACATGAAAAATGTCAGGCTTAAGATGTGTCACTTATTGCCTTTGCAAGCTGTTAGATTTATATACAGCAGTAATCTTGTCTCTTCTTTTCACAGTTTTAAGTTTTGCAAGTTATCGTATTTCCCCATCAAGCCTTGAAATAAAGCGAACAGGGTGAGGAACTTTTAATTGAAGGCAGCTTTTGATTTTAAAGAGAAAAGACTTATTTAGAAAATACCAAAATGTACGCTATTTCTTTTCCTTAATTGGGAGATTTAAAAATTAATAGAAAACCTAAAATGTCTACATTGTTTAGGAAAGATGCTTGCACACAAAGCCTTCCTCATTTGTTGTTTGTCTCTCTGAAATATTTTCAGTTTGCAAGCAGGATAGTTACTGTCCCGTCACATGAACTGTAATCGTAACTGATAAATAACCAGTGCCAGCATGACTGCAGCGGATTATCCTGCTAGACAGCCCCCTTTTCTCCTTCTATAACTTTGGTGTATTCTGTGATTTAATCATTTATCTTCGAATGCATCCTCAAGTCGGGATCTGTGGGTTAGGAAAGGAAGTGTGTTTGCATGTAAATTTTTCACAATATATATTCATAGTGACAGCTTACAAGGTTCTTTCATGGAAATCAAAGGTCATTTGTGATAAAGTTATTGGAAGAAAATTATTTTATGTGATTGAAGAATTGAGGATTCATACCTACATAATGATTATCAATGTTTGGGGAGAGAATTCTTTAGAATTAATTGTGCACCTAACATACTATCTAGCACCCAGTTGTTCAATGTATATGTTTTGAATAACCAAAAACTATGTATGGATGGACTTTCCTAATATAAGAATCAATTTTATGCTATAAAAGGAATCTCTGCAATATGCATTTGTACCAATATATTTATGTATATGTCTATCCTTAGACCTATATCTATATATCAAATCCGTATGTACCAAGGGGGTGCTGACAGAAAAACCTTCAAAATTAGCTGGCAGCCAGGCTAGTCTGACAAACTAATTACTTCTTTTCACAGACATAAAATAGTGGGATGGGGAGTTCCCTGGTGGTGTAGTGGCTAGACTTCAGCACTCTCAACCCTGCGGCCTGAGTCCAATTCCCAGCCAGGGAACTACCAAAAAAAAAAATGGGGTGGGTAAAAATGATATTTGGTATAAAAATATGTAGACATAAATATTCAGCCTGAATTCCCAGAAGACATTATCTCTTTCAATTAAAAATATGTTACCCGATCAAAGAGGTAACCAGAGTACATAGCTGTAAACTTCCAGCATTAAATTAACACTTTTAAATTGGCCTTGACATTCACTTACTAAGGTTTTTTTCTTACAGTTAGAACAGGCTCCAAGTGAGAGAGTAGTTGTGAAAGTTCTTATACTTATTTGTGTTTATGAGCGAAGGCCTTCATTTATTTTCTTTACTAATAATAAGAGTAAATGAAGGAATATTTGATCCATGGAGCTTGCATGTGGCTACTTTGGCTTGACCATTGTCCAATTCAGGAGCCTATAAATATTCCAGTAGAATGATACAACAGAGTCTGTTCTTCACCCTTATGTGCAGCGCTAGTCTCCGTGCACAGCCCATGTGACCCTTTTAAAAAGTCATTCTGGATTAGGTAACGCTTCCACTCAAGCTCTCCAAGGGCTGCTTACCTCAGTCAGAAGGACACCCAGTCTTCACCAGGGCCTACGCCCCCAGTAGGACCTGCTGCACTGGCCCCCTAACCAGCCTCCCCATGGCCTCCCCCCCTGCTACCTGCGCAGGCCTCCTCGTTACTCGTACATGCCAAGCAATCGCGCCACCTTCCCCTGCATGTACCTCTCCTTGGAATGCACCCCCCCAACACACACATATCAGTCTATTCACCCTTCATTTCATTAAGCCACTCACTCAAATTATTTCCTACTGAGGCCAAGCCTGACCACACTACCTAAAAGAGTTCCCCAGATGCCTATTGCTTCCATCCGGTCTTATTTTACCACTCAGAATTTCTTTTCACCTGACATATTATATATTTCTGTCTGCCCCCTTTAGAAGTAAGTTCCCTGAGATCAGGACTTGGTGGTGTCCTCCACTGTTCCCCCAACACCTTGAGCATGCCTGGCATGAGGCAGGTGCCCTGATTGGAACACGTTTGGGGGCTCCCTGACAAGAGCGCCTCTAGCTTCTCAGCCTGCTTGCTTTCTTTGTGGGGAATGAGTTACACAACGATACTCTGGCTTAGCTCGTTTCTCATCTCGCCAACGAAGGTCCTGGCTAGAGGCGGGAGGCTGTTTGAACTCCAGCGCTTCCATGGTGAGATTCTAAAGATTCTAAAATCCTGAAGCCTCAGCATCTCAAAAGCAATGAGGCCTTCTGGCAACATGATTGACACCTAGGGTATGAGGGAAGTACAGGGAATATAGAGCTTGCCGACATAGTATGAATTGGATCCAGCTCTATTAATTTCCCCAGGATTTCACAAACCTAATATGTTAAAACAGTTCTCATTTTTGTGCACGTGTGCGAAAGAAGAAAACGACGCCTTCACGTGGAGCATAATTCTGCCTCTAACAGGTTCTTCCACACTTGAAAAACAGACTCTCACAGTGATTTCTCCACACTATTCTTTAACAAATTTAAGACCTTTAACAAAAAACAAACAACAACAACAGCAATTCCAGGCCATTCAGGGGCATTATCTCATACCATCTCTATGTAGGCAGTAAACTGCTATAGCTCATTTTATGTTTTTCCTCCCCAAATTTTGTGTTTTTAAAGTTTATGCTGGTGCTAAAATAATATTTATGTTGAGCAAGGAGAGAAAAGATGCTGTTTAGAATACTTTTTCAGGAAGATACAACTGTCAAATTGGAAAAAAAGATTCATCTTTTCCATCTTGCAGGCAGATATTTGAATATTAAATCGACTGAAACTTATGAAAGAGACAGGTTGCAGAAGTGTGCTTACTTGACAGGATTCCTGGCAGCATCTGGGTCTTGGGCTGTGACCGAGCCTATCGTCGTGTTTATCTGAGCATCTTCTCTTATTTGCAGGATGTAGGCCAGTTTGCTGAAGACAGGAGGCTCATCTACATCTTCTACCATAATTCTAACCGTGGCTGAATCTTTGAATGGACCCAGGTAGAGAAAACGGGGTTCAACGTGAGGGTTGGTGGCTTCCACTTTGAGGGTGTACACTTTCTTCTTTTCGAAGTCCAAGAGCTTGGGAGGAGTGGGAAAGTGACATTTTGAAAGCAGCCAAGACACAGAAAGTCAAGACACGAAAACCATTGTTAGTGCAAATCACTGATAAATGAATGCGATGGCATTGCTCAGAGACATCACTACACAGTGTGATGTTGGGCAAAGCCAGAGGAGTTCAAACGCAACACCATCCTGATGCAAGTGTGGGCTGACACCATGCCTGCTGTTGCCTTCAAAGTAGGTGCTGGGGTGCAAGGTGTAATGGGCAGGAAAGGGAGCCTGGAAGCAGGGACAGGTTGGCAAATATGTGGTAGACTACGCTAGGTCAGATTTGGTCACATCTGGCCTTAAGTGAACACCTAATGAGGGTTTAAAGTTTGCCAGTATCTGGGCCCCAACCTGAACCATTAGACCAAAATGTCTGGGAGTGGGGTGGCAATCTGTACTGTTAAACACCTCCCCTGGAGGTTCCAACGTGCAGCCCACATTGAGGAGCACGGCTTACATCATGACTCCCTCTTCCTTATGCAGATACAAATAGATTGAAAATATTTTGTTTGTTTTGTTTCATTTTGTTTTGCGTGTGGTGATACCACATTCCAAGTGCTGTCCCAGTAAGGGCATCGGGCTAATTACTTGCCAAAGAAAGTAATGATCATTGTTGTCAGAGGTCTTTACGAAAAGTGTCTTCTGTTTCTGGAGACATAGGGAGCCCAAATGCTTCTTGCTGACTTTCAGTTTTAGATGATAATATGACAAGGCTCACTAGAAACACAATTAATCAAGACTTTCTAGAATGTGATTTAGTCGAGTAGGCAAAATTTCAGTTTGAATCTGATAAGGCACCAGAAAAATTAAAAAGGTTAATGCGCACTAATGGGCTTCCTAATTATGTTATAGTATAAAACATTGGTCTGAGTGTCACTTAAACATGTTTTATTGTGTTTCCAGTTATTAAGACATGTAATCCAAAGTTTAAGAGGAAAATTTGTTCTTGTTATTTAGATTCCCCTGTGCTCATTTTACCAGCAAATAGAACAGTGCATGCTAAAGGAGAGAGAAAATGTCACCCTATACAAGATAAAAGTGAAATCAGGAAAAATAGTAACCAATAATAGTAACACTTACTATTATTTTAAGCTTTGAAGCACCATTTATTTTTTATTTTTGCCACACTTTTGTGTACTGCTCTATGGTGGTGCTAGATAAGTTGGGGGGAAGTAAATAGTGAGTAAGTACACAGGAAATAATAAGAATTCACAATATAAAAATTTATTATTGTGTCCCAAAATAATGAATAAATACATAGGGGGGAAATAGGAATTTGGAATATAAAAACAATTATTGTTGTGTTCCAAAAGGTAGCTGAAGAGCTTGCAGGAAATTTGTATTGCTTCATTTATTTGGGGGAGCTTTACGTTGCTTCTCTTTCTAACTCAGACCATCATTGCTTGAATTACTCTTTTCCTTCCATTTGTAATTATACGTGTTTGTTCATTTGCTTCCTTGTCTCTTTCCCCTCTGCAATGGAGGTTCCATGAGAGCAGAGATCATCTTATATGTGGAACAGTGTCTGGCACTGTTTTTAAATTTATTGCTCATTTACATTATTTATTCTATGTACTTCTATATAAATCATTTATTTACTAAAGAGTTTCTTCAGTAAAAATTTATTGAAACTATGGGATTAATGAATGCATAAGATTAGTGAGGACCCCTAAAAGCCATCCAAAGAGACCTCAATGTAATAAGAGTTGGTGTTTTTAAAAAATAATTAGTAAGACGAGAATCTAGAGGAAGGTTTATGTGAGACGTAGTTGTCCCCAGTTAGGTGGGGACCAGAGAGATGTAAATGCGTTCACTTGTATGGTATTTAACAAGTGGCGTTACCTTTTTGACAGTTATAATCCCTTCCTGGGTTTTCTGGTCGGTGATGACATCAAACATGTCCAGCCCCTCTCCGTCTGTGATGCTGTATTCAATCGCAGCATTTTCCCCCACGTCGGCGTCGCTGGCTTTGATCCTGCCAATGGGTGTTCCCGGTGGCGAAGATTCGGGGGTGTTAAACTGATATGAACCTATCAATCACCAGAAAGGTATACATCAAATACAGACTGACACAACCCAATTCTTTTTCAGCAGGTCTTTCAGACATTACCATGGATGCAGGCAGATTTGTGGTTTCCTTAAAATAATTAATGGCGCCCTATTTTCCTTATGTCTTTACTTTCATGATTATTAAGAATATGTCTTATATTTCATGCTCGTCTCTTTGCAAATGGAGAACACTTTTCTTGTCCTGCAAATAGGCTTCCAAGTTTATGGTGTGATTGTGAGAAAGATTGAACTGTTAGAGGAGGGTGCAGAAGGTATGAAAGCCTCCTGTTAATGTAATCTAGCAGAAAGAATAGAATTTAACCTGAACTGTGACTCTAAGCCAATTACTAGGTTTAAGAGCTCTTTTTGTCATTGCTAATAATAACTGAAGGTGAAAATAAATTACAGCAATTTGGAGAATGTATCCTAGTAGACATTCTTTCACTCATACATGGAGTGGTCTAGTTGCAGTTAGGGATATAGATAAATGCACTGAAAGATAAAGCTTATTTATATTACTCTTTTTCTCTGGACCAATTTTTTTCTTTTAAGCTTTATTATGTTTTTTTTTTCTATGTATAGGTTTCTCCCATTCTTGAATTTATATTACTAATTAAAAACCTGTGTTTCAGAGACCTACACATTTCTCATGTCCTCATGTTGCAAAATTAGTTTCAGGAAACTGCACATGAGTTTCAGCTCAGATCTGTCAGGCCAGCGTATACCAATGGCCAAAAAATAAATAATAAATAAAACAGTAAAACAAAATTTATTCTTATGCGTCTATTGCCAACCATTCAAGCAAATTGTTTTGGAAAAAATTTTAGACTATGACACCACTAGAATATAGCCCTTCAATAATATTAATCTACTAAGTGTTGGGCTCATCCTTGGTCAAATAATAACAGGCCAAGTTTTTCTCTGGTGTATTTAATGTCCACTTGGAGTGGCTCCTGCCTGCTTCTGTGTTCTCCCCTCCCTTAGCCTCGGTAGATGATGCACTAATGATCCCAGGCTATCAAAGGAGAGAACACAGTGAGGTGAGGTCCCCATGGCACCAAGGTGGGGGGTCGGTCCTTCTGTAATCCTTCCCTAGGATATTCCCATATAGGAAAGGAGGTTTTTAGGCGAAGCGTTGGTGGTCCTGATATTTCCACTTTAGGCCTGGGTGGAGGATATTTTAGGGTTTCTAAAACCTTTCTCCTACCCATTAAATCAGAAATTAGTTAGCTATTCTGTTTTCACCTTTAGCCAACTGTGCTTACGTACTTGAAAAAGGTAATGAAAATAAAACTATTTCCTGTTGATTCATGTGCATCTCCAGTATAAAAGCAGCAAAGATGAGTTGCTCAGCTTTAAAGAATGCCCGAGATGGAGTAAGTGGGTTTTCTGTTTAATATTGGGGTGACTGCTTTCTCCTGGAAGATAGGATTCAGGTAATTTTCTTAGGAGGTCAGAAAGAAATTTTGTTCCTGGGAGAAATGACATTAAAACCGGTACCCACTTGCGGTGCTCTGTGTAAGAGGGTCTAGTGCACTGCTGGATACAAAGTGGGCATTTACGAATGTTGTTTTCCTCTTTCCTTCCTGTGTAATCATGAGAGCTAATGATTTTAGAGATGACTTTCGGGATCTCAATTAAGCATAACGTAGAGAACTATTTATGAGTACAAATGGATTAAGTACGTAGTTATTTCCACAGATGTATTTTTAGAAACAGTAAAATGATAAATCCTCCCCTTACAAAGCCTGGTGAGGATTTAAAAGAGATTACACGGCTGATTAAATTCACAACATATAAAGTCAGATTTTTCTTAACACGCAGCAGCATGCTTGTATACATATGTTCTGCACAAGCAGATTTATATCTGTGGTTGTCTTTCTAATCAGGAAAAATAAAACAATGATGTTGTTTTACAGGAACAGCCACATCACAAATTGCTCAGCTCATTACCAATCCAGGAACATAAATGTTCACATCTAGTGAGCGTATGCATTGCCAACGCATTTTTAATAAAAGTGCTAGTTCTTACTAAGTTCACTAATTTTGACAATGAATAACAATAATGGATAATTAATGTCATTCTTGAAGTTAGAGTTCAAGCAAATGCTCCTACTCTGCGGAAACCGGGGAGGATTGTCGTTGACGTCAGTCAGCGTGATGTTCACTGTGGTGGTTCCAGATAACCCCCCCATCTGGCCGCCCATGTCCTTGGCTTGGATCACCACTTGATACTGCTCCCTGTTTTCTCGATCCATGTTGAGCAAAGCTGTCTTGATGATACCTATGGATATGAAATTCAGAAGTGGAAAGCAATGTATTAAAAATACTTTATGAAATCATTTATTTATGCAAACAAATGCAGAGCGTCACCCACAATATGCATTACATTATGCAGATGTCATGGGTGACATAAAAATGATTATAGGTCGCCTTTATACTGAAGGGAATTAGAGCCATATAGGGGAACTAGGTACATTAAAAAAAAAACACCTTTTCCCTACAGGGAGAATGAGAAAAAGTATAGATCCAATTCTGTAATAGTAGAGGCTCTAAGTGGTATAAACATTAAATGCTGTAAGATGACACAGCAAAGCATTACTTGGCATGTGGCAGAGTGGTATACTACTGAAGCTGCTTGAAAGAGGACATTCAGGTGTATTATGAGGGAATTGTTAAGAAACCATATACATGGCTGACTTGAGTTTCGCTTTACTGAATTGGCTAATTGCTCAGCAAGTATAGCCATCTTAATGAGTGTTCTGAGAATTTGCTATACCACAAAACTACAGTCTTAAAAAAACACAGCATCAGTTCTCTCATAATAATTATCATCTTGTATGATCCTAGAGAATTTAAGTTTTCCTAAAGTTGATGTAAAGTTCAATTGGTTCCAGTAGTGACCAACATTCTTATGTTAAGTTTACCTCTATTGTTAGCTAGTATAAAATAATTATTTGGAAGAACTTCTGAAAGTTTGCCTAACCTCTATGTAAGGTTTATGTTTAACAACTTTCTTTCAAATATCACTGGTGATTTCAGTGCTTAACAACTAATGAAGCTGAAAATACCTTTTTTTCCCTTTTTTTTTTTTTTTTTTTTTTTTAATGAGAATCCTTAAAGAACAGGTCGATTTTATCCCTATGGCCCTGGCTTCGGTGAAAGTGCAGCTGGTTTCTGTTCTTGAAATAATAGTACTTCTCTATTTAAATACAGGAGATCACCTTAGCCTTTTGTCCTGTAAGTTGAATAATTCTAAGTTTTTCCATCCTCATTGTTTTTAAATTCAACATTTTCTTTCTCCTTGGGCTTCTTTCCAAGTTTACTGTGACTGTTAACACATCGATTTCTGACTGCATGTAGCAACCTAGAAAGGTTTCTATTTCTGTTAACAATAATGGATGCTTGAAAAATGTATAAAAGGAACTGACTCATGACAAAAATAAGTGTAGAATTTACTAGACAGTACAAATAACATTTACTAAAAAAAATCACCATCAGATAGAACGCTGTTTTATGGAGAAAGTGCAGAAAAATGAGATGTTGAAGAAAGGATTCCATTAAGGCAATTCACTTTATTAGGGCTGTATCAGTTGAAATAGGATAGACAATGAGGTGATAATAATGGGAAATATCAGTGGCTTAATACAACTAAAGGTTTCGTTTGTTTGATTTTCGTCAGCATTGATTTCCATGCATGACCACTGTGGCAAGAGGAATGGAACGTGGTGGATAGATAGGACGCCAGCTCTGAAAGTTCTGCTTGGAGGTGACTCACAGCACTGCCAGATTTTATTGGCCTAAATAAATCATATGGCTACATCTGCTTTACAGCAGAGTAGAGAGATGCAGTTCTACCAAATAACTAGAATAAAAATAACTGGAATATCTGCAGGCTGCCCCGACATACCATTTGAAATGGAGCAACACCCTTATTTTCTGTCCCATTTAAAACAGTGTGTCTGGTCAGCAAAATGGGCCATAAAAAGGGATTGGTCTTTTAGCTTCATCCCAAATTGGGAGAAAAAAAATAAATCAATGTATAATTTTTCTGAATCCATTATACGTAATGGTAGATGGAGGGTCCATTGTCAGATTTCTTGATTAAAATGATCTGGTTGCTCTGTTTATAAATATATCACTGGTATTTGGCAGACGAGTTCAATCACATCAATTGTAGTAAAATATATGCTAGCTTGGCTGAACGTGTCAATTACAATTACTGATTGTAAAAAGAAAATCAAAAAGGAATTCTAACCTGTTTCTGATTCAACGGAAAAATAGGGTTGCCCCTGTAGGATACTGTAGACAACTTTAGCACTGTTTCCGTACGTGGGGTCATCAGCATCAGTGGCAGTGACCTGGACAACGAATGTGCCTGTAATGACAGAACACGAATTGAAACTAAATTAAGGTTCCATTACAGATCCTTGATACACACACATGCAGAGATCTTACTTTTATACAAAACCATCATGGCATGGGAATGGGGAGTCAACAGTATGCTAGCTTAAGAAGCCTCGGATTCTCATGCGGAAGGAATGAGATCACCATTTATAAATGCTGTGAGCATTTAGGGAGAAGCCTGGGAATGCTCTTAACTTTGGGTGGGACTGATTCCAGCTCATCTCCAAGGGTGAGATTGATTGGATTCATGCTATGGTGCTTCTTCCAAGTTATCGAGGCTCAAGTCAACCCAAATCTTGCATGACTTTTTCCACAGGGCTTAGTTTAGGGGTTGTCTTCTCAGGGGGCCAACTCATGACTTGGTTGGAAATTCTGTGTCACAGGTGCTCTTTCTCCTGGACTGTAATGTGCTGGCATGGAGCCTGTCAATAGAGTAGCTATTTAGTGACATTAGAGATGGCAGTCTGAGAACAAACTGAATAGGACAGAAAGTTACAGAGAAATACCTAGAACCCAAATCAAACCGTGTCTAAACCCCATGTCATTTTTGGACTTAAGTAATATATGTGACCAATAAGTACTTCTATTGTTTAAACTAGTTTGAATTAGGTTTTCTGTCACTTGCAAATAAAAACATCCTAAATGATAAGTCTATTGGATAATTCTAAGAGGTTGAAAAGCCTTGAACCTTAAAAGACATACTTTTGGATTAAATAAAAAATTGAAACAGCAGAGGATACAAATATGGAATTTGTAATACCAAAAAACTGATTGTAATTAAATGTATAAAGAAGGCTGTGATGTTTTAGGTCAGCATACTTATCTTAGGGACCACAGTCACCTACTAACCTTCAAAGCATTCCTAACCCCTATGCAAATTTCACGTCTGTCCCTGCATGTGTATGTCACTGAAGAGCAGATCTATAGATTTTTATCCGGTTCTCAAAGGGGTCTGTTACTTCCCAACAGGGAAAGACTCTCTAAGATTATTTTATGGTTGACTTTTACTATTCATATCAGACAAATAGCAAATATATTCAGTTACATTTAGTGCATATTGCAATTTTTGCATTGCTTTTGTAATATCTAGCCAATTCTATTTATCGAACACATATATTGTGCTGTGTTAAGGCTGGTCCCTGGGGACGTAGCATGTTGATGCATGAGATAGGGCATGTACCCTCTTAGTTTAGTGAGGGAGACAGGAAGAATGAGAACATCGTATGATTTTAGAGTGAGAGCTAATCATAGAACTCAACAAACACGCTCTTATTTGACATCAATACAAAATTTAATAGCTTTCAGAATATGATTGTCTGGATGCTTTGAGAATCTGTTAGTTGCCAGATATTGCACTGGGGGCTCTGCACTGGTTTTCTCCTTTTGTCCTCCTGATAGCCCTTAGACGTTGACATTTATTATTTATTTTTTATAGATATGGAACTGGAGGATCAGAGAAATCAAGTAATTGACCCATGGCCACACTGCTGTTTATTCATAGAGATAACTACAAACTCAGGTCTGTTTGACCCCAAAGTTCATTTCTACCACCCTGCGGTTGTTTCTTTGTGTAATTTAAGAATAATGACAGGTTAATTTATGATCATGATGAATATCAATGTAACTGTGCCTATGTGCACATTAGAAAAAAAAAGCCTTTCGGTTTTCAAAACATGCTTCTGTCAGCTACCTGTAATACATATTTAGTTCAGTAATGGTTTCAAAAGTGAATGGCACCCCTATAGTGGCACAGTGACAACTTGCACATTTGGTATGGTTGCCCTGGGTGATGACAAGAATATCCTTTATTAATTCCTCCTGTTTTTTACCACCCAGCGGAAAAATGTGATTCTTAACAAATCTTCCTCTTGAAAGAATTCTAATCCTCCTCTTTGCTTGGTGATGGCCTATGATTTTTTTTTTTTAAACAACACAGTGTCACTTCCAAGTAATGAGACGAGTAACTTCTTTGCGAGAAAAATTTTATAATTATTGCCATAGAATATATATTTTCAAAGTCTTGGAACTGTGAGCTGAAACAGCTCTGATATATGACTCAGAATTATAGAAACATTTTTATTATGTAAGTTAGCCATTTTGAATTTGACACTGAGTGAAAATTAAAATAACCCTTACACAAGTAGTTTAAAATTTGTCATTGTCTCCCATGAAGTGTATTAATGGGGCTGAGAGTGATGTCAGTAGGATTTTTTTCTTAGTTTAAATTCTCTTTACCTGCTTCCAATCTAAGCAAATTAAGCACACACATATTAACTTTAAAATTGTTTATAGACTTAGGCACAAAATATTAATTCTCCATATTAATGTCATGAAAGTCTCTTAATTTCCATCAATTAGACTTCCTCTGCATATTGTTTTTAGATTTTAAAAAAGCTTTCTTTGAGTCTCTTCTCCAAATAGACCATGACTTAGAGCACCTGTCCTTACTCTGCGTCTGGACGCACGTTTTCCGGTGGGGAGGGCCTTAACTGGAGCCTTGCTCCCCTCTGGGCTAAGAGAAACAGAGAAGCCTCCGGTTTTTCAGCCCAAGAAACAGTAGGGATTCGGAGTGGGAAGGAAGTAGACGAGACGGTCTCTCTCCCACTCTCACTCTGCCACTTTTCATACCCTCATCTTTAGAGAAAATGCCGTTTTCTTTAAAATCATAATAAAATGAGACTAGAGTAATATTAGGAAACATGGGGACCTTTACACAAAGGATGTAAATGGATTGTTTGAAATATGATACTTTCAGAATGTAGCATCTAAAGTTATTCAGCTCAGTAAAGTTCACACGTAGGATTCTTCATGCAGTTGATGGACAAGGGGAGCAATCACATGAGGTTCACAGCGCATCTCACTCACCGACATCAGACATTTCAGGAACAGTGGCCGTGTAAACCTCCTTGGTGAATATGGGTTCATTGTCGTTGATGTCGTGGATCTTGATGATGAATTCGGACTCAGGCTCCACAGGTCTCCCTGTCCTTCTGTTTATAGCTTGAGCTCGAAGGATGTAAACAGGTTTTATTTCCCTGTCCAGCCTCTTGGTGGCTTGTATGTCCCCTGTGTTTTCATTGATAATGAAGAGATCTCCTGCTCCATCTCCTGAAAGGATATATTTAAGTGATCCATCTCCTCTATCCTGGTCTGAATGTAACTAGTGTAGAAAAGAAAATTAAAGAGAGTGAAGTTCAAGCATGTGATCCTAAACGGTTCGTCTTTACGGTGCATGCACGCTATGTTAACTTTCATTCAATCCTTTCTAAGGAATGCAGATTTATTACATAAATCCTTGATAGTAAATACCATTCATTAATAAACGTATTTCCTTATAATCATAGAAATTTCCGGAACTTGGGCAGAGATCGGAGAAAATTTAGTAATCCTTCTTTGGAAGAAGGGAAAACTAAGTGCCAGAGCTATTGTAAGATGTGCAAGGATGTATTAGCCTGGCTGGAATGAAACTTTTCACTATTGTCACTGCAGCATTCAGATTCTACTAATAGTTTCCTCCTCACTTTAACGTACACAGACACGCTAGAGAAGCATTCTGTTATTGAGAAAAGGATTTTGGTTTTTGCATCAGAGAGACCAGGGTATGTTCTGCTTCTACACTTTACTATCTCGGTGAATTTAGGGAAGCTAGTCGATCTCTTTGAGTCTCATATATTGGACATTCTAATCACTTACAGATGTGAAATAAAATGATTTCTTTCTTTCTTTATTTATGAAGTTCAATTTGAAACATTCGAGACACATCCTAAGTGCAGCCATGGACAATGCCTTGAAAACCCTCTGACTAAATAATTTACAGAGTTACTTGGAATAAGAACATTTAACACTTAGATTTTAGTTTAATATGGGAAAGCACCATCTAAATTCTAAAATGTAGAGCCAGCCGAAAATCAAATAGGCTGCCTGGGTCCCTACTCCTTAAGGGAATGGAACAGAGGCTCTGATATGACCAACAGCCAATGAAATGGGTGTGGGTAAAGGGTTGAATGAAATGAATGCAAAGACATCACTGAAGTGGAAGAGGATCAGCCTAACTTGGAAAGGAGCCCATGTTTTCTGTCCCAAAGTTTACCTCAGCAAAAGGTTAGGCAGTATCTCATAGGTCTTCTAATCTAAGCCAGTTCACATATTTTCAAAAAGTGCTTTTGATTGAGGAGCATTGCTTTCAAACCCCAGTTATAAGTACCAGCTGCATACATACAAATTAGTTTCAGTGGGAAGGCTGCCCATCTCCACCTTATTTCAACTCTGTCTAGACAGAGTACAGGTCAGGTTAACACCTACGGCAACAATAGCCGCAGGTAAACCAACTTTGTGATCTTTTGATTAATGCTGCGTGGCTCCTGTTTATTCCCAAGCATTTCTGAACAAATGAAACTCTTCTCCTACTGAAAAAAAAAATACTGCATGGAATGCTCAGAGTAGTATCTGTAACTACATTTGAAAATAAGATTTCAGGGCAAAAAGGAACTTTTAAAATAATGTGACCCAGCCTTCTGAAAAGTATACCCCATGGAATATCATTTATACAAAATGCTGAGGAAAAATGGTTCTGTAGCCCAATAAATTTGGGAAATAATTCATCTTCTGCCTCTTTCTTGGAGTCATCCCCTGCCAATTAGCATATGAAAGACTGTGAGTGTCTACAGTTCAAAATTGTATTTGACTTTATTTAATTTAGTTTCCCGAACTCTCTTGTGTAAAGAATCCTTTTTGGGTTTGATCCATAGTGATATTCCCCTTAACAATTTTCCAAGAAACACAATTTGGAGAACATGAGTTATTGAATCCATCATTGCAGAGTCAAGAAAGCCAAAGTTCCAGTTTATGTACGGTTTCCCAAATCACAGAGCTAGTGTGAAAGAGTTGGAAGATTAGAATTTGGGTGCAAGAGGCCTTCTAGATTATTCAGTGCAACTTCCTTGTTTTCAGATAGGGAGACTGTGTCCAAGGCCACACAGCTAGGGCTGGTTAATAGCAGAATTTGAGGAAGAGAATATTATTCATATAATTAGTAGCCTTGAAAGCAATTTGACAGAAATAATAGAAGATAAATGCAAATGGGAAGGAAATTGCTTAGAAGTGAGACAAATGCAATATGAAATGTAAAACAAGAGTCCTCCATGATTTGTGTAATGTGATAGGCTAAGGAAATGCAGAAACCACGATTACACAGAAAGAGCCACTGGGGAAGGTTTAACTCTCCACCCGTCAAATTCTAATGACTGAAGAGAGCTTTTAAAAAGCTATTTCATTAACTCATGAGTAAGGAAACCAGCGTCACTGGCATTGGGTCCTGGCTCCAGGGCAGCCGTGGTTAGCACAGCGTGGGACACACACCCCGAGTCCTACGTTCAGGACTGGCCCGTTCTTCCTCACTCACCAGACGTAGCATCGTAGCAATCAGCTAACCTTCCTGCGCCAGGAGGCTTATCAGCAGAATGAGGACAGCCAAGAGCTATAGGACAAGGCTGTCGTGAAGACCTAATTAAGTAGAAGCTATATAAAACTACTAAGTTAATCACTACGTAACCATGAGATAAAAGCATGATACGTGTTTTATAAATTATAAAGTGCTTTGCAAATTTAAGATACTGTTACTGTTATTAGTTCTTAGTTCATCCTAAGCAGGGTTTTGGTTTTTGGTTTGACTTTGAGAACTTTGTTGAGAGGACTTTGAAAACCCAGTTTCCCAGCACGTGGTCCTCTCGAAGGTAAACCCTGTTATCAAAAGCCAGTATTCTACCAGGTGGCAATTGCCGTGTTTCCATGAGACTTACTCGATTCTGCATTCCACTAGACTACAGATGTCCCTCGGGCTATTCATTCATCGGTCTCAATATGTAATTGTTGTACACGCAGTTGTGAATACCACATCTGGTCACAAGATTTATTCAGGTAAAAGTAATCAGAAACTTATTTTCAGCTGTCAGGAGACACCGTTTCGATGACTTATAGAACAAAAACCTGAGATGGTATGAAAGGGCAGCGGAGAAACCAAGTAAGAGGGTGAATAGGGATTGCTCTGCCTATCCCAGTTCTGAGTGGTCAGTATTTGAAAACTAGTGGGAAAATGCATCTCTTCACTCAGGTGTTGTATGATAATAAAACAATTTAAATTCATCCGCCTCCAAGGGCAAGGTCTGTGTCTGATGAGTGCACAGAGCAGAAACCTCCAGAAGCTTTTGTGTTTTCTTTCCCCATTTTCTCTCTTTTGGGGGAAAAGAGGAAACATAAGACTTCCACACTAGTAGTGCAGGGGGTGGTGACAAGCAGACATTAGGGGTTTATTGAGCACTTAGATTTTAATTGGATTTTTCCCTTTGTGATGTTATTCATCATGGCCACTGTAAAAGGCAGACGTTAAACAACAACAAATAAAAGGTTGTAGGCTGCCGGAGGCATGTTTTTACTAATTTCAGTTTAATGTGGCTGTTCCATTAAGTTTAATCATCTGGTTCACTTTTAACGATTCACCATCAAGTAAAAATGATCCACTTCCCTCAGAAAGTTACATCTCATCTGGTGCTGGCAGGAGTTTTCACTACTGCGTCCATTTTCTTCCGGAAAGAGCTCTTGGTCTTTGTTTGTTTTTCTGTTGATTTATTATTATTTTTTTAAGTGCAGCACTTTGACACATAAAGACAGGAATTTGAGTGGTAGACATGGCCCCATGGAGAGTGTCACCAAAGCAGTGCCAGCATCTTTTTACGGGCTGCTTATGCCAACTTGCAACTTGATTTTGACTCGAATTCAAAGGTATAACACTCATTATACAGGTTTTTAGTGGTTTATGAAACATGCTAATGCTGCTCCTTTCCTCTTGTTACCCATCACTCGGTCATTAGGAGTCACTAACCAAACTGAATAGTCTAAGTATATATATACTTAGAAAAGAGAGTCTAAGCAAAAGGTCACCTACACGGCATACATAGGGAAGTACTTACAACAGCCCAAAAGGGGCTTAGGGAAGGAATGATGTGATTTTCTTTGCAGAAAAAAAAGTTGTGGCTAATATGCTCCTAGAGTGTAATGCAAATGTAATGTGTCCCTTTAAGAAATGTAATGGTTGGCAATCTCAGATGTCCAAGGATAATCAGAGAATAGCTGCGGTGAAAAGTTGTTTGGGATTGAAGTGGAGAAACTGGAGTTACAACACAGAGAACATCTTTGTGTTAAATAGATTGAATATTACTTTAAATTAGGAAAATATGTCTGTGATCAAGTTGGGACTAATTGAGGCTTAACTGAATTCAGTATATATGTATATGTATGTTTGTATGCATACATCTCTCTACATAACACAAGTATACATAATGCTAATGAGTGTACTTAATGTTGTGAAGGCCATGAAGAACATGTTGGGTAGAGTTTATGTCCGAGAGAATTTCAACCTTGCTTTAAGTTCATGGCAAGGATTAGAAGTAGATTCTATTTTAGAGATTATAGGGTTAGGTAAATAAAAATATCTTCTAATAAAATTTTATATTATAGGATTTAGTATTCCATATGTAAATGTTCTAGATTTAGCATGAGTTAATTAATTTGTGTCTGATGATTACTTTATGAATTGAAACCCCAATGGCAGGATATTACTGTGGCAGGTTGCTAAAACTAGTTAGAAATGCAAATTCTTGGGCCCCACCTCTCTCCAGAATCAGAAACTCAAGGGGTGTTGCCCAGCATTCTGTTTTAAGAAACCCTGCAGGTAATTCTGATATGTGCTCAAGTTTGAGAACCACACTGCCTTAACTAAGACAGTCGTATTGTTCAAATGAACTTGAGCAAGGGAAAGAAACAGGTATAAATTCATGCAACATTCTAAGTTGTGTAAACCTTGGAGAATTTAGTTAATTTCTCCAAGTCTCCGTTTCCTCATCAATATGTTAAGAATAACAGTGATACTTAGTTTACAGGTACATTGCTCTAAAAATTAATAAAATAATGTATATAAAATGTTTAACAGAAGGACTAACTCAGAGAAATACACTTCACTAAATTATTCTTGCATTATAAACATGAAGTATTCAGAAGATGAATTTTGAAGGTGGAAAGAGTTGAGTCTGAATTCTGACTTCCCTATTAATCACCTAAATTAATTAAACTATTTTAGTTTTCATTCTGTCATCTATAAGACGGAACTCAGAATAAAGAACTTCGCAGCTACTCTGCCCCTACTGTCCCTTCAAAGCTGGTCATCTTTAGGCCTACGTCTTAGGTCCTTGTCTTTTCTTATTTCACATACTCTCCCCAAGTAAGATAATCTATTTTCATGTATTCATGAACTATTGTCTATGTGCCATTCATGCCTAAATCTATACATAACTCCAGGGCAGACCATGTTCTTGAGATCCAGAGTCAAAAATACAATTGATTCCTAGGCAAGTCTCTTAGACAACCTACGGTTAGCACTTTCCCAATTGAACTCATTGCCTTCTCTCCAAAACCTGCTCCTCTTCTTTTATGTCCCATTTCCATAAAGGTCATTAGAGAGCCACCCTAGACTCTCCCCTCTGCCTCCTTCCCCACCTTCATTAGGCCACCAACTCCTCTCCGTTCTACTTCTTACCTATATCTTGCCTGACCTGCGTGTCTCCATTTCCACTGGTGCCATCCTTGTCCACCATTTCTCACTGATCTATTACACAGAGGCCCAAACACCCACAGTCTTGCTCCCTTTTAATTTACATTCCGTTCTGTAACTAGACCAACTTAAACAACAACAACATCTCTGAAGGTACCACTCTCTTCTAGTTACATCTTTGAGTGTTTCTTCTTTACTCTGGGATAAAGCCCCCATCCCCACCCCTTAACATGGTGTCAAATTCCATCGCGGTCTCTGCCCCTCTCTTAGTCTCATCAGCTACCGTTCTCTCCTGACACTCTTGGTTCTAGCATACTCTCCTTATTGCAGCTTCTTGAAGATTCATTAGTCTCTTTCATATCTGGCCTCCCTGCATATGGTCCCCTTGGCAGAAAGTCCTTTGGAACATCTCCAGGCTAATCCAACTCATCTATCAAGTCTGTGTAATCTTTATCTCCTCAGGAAAGGCTTCCCGAAGCTGTTAGTCTACATTAGATGCCCCAGCTATACATTCTCAATTTTTCCCTCCATCAGTGCATTCTATATTTTTGATTACTTATTTCATAGCTGTTTTCATGTTTCAATCAGCAAAGACATTTTGTGAAGGAAGGCACCAAACCTGTCTGGTTCACTTCTGTATTCTCAACACACAACCTTCTGGCACATTATACCCAATAACTAATAACAGCAAAGAATAAATGAATGAATGTCACAAAGATAAAATTGGATAAAATATCAATAATCAATGAAGTTTCTGGCACATAGAAAACAATCAATAAATCTTAGTGTCCTTCATCCCTTCTCACTTGATTTTAGATTAACTCTATATGTCATGAATATATATTCCTCATATGATTTCACTCACATGTGGGATATAAAACAGAAAGCAACAAACAAAAAACTCTTAAACACAGACAACAGTATGGTGATTACCAGAGGGGAATGCAGGTGGGGAGGTAGAAGAGGGTAAAGGGGGTCAAATATGTGGTGATGGAAGACTTGACTTTGGGTGCTGAACACACAATGCAATATACAGACCCTGTATTATAGAATCGTACACTTGAAACTTATATAATCTTATTAACCAAATGTTACTCCAGTAAATTTAATAAAATTAAAAACTATATGTTTCTGAAATTGCCAGATAATTCAGCAATTATTACCAAACACGAGGCACGTGGTCTAAGCTGAGCAATCTGAGGGAGGAATGCAAGTTATCATCTCAGGTCCAAAATTTTTTCTTTAATAACCAATTAAACCTCAATGCAGTAATAAAGCCACTTGTATTTGTTGAAAAGAAAAGAGAAGCTATAGGTACCTTGGGTACACCATTATAAGTACACTAGGTGTCATTGGGACAGGAGTTACTGATTAAGGGTAAAGGAACTGCAAGATTTTGCTGAGCCATACTTCAAGTATTGTCTTGGTGCAGAAACTATGCACAATGAATGCAAAACACCTCATTTTATGAAAATACTGTTCTATAATAAAAATAATTTAACTGTCAATCAAGACCATTTTAAAACACTTACTGGCCTGAAGAGCTGCATAAGGCAATGAATAAAAAACATCCAATACCTGCCTTCTGCAGACTTGAAATTTAGGTTTGAAAACATTGACTTATAGGGGAGTTCCCTGATGGTGTAGTGGCTTAAGGCTTCGGCGCTGGCGCTGTCAGTGCTGCGGCCTGGGTTCGATTCCCAGCCAGGGAGCTACCCACATACCAAAAAGCAAAAAAAAAAAAAAAAAAAAAAAAAAAAAAATAAAATAAAAAAAAAAAAAAAAAAAAAAAAAAAAAAAAAAAAAAAAAATATTGACTTATATGGAAAAGATACAGAATAAAAGCAGAAATTAGACAGTGGAGTACTTTTATTATTAGGAATAACAAGGTAAGGGAAAAGATGAGCAGCATAGGAGGAACTTGCAAATTGAATAGGGTGGAGTCAGGAAATGTGTTTGCTCTAAGGGTTTAGGAAGCCTTCTTGGAGAAGTTCAGATTATGAATGTGAGAACGATAACTTAGCAACCAGTAGGAGTGCAAGACATGGTTTCAAGGCTAAGTATAGGAGAAGATCTGAGGAAGCCTGGAGTATGTGCCCGAGATAATAAAAGCAGTCACGTCAGCTAAGACAGAAACACTCCTTCCTGTGAATTGCAGGGTCCCGTGGTTTCTCACACTGCACTCGGGTGTGCAAGGGAAGGCGCAACTTCCTTACTTTTTTAAAGAGTTTATCCCTCAAGCTCCAATCCCATGGAGTATGAGGAGCTTGATATTAGGTTGAATATTGAGTCACTTATTTAGTGCAATTCAATAAAGTCTGCCTGATTCAATAATACAGTCTTCTTAGATAACATTTTTAAGTAAATCCTAGTCTTTCTGGTTCCTGCTTTCTCTCCTTGCCCCGATCCAGTCTAAGATGACATCAGGGTATATGAAGAACAGTGAGCCACCTGGTCCAAATCAGAGAGAAATTTGGGGGCTTTTGGAACCTACAGCCGTCCTTGTACTACCCTCTGGCCTGCTGGTATCTGGACAGTCTCCCTCCTCCATGACTCCTTGGTGGCATCTGTGATTTGGGCAGGTGGAATCATGATCTCAGCTTTTTAAGGTCTAAGGTGACTAGCTCTGTCCTGCCCCTGCCCAGAGCCATCACATAACCCCTGGTGTCTGGCTGTGACTCTTCCATTGCTCTTGGCACATGCAGTTGTAGTTACAGGGCAGCTTTGTCCTGGGTAAGTGCCATCTATGGGATCATCCACCCCTCTCTTGCATGGAGAAGCTTTGGAAGGCTCCTGGGAAGTAAAGTGGGCTTCTCCCTCGCTCCATGGTTGCCTTAAAGGGAAAAGGGAAAAACCGGCTCTGCTTTCACTGTTACCCACAAACTAGCCACTGCGCCCTTCTGGGACTTCAGATACACTGTCTCAGGGCAGTGAAAAGGACCTCAAAGGTACACAGGGCTCTGTGTGTGTATGCATAATATTTAATAGCCGGAAATGTGAAATCTCTCCCTTGGTTTCAGGAATACCCCACCCCATGAGTTTTGGTGGGAGGAGGAGCCAGTGTCCACCATAAAATCTGAGAAGGTAATGGGTGGAAGCATGACTTGTAGCCCAGCCTGGCACCAATAATTTTTGCTGATGACATTTGTAAATGGGTTTATTGAGTTTTATTTTGGTTGGCCAGGTTCACCTCTTGATGCATTAAGTGGTCTCTAAAACAATCTAGAAAATCTCTTTTTTTTTTTTCCGAGAAAACCTAAGATTGGGCTGTCTCCATATCCCATGTTCTTTTTTCTATTACACCACATTGCTTCATATAATGACCTGAAAAATTATATTCCTTTGTACACTATAAATAATATGAAACATTTGGATCACAGTGGAAATATTTTATCTTTAACACATTCTTTTATATGACTCATTATTTGCCAGTTGGTCTGGCTAGCTTTTGGGAAAATGATAATAGCAGACATTTATTAAGCCCATATATGGCCAAGAAACATTCCTACTGCCTCTTAACTGATGAGGAAACTGAGGGAGGACAGGAGTTAAGTAACTTCTCAGCATCGTACAGCCAGTAGGAGTAGAATTTGAGTTCAGCGAGTCTGACGCCACAGTCTGGTACGTTAACCACACATGGATATTTTCTCTGGATGTTTACATTTAGTTCTTTGGACGTTCATTAAGTGCTTACTCTGTACCAAACAATATTTAAAGTGCTGAGTGACAAAGATTTAATTCAGGATTTTTCAACCTCTGCCCTGTTGGTATTTTGGGCTGTGTAACGCTGCAGTGGGACCTGTCCTGTTTATTAGCATCCTTGGCCCCTACCCAGTAGTTATCTCTGGCACCTTTTAAGTTGTTACAAGCGAAAATGTTTCCAGACATTGCCAAATGTCCTCTGGGGGGGGTGGGGGGGTGGGACGGACAAAATTGCCTCCATTGGGAACTGCTGATGGAATTCTATCCTTATCTATCTATATCTATCTATTATCTATCTATTATTATCTATCACCTATCATCTATCATCTTTTAATCCTCTCATATTTTTTTCTCATTGTATACCTTGTAACTTTTAATATACATTCAAATGATTCCATAAAGTATTCTGCATTTCTAGAGATAACACATGACCCTACTCAATTCAATCTTTTATCTTTTCTTAGATTTAATAACCACTGAAAGAGACCTTGTGTTACGTGGAGGAGAATTTTTGACAAAGTGCTAAAAGCGAAAAATTTTAAACTTCAGTTCAGGAGTAATTTATTAATTCCCTTGACATTCATCTTTACACTCAATACCCTGAACTTAATGTCAAAAGTACCAGAGTACTATTAAATGAGCAAAGCTTTAGTGCTATAGTAGTTGTGGTAGGCAGAATCATGACTCTCACAAAGATGTCCACGTCCTAAGTCCCAGAACCAGGGACTATTTTACCTTACAGGTGAGATTAAGATAGAGATTTTGAGGTTGAGCGATTATTCTGGATTATCTGTGTGAGCCCAGGGTCCTTATAAAGGGAGTCAGAGAAGAAAATGTGCAGTGGAGCAGAGAGATTGATTCGAAGATGCTATGCCACTGGCTTTGAGGATGGAGGAAGGGACATGAACCACACAGAATGGAGGCAGCCTTCTAGATTTTAGCCCAGAAGAAAATGATTGACTTTTGACTTCCAGAACTGTCAGATCACATATGTGTACTATTTTGAGCCAGTAAGTTTGTGGTAACTTGTTACAGCAACAGTAGGAAACTAAGCCAGTAGCTCCGTATCTTGGGAATCCAAGATGAACTGAAACTGCATGTGGTTCTTCAAGAATCCAGTTAAGAGGGAAGAAAACTAACCCTCAGTGAGCACTTACTACGTGTCAGGTACTGCGAATGTGCCTCGTCTGCTACGTTACTTCTGTCTCCTAACGATTCCAGGGGAAAAGTTTACTACTTTCTCCATTGTTCTCAGAGAAACTGAGGTCTGGGGGATTAATTACTTAACCCAAAATTAAGGGCAGAGCCAGGAAGGATACCAAGATCTGCCTGACTCCAAAGTCTAAGTTCGTTCACACGAGAGCACGTTGCCAAACAACACTTCCTATGATAATTATAAACGTTTCTGATTCACTGTATTTATTATATTAGACCCCCGGCTAAGTTATTTGTAAGTTCTATTGGCACAAATGATACAAACTGTAATACATGCTGTTGTTCATTTGGGATTTATCAATTAAACAAAGGCCTTTTGGTTTATTCACTGCATGAAATTCTTTCCCCAAAAAGGCTTTGTTTATTGCCTTTTGCTTGGCTCTGGAAGTCCAAGGTCTTTGGCAGACTGAGACATTAGTCTCAACTCCTGCTTAGTCTAACATTTTCATTTTCAAAAAGCCAGTGGTAAATCAAGTTGAGAGCCAGATACCCAGTCAGAAATTGATTTAGTAAGGCATTATAACTCACCGGTTGCAATCCTACTTTTTTGCCTTACAGTGTAATCTCTTTAGTAATGGCCAAATCTGAGGATGCACACCCCCAGGCCCCACCACACACACTCACTAACACTCCCCCGCACCTCTTTCTTTCCCTCCTCCTGTCCCTCTGTCACTGACACAATTACACTTTGGAAGAAATTATTAATAGATAAATGCAGACATTTGAGCCATGATGATTCAAATGGCAGAAATTAAAAATATTATGTTCTTCACTAGCTAACAGACTTTTCCCAAAATGTGTTTTTCTTCAAAGGTAAAAACCATATTGGATGTAATAATCTTATGTTGATTCTTACTTAGGATCTAAAAAGTAAAAGCCATATCTTTATAAAACAGGTAGTTTGCTAGAGGGAGGAACTATTTCTTATTCAAATTCGTAAACTCTCAAGCATCTTGTATGTGCTCAGTGAGTGATGATGAAATTAAATTCTGTGATCTACTCATACAGTCAAGGAAATAATGCTGAGCAATTCTAGGAGAGAAGATTATGAGCTCATTTATTAGTTTTTCTTGCTTGGGGAGCCAGCTTATGAATTCTTAAATGATTTGAAAAACTCCCCCCTGCCCCCCTATTTTTTTTCTTTAAGGAAACTAACTGTGAAACAATCAGTGAGGAGAACTGTGTATTTTTCCAATGGCCATGCGGGGTAGTGTCCTCACGGTGATGTCAGTGTCATGAACTTGAGCACTGCAACTCCTAAGCATTTCTGTTATTGTTTCATTTGCCCACTGGACCTGAAATACTCTCTGCTACTTTAGTATCTTAATAATGTGGTTAATGGAAGAGTATTAGATTTAACCACATCAAAAAGGCTGGACTACTGCTTTGGCAGGTGTGCACAGTCTCTTAACCCCTTTGCTGCCTTACAGCAGCCGACCTGTCTGTCCCCCCACGCTTTCCCCATGACATCCTAAGGCAGGAGCTAAACGTGGAGGCCCCAGGGGCATGGAATATCTAGAAGACAGGACTGACCCTCTCTCAGGGGTTCTGTTCCTCCCTCACTCGCACACCTCACATCACCCTGTATAGCCCTGGAGGATGGCTGGTTAGTCAAGGGTAAGATTCCTCATGGGAGGAACAACCTAAGACAGGCACAGTCACATAGGGGCCATCAGGAGAGAGCGTGGGCTCTACAGAGGTGAGGCACAGCCCCTCCCCTCTCTGAGGTTAATCCCTTCTGCCCTGGCTGCCTTGTGTCCCAGGTACAGCTCAGCCTGAGATCTGATGGGGTGAGCTCAGCCATTTCCTCCCTTAATGGATGTTTTCATAATAACAATGACTCCATGCCTTGGGGCTCTGTATATGCATAGAGGCACACCTCATTCTAGCCAATAAAAGCTATGCGGTGGCCCAATTCGAGGCACCCGGCTGGTGAGTCTGGGGCCCCTCGGCCCCGCTTGCAATATATTTTTGGCTACTGTCATCCGTCACTTCACAGTTGCCCTTCCCGTTTTCCCACTGCCTGTGTCCTGCTGGACGCGACACCCCTTTGGGACGCTGTTTCCTCACAAACAAAAGGATGGAATCTTGCTCGCATGGAGGAGGGCTTATGCGAATTGCTGAGGGAGGTTTGTGCACGTGAGAGCACTTCAGAAACTGTAGCGCCTGACAAGACGCAAGAGGACGCTCATTGCTCCTTACTGCGTCACGAATTTTCTGCAATGGCACTCTGCTAGACAGCAATCTGTGATGCCTCGTCACCTGCCACGGGATGGCGGTTCCCCTTGTGTTGTGTTTTCTGCTGTGCCCTCACCCCACCCCGCCCCCACCCCTCACCCTCTCCTTCTTAGAAGTTACTTCATGGTTCGCTTCACAGCCAAGATGCCCACTGCCGTGTTCTCCATCTTAGAGCTCAAGTGAGTGATAGGAGAGAGATGAAACTCAATAAAGTGCTACCACACCCAAGTTTGCCCAAGTCACCGCTTTTTCTTTTTTCAAATGGTAGCAATATGGTTTCTTAAGTTGTGTCTCGAAGCCCAGAGGTTCTGCCAGTTCTTTTTGAGCAACGACACCAGGACATTGACAGCTAAGTGGCTGCTGTCTTCACCTTCACATGGCCTGTGGCCTCGCCCAGACACAGCGCTTTCTCATCTGGGACAGAGTCACTTCATCGACTCTGGCCACCATGTCCTCATCGTGTGTCGCGGGCTTATTCAGGCCTGCGCCTGGGATTTGGGGCATCTACTTGATCAGAGACTCTGAAGCCAAAAGGTATCATCCTTCTCGGCCAGCTTCTCGACCCGTTTCTTCTTGTTGTTGAGTTTTCTCAGCGCCTTGATGTCCATGTCGGGGAGATACCCACTGCCCTGGCCGCCTCCTCACCGTGCTGCTGGTCCCCCGAACTCCACCGCACTTGGGGTGGGGAGTGGATTTAAGCCTGATGGTGCCCGAGAAGGTCACATAGTTCTTCAAGCCGCTCTGCAGCTCCAGGGTCTCCAAAGGCTTCGGTGTGTGCTGCGCCGGTTCTGGTCGGCTTCCCGCACCGCCTCCCACAGAGCTGTCTCCGGAGACTTCGCTGCTCACGGTGCCTCGTGCCCCAAAAAACCAGGCAAGAGCAGTCACACCTCATTTCCTTGATTTGGTTTTAAACCTGTATTTCCCTTTAAGAAGCAGGTAGGTCAGTAATCACCAAGATTATAGCTTTAGCACAAGGTATATAGCACCCCCACCTTTTATTTTCTTATGTAGAACAGCTGATTGGAAGGATGGGTGGAATATTCAAGATACCCATAGGATAAGAAAGCCATTTCTTAAAATTTATTCTGCTTTACTTAATTTCTTTGCTTTTCATTTAAAAAAAAATTTTATTTGGAGATAAACTCAAACTTAGAGAAGATGCAAAAATAAAAATGGCTTTGCTTAATGTGTAAAGTGGAAGTTCACTTCCTGGAGGGTATTTGTCCTCATCAGGGAAAAATAAACAAACAAAAGCAAAGCGAAGTCCTAGGCTCCAGCGTCAGTGAGACGGCGAGCCAGGTCCTGACGCTTCCCACCTGAGGAAAAGAAAACACAGAAGCACGCTCAAGTTTGACATGGCTGCATTTCGAAGCAGAACTTTCTGTGCATCGCCTCTTTCATGTTTCTCTTCTGAATTGTACTCTTAACATAAATAGTAGAAAGATTTAAGGTGAGATTATTCTCCAGAAATGATTACTTTTCCTGTGACAACTAAAATTACGTTGATTAGAAGAATATATAGTTGGTAATAAGGATTAGATGTTATGTAGAGTTTTATATTATCACATTTTTTCTATAGTTGATTTTTTGTGAATCAGTGTTCTCGGGTCTTAAATGATTTCTGAGTACATGAATTGTCTGCAAAATGTAGCTTCTTAAGAATTTTAAGAAAAAGAAAATTGTTTTCTATTAGTTAATTCTGACTTTCTCTCATTTTGTTTCAAACTTTCTTCTTCTGAGACCCTAATTAATGTCTGAATTTCATCTGTAAAAATCTTAAAGGAAGCAACGTTTATGATATGATATTATTTCTTACATATTTTCTTTTTATCTTTCTTGTTAGTTCATGGGTTGTCTTTAGTTTCTCTGGTTTGTATTATACTAAGAAAGCTTCAATTTTCTCCTACTGTATCATAAATATTTGTGTCATTTTTCATGTGGAATTTTCAGAGGTAGTTTCCATGGGAAGACTTTCATAACAAATTTGGTTTATATGCTTACTGTCTAATATATCCTTGAACATTAAAAACTTTAGATTTTCAGTTGTCAATCCGATGATATAAAGCATTATCAATGATACCCATGTCAAACCAGCCACATCAATAAATTGGGAGGCACTTTTTTCAATCATACAGCATATTTTTTTTTTTTTTTTGGTGGGGGGTAGCTCCCTGGCTGGGAATTGAACCCAGGCCGCAGTGTTGAGAGCGCCAAAGCCTAGCCACTACACCACCAGGGAGCTCCCTAGCATATTTTTATCTTTTGTAGTTATTGAAGCTTAATTCAAGCAATTTTTAATTGGAATTACTTAATGCCAATGTATGAAATTTGTGCCAGGCACCTTTAAGGATACATACATTAGTAACAGGTTTATAGAGATGGAAGTACGCAAAGTTTTAAATTCAATATCTAAAGTACTAACTGAAGAACAGCTCTGAGACCCAATGTAAAACACTACTCAATATATTGAAGGTCAAAGTTCAACCTTAAACAAAAAACTCTTGTTTTATTTTGCTTTAAAAAGCTAAATCTTAATTAATGGTAGTTAAATAATTAAACCAAGAGTAATTTCCCCATAATAAAGTTTTGATTTGGTAATATAAGGAGATTATAATATTCCACTTAACTATGATAATCTCAACTTAAAATATTGGCAATATCTGAACTACAAGTCATTTTCAGAATTGTTGGATGTGTTGAACTTTTTATTGGGGAAAAAAATAAAGACCTAACCAGATTTAACATTTCATAGCAATTAAAATACTATAAACTCCAAATTGTGGTGTAAAGTGATGATGTTTTAAAATAAAATGATAAATAACCTTAATAGGAAGACCTACAAAAGTTACCCAGATCCTCACATAACGTGATTGTAGTGTGCATGTTACTTTTCACTTGGTTGGGGAGATAGTGAAGACAACTTCATGTGTTTGTGTGTGTGTGTGTGTGTGTATGTATATAAAACGTAGCCTTCTGAACTGCAGTTGACTCATCGTATTTGCAGATGCCTTAGTTGCTTGGGCACCAGCTTCTGGCCCGTACTTGATTTCACAGGAGAAAGAACATCTGTGGAGCCTTTGATTCTTTCTTGTTCTTCGAGGGTACACTTGATGGCAGGGTGCCTTCCCGCCTTGTACTGGTTGGTCTTCCCTTGGTACCTCAGTAGTGAGTATGATAGGCCACATCTATTCTAAGTCCTTTCTGTGTATTAGCTCATTTAATCTTCACCTCAATGACTTTATTACTCCCCTCCTTTAATAGCTGAAGAAATGGAGGGCAGCGAGGTTAAGTAACTTGCTCAATATTACCTAGGTAGTCACAGGGCAGCTAGGGCTCAAACAGAGGCAGGCTGCCTATGCTATTAACTTTACACTCTCTGGTGAGTAATTGTTGAATGAATGTAAAGCATTTTCTCTCTGAATCTATTTGAAAATGCCATAGCTGAGATAACTTCTTCAATTGCCTTCTTAACTCCAATCTCCGGTCGCTCTAGTCAGCATTAAATCCCACATCCAGAATGATATTTCACGCTTTTTGTTATGCCTTTATTACTGCCCTCAGGTCTTCTGAAATACACCAATTCACCTAAAATAGTTATTCATATATTTCACACATGTATACATTTTAATCTTTTAAAATGCTTCTCTTTTCTTGTGTATGCGTATTCTCTGTGAATGGAAAACTGGAAGAAACTATAAATATTTCTCCTGTGAAATAGTTTGGCATGCTGCTTTTTCCTTATTCCAGGTGGCATAATTTCAAATTTGGTGCCTTACATTGACCTCTGAGAATACTTGTTGCTTTTATTTATCAGTAATTAGGCTGCCCCACTTTAAATGGGACAGAAAACAACGGTACTGTTGCATTTCACATGGTACACGTGGTCAGCCTTCTCCCCTGGGCTGTCCCATTTGTTTTCTGTCCCATTTAAAACAGTACGTCTGGCCAGCCTATCACTAATGGCAATGAGAAAAAAAAATCTTTCTTATTCTCTTATGGGGAATTCTGTACTTTCAACTTCTTCTTCAATTCCAGATGGAAAGATAGGTTTGCAAAGAGTGCTGATAAACTTAGCGTGCTCGTCAGGATTATGTTACATTGTCATTTTAATAAGTGACAACATGAAAGCTTATCGGAACCGACATCTACACAAAAAGAGGTGCCTCCTTGGCTTCCAGTGACGCAATAACGTGTAAGCATACTCTCTAACTTTGATGAAGGTTATCAAGGGCAGGACCCCTACCAAAAACCTGTTTAATACTTTGTGAAAGAGGGTAGAGTATTAGGAAGATAGCTTTAATTTTGACAAGAGAGGTAGGGCCCTCTACAAGTTAAATTTATTATTTATAATTAGATTAAATATTATAATTCTGCTTACAATATGTACTTGCCTTCTCATATTTAAAATATGTACTAACGATGCCATTCATATCGATGGAAATGAAAACATCGTGCTTTAAGACATTGACTGTTGATTACCTGTGTCAGGGATTCTTATCTTTTTTTGAGATAAATTTCAGTCAAAATGATAATTAGGGATTTTGATTTTAAAAGAAATATAAATGAAGATATTGGCATTCTTCATATTTATATTTCCATCTTTGATGGTGGACCCATAATATAACAAACAATGAAGAACTCTGGTGCAAATCAAGTATTACCTGGTCTAATAACAGCACAAATAAGTTAAGGCAATCCATAAAGAGATGCATAACAGGGTCCATCAGCTAGATTGTGGGGGATTTGGCACACTGAGCACAGAGAGTCTCTGTAACCTTCCAACAGCCTGGAGCTCTCTTAGATTTGTGGAGCATGAAGGTAAAATAGCTCAGTGGGAACTGAAAGGATCTGAACCCCTGACTGTCTTATTCATCTTCGTCCCTCCATTTTGTTGAACAAATTGAATTATAAGGAGGAAGATACAGAATTCCACAGGCACAGGACTTGGAAGTTGGAGGATTCCAGATTGGGTCCCCACTGGCTGTCTACATTCTACTCTGTGTAACCCAAGCAGCTGAAAGTTGCCTTTGGGTTTATGACCAAAGTGAGACACTCCAACTGCTCCGCTCTCCACACGAGCGACTGTGCAGAGAGGGAAGTGTAAGACGCACAAGGAGAATTGCTGTTGCACGAGACATTTTCTTAGCATCAAATAGCAAATTGAAGCTTTTGTCATCAAGGAAGTGAAATCATTTGGCTGACAGTGGAAACCAAATGAGTATTACTGCCAATATTGGCAGTTGGGAAGTTACTTCTCAACATGTTTTTAAAAAGTACATTCAATGACTGAGTGAATGCACGTTCTCTTAAACACACTAACCAGTTGAAATGTAAAAATGTTAAATGGCTGAGCATTAAATATAAATGATGAAGAAGAAAGATGTGCCCAAGGCACTTGTCCTGACTCAGGGAGAAGAGATTACTGCAGATTTTTGAACTGGAACAGAAGTTAGAGGTTATCAGGGGAAATAAAAAGACAAGATACCTTTTCATCATGATGACCAAAAAAGACCTCTAACGGCATATCTAATTTTAAAATACTCACAATGTAACTATTTTGAATATCACTGATATGTTTTGGAAATTAAAATCAAGAAAAAGGAAAAGGAATGTACAAGGTATTCATGCAAACATATTTGTTTATTAGCTCTTTAAAAGTAGTGTTTTTGTTTTGTTTTTAATTCCTTTTCTCTCTGCTTTTGGCTTTCACACAGCAGGTTCTCAGGAAGTATTTGTGGTATCGAGTTGAATGCAACCATTGAATGCAGCCAAAGCACGTTCTATGTCTGCTTTTTCATTTGTGCCTCGTAATGGTTCTTTGAAGTAGGGGTATACGGGATGGGGGATAGAATTGAGCAGTTACAAGGTCCGACAGAGGCCGACTGCTAAGTTTGGGCAGTGAGAGCCTTTGGGCTGCAGTACCCGAGTGCTCTGAGCCTTCGTTTGCTCTTCTGTAAAACAGGGGTAGGCATTAAGGTTGCTGTGAGGGGCCAATGAGATAACACACCTGAAGCACTTAGCAGAGTGTCTGGACCAAAGCAATCCTGGTGTTAGCTGTGATGGGGTGATGCTCTACTCTGACGCTGGTGTTTGAGGTGATGGTGGTTAAATGAGTCTCTGAATTACCCATCAAATCAGCACCAAGAGCTGTCTATTCTTAAGTTTATGTTCTTTCCAGACAGAAAAATAACAGGAATATAAGCAAGCAATATTTTAGTGTCAGTATCTTTTAAATGGTCTTTCAGAATGTGTAAAATACTGCTTTAAGTTTACTGAATTTTGGATCAGAATAAAGGTATATGTGGCTGACAACTTTTAATTTTATGGGCCATTAAGACATTACTGTCTAATTATCCTAAGAATAGTGGCTTAGTTGAATTGTGTAGCTATTAGTTTTAAAGACTCAAGACAGGCATATTAGGAAGACCTGCACATTGGAGTGTTAGATAGAACCCCCCAAAAGCACAACATATCAATTTTGGGGAAAGCTCCCCAAAAGAAAACCATCACTAACTTCCAAAAAGCTAGCATCAGAAATATGTATGAAAATACACAGTTCATCAAGTTCCATAAAAACAGATCTGCTGTGCCAGCTACTAAAAATAGAAGCCTCTCAAATGCCTCGAGTGGAGATGAGTCTTCTGTCTACATTGTGTGGAAGAAGAGGATAAAGAACGTTAGGGAAGATACGTGTTGCTGTGGGCCGTTTAATGATACGATGTAAATCTTTTGCTTAAAATTTTGCATAGTTCTGAGGTTTTATATATATTCACCTTCATGTTAATGAATGCTCATGTCTTCTGACTCTAATCTGTACCCACCTATTTTTTTTTTCTTTTTGAACTAATCTTACACTATATACCAATCATCATCAGGGAAGTGTTACATTATGCCCATCAGCAAGAGGGACATGATGCTTTCTGCAAATGTGAAATTACGATGCTTTCTTCAATTTTTTTCTATTAATTTTACATAAGCCAAAGATAACCTCAGCTGATTTTGTGTAAAATCATCTCCTCTTTCCTTGAACCCTCGATAAGAAAATATGCATCTCTTTCTGTTTTCTGTGTCGTCGGCATGAGTGACACTCTCACTATCCTGACTTCTATCTCGAAATCTCTGCACCTCCTGCTCTCTCTCCTCTGGCTTCTGCATCCGGTGTCCGGTTAATTCATTCTTCCTCTGCAGTGCGAGCTAGCACCTGCTATTCCAACATCATCACCTCTTTCAGGAAGCTCTGCCCAACCAAGCCCAGCTGGCCCTCCCCTTTCTATTTCTGTGGTATTTTGTGGACGTGCCCTTCATCACTGAGCTAGCCACATTCTTCATAATCATTGTCAATAATAATCTGCTAGGGCAGTGGTGCTCAAATTTTGCCACATGTTGGAATCATAAATACTTAATTAAAGACAACTAAATCAGATCCCTGGGGAGGAGAGACCCAGGTGAGGTATTTTTAAAAGCAAGCCTTCTCAAATTTTAATGTGCATACACTTCACCTGAGGATGCTGTTGAAATGCAGATTCTCGCGTGGGGCCCAACGTTCTGCATATCTAACTGGCTCCCAGGTGTCACAGATACTGCTTCTGTCAGCTCAGCCAAAAGTCGCCCCCAAATGGTCATGTGCCCATATTTCTTTACCTGTATCTGTATCTATACCACTATCTTAAACTGACGGACTCTTACCCAACCATAGGACCACGTCTTCCCACCCTGTTACCCCTGCCTGCCACCCCCATTTTAGGGGTGTCGACGTGCTAACATTTTCTCATAAATCAGTGTCAGCAATTTTAGCTGTAATTGTCCTTCCCCACTTCTATTCACAGTAAGTGCACCCCTCCCTAACCCTGCAGCGCCCCTGTTTCTGGGTTAATCTTGCTGGCCACAGGACACAGAGGAATGCTGGGGAGACTCAAGATCGGAAGCGGAGAAAGGCCTTACTGCCCTACAGCCTGTGCTTCGGGTTCAGTGCGATCTCGTCTCCTGACGGTCACCCAGCCTCCACGCTGCTTGGGTCGCACACATGCCTCTTCTTTTGTTTTTAACCTTGGACACCTGGTAGCTCCCACACCCATTCCCACATTTTCTTCACTCCACCATGGTCGCTGTCCTCTATGGACTTAGCCCCAAATAACTGGAACCAACGAACCCAAACACAATGTAAACAGACGCTTACAATGTGAAAATGTCTCTCTGTTACTTTATGTGCATTACTTTTCTTTAGTTAACGATTCTGTTATGTCTACAGATCAATCTTTTCAGTTTCAGGCCTGACGTGTAGGCCGTAACTATTATTTAGTAGGGCTAGGAGCTTTATTAAGGTTCTGTTATGCTTTGTATGTCTTCATATGGCAGTCCAACTGCAGTCTGATGGTCCCCTGCCCAAGTGTGCACTGAGTGTGCAGGGGACTCCCTGCAGTGCTAGGAAATACTTGAAAAACTCCAGGGAAGTAATGCAACACGGGCTGCCAGCACCTTGAGAATCACTGGCTCAGGGTACTTCAGAGTTTCAGCAGGAGGTGGTGCCATATTCCTTTCGATGATGTCATGTATTTATGAAGTGAGTGTGTGTGGGTCCCCCAGCACTTGTGACAGAAAGCAAGGACAGTGTAAAACTCAGTGTGGAAAAGGAACCCGGGGGCCGAGTCCAACCTGAGAAACTGTGCCATGCCCGATAGACACCCACTTCCACTAGGAAGTAACTGGTTATTTAAGAATGAAATAAAAATATAATTCTTTTGTGTTAATTGATGTGTAGTTTTGTCTGTTACTTATTTTTTTAGAACACAATTACTTACTAAGTTGTTTGTACCTAACTATTTCTTTGGGCATTATGAAAACAATTATTAATGTCTCAATAATTATTTTCACGGTTTTGGGACCTGAGAGAGTTTTGGAACCTCTGCTCTCACCTGAACTTGAAAAAAAAAATTTTTTTTTTTTCAAAAATGTCTTGACCTTGTAGCTGTGGATAATCTCATCAAGTATCTGTTTTTTTCCAGACTTATTAAAAGTGGACCAACTTGTTGGCACATAGGCACCCAAATGGTATTTTTTTTTCTCTTTATAAGTTTATTTATATACTGTCTATTTTTTAATTGTGGTAAAAACACATTTAGTCTAACCCTTTTGCCTATTGATAAAATGTAACGCCCTATCGATAGTGCAGTGTCCCTCCTACACACATCTGATGGAGCAGTGCCGGCAACGGTGACAACTCCAGTTACTACCTGTGACTCTTCTCCAGCTAATAGTCTCTGATGCATCGTAATTTCAGGGAGGTGGAGGAGAGGCAGATGAAACTGAGGCAGGGAAACGTATATTGCTGCCAATACGATATCCAAATGCAGCTAATCGAATTCGAAGCCGGGACTGTGAAGGAATTAGCCACGCCCCTCTACGGTTTCCACCCACTGAGAGATCCTATAATGACCTCCTTTTACTTTTGCAACGAGGTAAAAATCAACATGCCGTGTCAATGCATTACTGATAGCTTTAATGGAGTGTATACAAGGGCTCCGTCACCACTAATAACAAGTTCTTTATGCACCTACTGTGTGCCAGCCACTGTTCTCATCTCACCTTAAACTACACTGCAGTTCCACGAGGTAGGCATTGCTGTGTGCATTTTGTAGAAGAAAAAAACTAAACCTGGGAAAGGTTAATAACCTGCCCTGGGCTACACAACTGGCAACTGGCAGAACAATGATGCAGCTTCAGGTCTGCTTGAGTCCACAACTCACGCCATTCCCCCACGGCAAAATTACCTCTCAGAATTATAATCATAAAACTGATTCCAATGTCACTCCTAGTGTCCTGAAATAGCCTAGCCTTTCTTTAAAAATACGTGCTATTTTTTATGTAAAATGTCATCACAATGTGAGAAGAAAAAGCAGGAAAGAAAAAGAGAGCTATCGATTCTTAAGACAAAGTGCTTTTAAAAACTTCTGTGAAAATAATGTTACTTGTATTGTTGGAGGTGCTTTAAAGATGATAAGATTACTATTCTTTTTCCAGCACTCCCCTATTAATATAGTGCTATTTAAATTTCACAAAGAAAATGGGGTGCAGGGAAGTGGACTGTGTTTCTTCCGCTGTCACTCACACAGCCTGTGACTTTCACAGCGAATTCATGAGCAGACCCCTGGGGACCCGACCCCCCGCTTACGGAACCCTCCTCTCCTACCCGATTCCCCATTAATAATTCACTTCATTGGAACAATGCCTGGTTGCCTCAGCCCAAGCCATGGGTGGCTTTATGGTGGCAAATGCTTACAGAGGATGTTTGCACACGATTACTCAGGGATACCTGGTAGCAGATTGCAGTGTGACCACGTAGCCCTTGGTATCTGCAAAATGTATGCCATTTGCACGGAAGAGTTGTGTCACCTCTATTAGGTTCACTCCAGTATCTTTACGGACAGGACGTGTGACAGTGATTTTTCTTATCACTACTGTATTACGAAACACAGAACCTATAAAGTACGAACCTGCATCCCTCTTTTTTTTTTTAAACATCTGTACAGTATGCAGATATTCTGCAACCAAGAATGTAGCTGATGATAAAATGTCAGGGAAACTCACAATGACAAGATAACCGGGCCGTTTCCCTGACTCAGCTCCAGTGATGGGTAAGGGCTATCAGAAGTGATGTCTCCTCATTCTACTTTCTGGAGTCAATAAAACGGTTAGATGATGTTTGGAAATAGCACCTCTCCATAACCATTTTTCTCCTTTCTGAACCTCGACACGGTTTTAAATCACAAGCTTTTGAAGTGCCTGGCTCTTGCCAATGATGTGAGACGAGACACAAACGGCGGCGACAGCAGGAACAACCGCCAGATCTAAGGCAGCAGAGGTTTTGAGAACAAAGGTCTCCATTTGGTCAGAGACAGATGGCACTGTGGGTGGCAGAGTTAGGAAATAGTTAACTTGAACGTGGTAGGAGGATTGGAGCTCAGAATGTTGGCTTTCAGAATGAGCAGGGGGCAACCGACCTTCCTTTCCTCACAGCTTCCTCGCTCCATCCCTATTTTTACTACATCCTACTGTATAAAATAAGCTGGACCATATTTTTCCAAACTAAAGTAAAAATGAAAGGATTTATGATAATCCCGTGAGAATGGCTGTGGGTGTTTCATTTGCAATTGGAGCGTTTCTCTCTCTTTGTTGCAATGCTAATGTTTGTCAGCTTCCTGCTAAAGTCTTCTTCCTGACACTACTCAAGTGCAAAAAAAGTCCTCCCAGATAAGCAACAGTCCTTACTGTGTGGGGGGACCGCTCACATCCTCCTCGTCTATGTATTAGAAGCAACTTCTTCAGGCTTTGAAAACCAGAATGTCAAGCACCCAGCGGACTGACGCCTACCTTGCCCACATACTGATAATCGGATCCCGTGTACTCCTCCAGGAGAAAGAACTGATTCCACATCCAGCTCCTTTTGGAACGGTTCAGCTCGCTTTGGCTGCCTCCGGAGAGCTCCAGGGCTCTTTTCTTGGCGGGGAAACCACTAGTCCTCTTAGACAATGGAGTTGAGACGGTCGGGTAGGGCTGTCCAACCCAAAAGAGTAGCAAGAAGTAGCGGTAAGTTCTCATTCTGGTGGCTCGGTCCGGGCTCCGGGCCGTGGGCACTCCCCTCCTTGACGTGTCTTTTCTCACTGCCGCGTCATCCCTCCTTCCTTCCTGAATGTTCTCGGCTTGGCTCTCAGAGGGTATCTGGAAAGAAAAATAACATACCAAGCATTTTTAGAGATGCTAAAAATTCAGTGTTAGAGCAAATAAGCTCTGGCAAAAGAGGACAGAAATTTGAGGAGCAGAGCAAGAGAAAATGAGTTAGTTGGCTGTCAATTTTGAAACGAGGGAGACGGTCTTTGAGTTCATCTAAGTGGAAGGCACGTGCCGGGTAGGAAACCACTGTTGTCCTTTCTCTTTTTCTATCACTTAAAAGTCCTGGTTTAAGTCACAGTACTGATGCAGGTCAACGTGGCCAGCGCAGGTTATTTCACTGCTTCTACCCCTGGGCACTGAGATCTGGTTAGAAGAAATGAGTTTGTGTTGCTGATTCTATTTGCAGATCTGTCCTCATGGACAAGTCTAAGGCAAAGAATACCATAGACAAATCCAGTTCATTCGGGAGTGGAGAATGTTGAAATTTCATTAGAATGTGCTGAGTACCTGGCGATGTGTAGGTGTGTCCGCAAATCCAGGCCTAGCCTATCCTGCAGACTCTTGGCTTTGGAGATGTGCTGATAGAATGGTCTGGGTCAAACAAAGTTGAGAGGACCATACACCTTCTCTTCAGAATGAGCATTAGCATACTGAAGTTTCTGAAGTGAAATTTTGCAATGACGATGACAAGGTGATATTTAACCCAGCGTTTCCCAAGCTTGACCAGGACATGTTTTTTTCCCTCATGTGACCGAATTACACCATAAGGCTGGGTTAATGAGCTAGGTAAAGACTTTGAATTTAATGGAATATGAGAATTAAATGAATAATTCTGTTCAAGTATCTTTAGGAAATCCTTGGTTTTTATGTCAAAATTTTACTTGCATCATAAGCAACCAACCCTATTTTTTTTTTTTTTAATGTGGGTAGTTCCCTGGCTGGGAATCGAACCCAGGTCGCAGCGTTGACAGCGCCGAAGCCTTAAGCCACTACACCACCAGGGAACTCCCCGACCCTCTTGATTAAAATTGGCCAAACGTGTCTATGACATTTTCTCAGGTGCATCGAACATCTCTCAGTGCCACAGTGCAGAGTTTCCGAAAGTCAGTGATTACCCTTGTGGATAGTAACTTCCCATGACAAATACTGTTTTGCAAGACAACAACCTAGGATTTGAAAAAAATTCTGTGGCCAGACTGCTTGGCAAAAACGTCCCAAATTGGCTTACTCCTTTAGGTAATTAAAGTCATATCATACATGCCTGTATCTCCATCCTAAACTTGTCCACATTTCTTGAAAACAAAAATCCAACCATGTATTCCTATTTGATATAGGAAAATATTTTCTTAAATAATACTAACAAAAAGTGAAGTACCTTGTAATGTAGAATATAATAGTCATAAAACTGGCCCATGCACTCTAAATCAATGCAGCAGAGGAACATGCTTTAGGTCATCCGACCTGTATTCTTTTCTTCTCTGTCTGGAAACACCGGTTCACATTTCTCCTCTTATGCTACCGGGGAAATGTATATGTGACCAAATTTTTCCCCTGTCAGCAATGAGTAATGGCCACCTAACACATGACTTAGTGAAAGCGTGCTGTTGGAATGTAAGTGAAAAATTTCATAGCGTTCAGCATTTTAAAGCCTTTATTCCATTATTATCTATCATCTTGATAGCAGGCTGGGGAAGCCGAAGATCCACAGGTGAGTAAATTAGTCTGTGATAATTAGTCATGCTGGAAAAAGGCCAGAGCACAGTGTGCCCGTCAGTAAGTATCCTTGCTACAGGTGTGGAATGACTGATGCTCCATTAGGTAACGGTGATCTCTCCTCCGTACGCATGCTGTATAAAGGGGACCAGGACAGCACGTGGAGCAAAGCCCTCTAAAGAAATGTGTTCGTTTTTAGGGGTGGAGATGGCACTGAGGTAGGTGCAGTGGAAATCACATTTTTCTTAATTTCCCACGTTCTCCATGTTTGCATAGACAAACCCTGCAGGGGAAGACGACATGTCTGGTGCCGCACTCAGGGTGTGCCCCATGATGCTGGCACGAGAGAAGGATGCAGAGAGTGGAGGTGTCAGCTGTTTAAAGGCAGACTCCTCAAGGCCATTTTAAAGAAAAATCAATTCCTGTGGGTGTTGTGTGCAAACTCTACAAGCTGTTGCCACTTGACTGTTAAATGTTAGTTCTTTTTAATATCACAGATACCAAAATGTCAAGTATTTCGTTTCCTTTTTTTTTTTTTTTTTTTTTGGCTTAGTTAGTAATGAGCTTTTAAAGTAGTACAGATTTAAGCAGTATTTCTAAGTATTCTAGAACACCTAGTTTTGCTATGTCCCAGCTCTTTTTGTATCAACTTGGCAGGGTATGTCCATGCTAAAGCCTCAATATGCAAAAATTACTAAAATTACTGTGATCCATTCATATTTGGTATTAGCTTCTTAGGGGAATAGATTTCTCTGTGAAAATTCTATAGTTAAAAAATACTCCAACAAACTTAACTGTTGAATATATAACTTAGCAATTCTTATTGAATACTTTGTAATAGGCAAGCCTGTGTAGTGATTATTAACATTATCCATGCTGGAGTTCAGACTGCCTGGGTTTAAATCCAGGCTCTGCCTAATAGTTTCTATGAACTTGGAAAAATTGCTTAATCTCACTGTTCTTCAGTTGTTTCTTCTGTAAGTGGGGATAATTACAGTAACTACCTCATAGGGTTTTGTAAGGATTAAATAAGTTATTATACGCAAAGCACTTAGAGGAGTGTCTGACACTTAGGCATTAATAAGTATTAGCTGTTGTTATTATTGCTACTGTTATTGTTACTATTATTTGCATTGCATGTACAGAATCCAGTTATAGCATAATGCAAAAGTCTGCAAAAGATAGCATAGTTCCCTCTTAGATTTAAATAGCCTTTTATTTCTCAAGAAGCATTTCCAATGAAAGTCAAATTCTTTGAAAGTCTAGGAATGGAAGTACTTTAACAATCAGAATTAGTCCACGTGCTAATTGTTTTCCTTTGTGGGGATTCCAGTTGGGGATTTCACAGTAACAGTGTAAAAACAGAGAAGACAGACACTATGCCCACTGCCCTGCATGAAGAGGAGGAATATGGCAGAAAGAAAGTTCCCCGGAGGATCGACTCACGTACAGAATCTATGTGTTCTTTTCCCTTTCCATTTTGCCGTATTCAAAACTAGCTTGGACTTGGTAATTGTGTCCTTGTAAAATGGCCCCGGATGAGCACATCTTCTTGTAATGAACAGGCTGACGTTATTGCAATATATTATATCAGATAAGAATGTGATATAATTGAAATGAATGCTGTACATATTTTTGCTTTTACTTAATCTAAAAACATAAAATGCAAAACAAAAACCATATTCCAAGCATGATCTTCGGTGAAAACCAACCAACCAACCCTGGGACGCTTAAGGTGCCCCATGGCCTTAAGTCCAAGTGAAGGAAGACAACTGTGAGAAATGTGGGAAAGCTGCCGACTTCTGAGCAGTCACAACACAGTAGAACCACGCAGCAGGGACTAATCAGATGGGCGAGCTCATTTTGAAGATGTCAGGAAATAAACCCAAAGGACACACGTAGACACCGAATTTTAAAATAGCAGGCGTGGTTATTCAACCAGGAAAGAACCAGATTAGGTAGCAGGAGAGGAAAGAATGCAAAACAAAGTAGATACTCATATCTTTCTGCCCCCAGCCCCTCATGGCATTAAGAGCAAATCAGTTAGAATGATCAAAACCCTATAAAAAATAAAACTCAACTGCCTAATGACAGCCTAATGACAGTTTAGCAATGGACTTAAAGGATTACTTCATAGACAGTGTCTCCACCTTTTATTTTCTTTTCACGTGAATCTTTTTTTTTTTTAACTTTCTATTTGTTATAGGCTTTAGTTTGTATCCTCTAAAATTTGATATGCAAAAGTGGTTGATCCAGAAAAATACTTTAAGTCTTTGCAGAAGCCTTTTTTCAAGTGAGTATACAAAGTAATTAGGATGTTTATGGATAGCAGGTAAGGTCCACATAGCATCAACAATTGCACACTTTGTAAATGTATTTGCCTGGCGGCCAATATGCATATATACTTCAATCTTTACAAAAGAACATAGTCAAGTGCAACTTTTATTTAATGCCATTTAGGAGGAGCCTGGACCTCATTAATTCAGGTTCTATGAAGTTAGAATATGTGATAATTAATGTAGAGTTGGGCTGAAGTTTTTTTCTCTGATTAGAAAAACCTTTTTCCCCCTAGATTATTGGAAATTAATAATGCAAAACATTTCATAAGAATATATAGACTGAGAAGACAAACTACAATGTCTTCAAGTTCCCTAAAGTACTTTGGAATCACATTTTATTTGCAAATAATTGATACGCTAATTAGAAAACTTCTCTATTGATTGAATTGCTTCTCCAGTGACTTATGTTTGATAAGAGTCTAATGACTCAACTGTATTTTCTAGTTTTGAGATACTGATTCTATTATACTATTTATAGACAAACAAATAAGCAAATATGAGGCAGGTTTAAAAGCAGTATAATTACTCTAAAGTTTTAGACTTCAGACTTAGCATGCATTTGTTCTGGTGTCCTTGATTAATTCTAATGAGTGCATTATTACTATAACTCTGTCTAAGCTAACAAATGAAACCAGGCACATTCATTCTTTGGTCTGCAGAGCATTAACTTTGGCATTAAAAGCATAGTAAGCATTCAGTAGCACTACATTATTAATATACTTTAACCATTTACCATAGTAAGAGAATGTTTTAAAATGTTATGAAATCATTTCTTCAAATAAATCATGTTGCATACAAATACTATATATATATATATATATATATATATATATATATATATCTCATAATGCTGCTCATAGAAAACATTTATGAAAATATTGCATATGCATAAATCATCCTAACCCACTGGCATACCCCATTAGCAATGCTTTTAGCATATGTATTGTAAATCCCTTATCAAGTTTTGGTATACTTCTCACATTATCTCATTAATGAAGTAGAAAACAGCTCACTGTTTACAACTACTTAACATTTCTCCCGATCCTATTGTATCTCAACTCTGTGCCTGAAATCTCTCTAGTCACACACTGTCTCTGGGTGTGATGGGGATTAGGGATGGTATTTATTAATACTCCATTAAAACCTAGCAAACTAAAGCAATGGAACTGTGATAGCAGGATGAATCAAACAGAGTGAAGCCAGACAGAGTGGAGCCGAAGGGGCGCATCTTCCTACCAGTAAATCTTTAAAAATACTGTCTGTTTTTTATACCGAGAGAAGAGTTTTACAGCCAATTAAGTTTTGCTCAAGATCAATTTTCTGATCACCTAAGAAACTTTGTTTTGATAGATTGCCACCTGCTGTGAATAAAAACGAGTCTATAGAACATGGCCGATCTTCAAGAAGTAGTGACAGAAGGATAGAATGAATTTTAAGTTTTTGGTAGAGATTTCACATAAAGTCTTCATTTCTAAACTTCCATTTCATTTTTCTGTAAATGTCAAAGTCACTGTTGAGTAAAATTGGTTCCATTTCGTGTGTGTAATGAACTCCACTGAAATGTGTCAAACAGCTTTGGCATCACCCCTCATCACACAGCATTTCTCTGGTGCCAATGCGTCATTACGGCGACGGCCATGAAACGATGCCTGATTTTTTTGTAAATGTTTATATTTGTGGATAATTTGCGAATCTGTTTGCAAACTGATGTATTTCCAAATGAAGCTATTCAACAGTATTACCCTCGTTCTAAAATCATATTCCACACATTGCATTAATGAAGATAAAGTCAAATGTGTTACAGCACATAAAATGGGGTTTTCTATGTAGTTGGGCTCAAGGAATAGTTGTTGATTTGAAATACTCACTTGGTACAAAAAAACCCCCAGTAACTTGAGTAAGAGGATAAAGACAAAGTTCGTGTTCACCTGAGAGGAAAAGTCCCAACTATTTATTGTGAGAGGAAATGTCAGAATATGGTTACGAACAGTCTGGCATATCACGTGTCTGTGTCAGAAGTCCCGTCCTGCCCAACAGTGGCTGGACAAGAAGGGGACCAAGGTGTGCCTCAATTTCTTTATGTATAAAATGGAATGATTTTAATAGTATCTGCCTCATAGGTTAGCTGTGAGGATAAAATAAAGGAATTCATGTGCGGTTTTAACTATTAGCAACAAGATGGCCACAACTACCTAAACTGTCAAAGAAGGTCTTAGCAGAGGACACAGATTAGCCATCCTAAGGTCACTTGACCTCTTGTGTATTTCTTGTGTTGCTTTTTACAAGTAAGAAACTGAAATCAGTTGCTCATCTGTATGCGCCCGTTTTTGGATTAACTTGCCACCTCGGAAGTTCTGCTGACATTTTATTTTTGGAGTGAAGGTATCTGCCTCTCAGGTGATGCAGGCACTTCTCCACTGATCTTTATTTTTGCCAGCCCCACCTTGTGGTCAGTTGCTATTCAATTGCCATTCACCGTCTCACTTTATTGTGGTTTTCTTAAAGCCGTGGCTTCATTCGTCTATCCGTACTGCCTAGCTCCTAAGGGCCTTTAGACTTAGGTTTGCTGTCCTTTCCCAAAAGCTTTACTCATGAGAAGCAAAGAAGACGAGAGAGCATTTTAATTAGCTATTCATGGCATGAATTTTAAACACTTCTGTAGCAAACCATATGCCTAGGTTGCAGAAATGTATGAAAGACTTGGTTTCACCTTACTCTCTGCCCATAAGTTAGGCTCTCCAGCTACGTTAATTCTTTTGGACACATAGCCATTTAAGACAACGAAGCTTGAACAAGTCTGCCAGATGTCCAAAGCCACTTGCACCTTAGTGTGAGTGATTTCTGTGAGTGTGTTCTTCCTTCAACAGCCCAATAACAGGGAGGCCTGAGAATACTGGGTGGGAGCTATGGGGTAGCAGGAGACAAGGAAGGGAATGTTAATGAACGTGAGGAGTTCAAAACAGATTTAACTTTATTAAATTGCCTAAGGAGTCACACAGTTGGGTTTACCATTAAGTCATTGTGAAACATGGCACATCACAGATGATTTTTAAAGGCTCATACTTATGTAAAGTGTTATGAGGACCGCAGATGTATTTATTTTTGCTGATATGTCTAAGCCTCTTTTCAATTCTGTGAAGTCTAACTCATAGATAATAATAGTAGTTAACTTTGCTGTGTCCCATCTCTGAACTTACTGTGTGTTAGCACTGTGCTAAGCACATCACAAATGTGTTTTCATTTCACTCTTACCACAATCCTGTGAGGTGGATAATATTCTTAAAATTTCTGCATGTGAGCAACTAAAGCTTAGAGAGATTGTGTAACTTGTCCAAGGTCATGTAATGAGTATGTAATAAAGCCCTGACAGCAGACTCCAGAGCCCTCCTTCTGAACTCTGAGGAGTCACAGGCCAGGGTGCCACCCATGATAAATGCTCAATACAGCTATGACTTTACAATTGAGTCTTCATTACTCTCCTAAAAATATAACAATACAGGTCTCTGACAGGTCAAAACAGCTGTCATAAAACACAGAAGCTAAATAAGAACAGCAAACAAATGTTTGCTCTGTGTCAGGTAATGGAATAAATAAACATATAAATCTTAAACAACAATCCTCTGAGATGGAGACCATTATTCGTCTTCTGTACTTTAGAGATGAGAAACACAGGCTTAGAGGCCTGGATACTTACCCTGAGGATGCACAAGGAGTGGTTGGCAGAACGTGCATCAAACCCAGCTAATCTTCATCTGGAGGCTCCTTTTTAAACCAACGTGTTCAGTATCTCATCTGTATTTTGCTCAGAGTAACAGTAGCTAGGTTTTATACTCTCTTGTTTCAGACAAAATCTGAACAAATTTATCACCGGGTTTCTAAGTCCCCAGCAAATTAGAGGGCCGGTGTAAGGAGTGCCGGAGGCTGGAACCCCCCCCCCCCCCCCCCCCGGGGGAGGAGGCGGCTGAACGGCTCAGGGAGAGTGGCTGTGTCAGGCGGGCAGAGGCACTAAAGGCAGAATGGGCCGAGTCAGGCGCTGGCCTAGCCAAGTGGCGACGCCTTGTGCTCCTGTGCCAAGAAGAGCGCCTGCACACAGTGACGGCAGATAAACATTTGTAAAGCAAGTGAATGTACGGATGAATGCCCGAGTGGGTGAGTGGAAGAATGATTAAACACATGAATTAATGATGGTATGACTAATGGCTGTAAGAGTGGACCTATCAATACTTCACAGCCCTGGAAGAAATCCGGCACATGAATATTTATAACGATGACCTTGAATCGTAAGAAAAGGTCCATTTCTTTTGAATGTTTGGTTTGAGAAGGCATGGGAATGTAGAATAAATGTAAGTAAAAGGACTGTCAAGGTTGTCACAGAGGCATTTAGAAGAGCTGGGTTGGAGGCCTTCCTGTCTTTCTCGCTCCCATATCCCATTTTCCCTCAGGCAAGCTTCTGCACTGCTCTGAGCTTTTGTTCCTGGTGGGTGAATTAGGACCAGTGTGCCAATGCCCAGGATCAGAACAGCACTGCCGTTGGCCATCCAGCTTGCCCATTTGCATCCCAGCAGAAATACTTATTAGCCTCGAGAGCTTGGCAGGTGCCTTGATCTATGTACTTCAATTTCCTTCAAGTTTTGGGGTCTCAGTGGAGGCACCTGATAAGTAGGGTTCCTCTTTCTCTTACTAATGCCAAAGAAATTAAGAGACAAAACAAAGGCATATTAGAGGAGGACCAAAGTATCACCTTAATTACTAACATTTTAAAAAAAGCCAGGTTGGAAAGGTGGCTTATTTTGAGAGCCCAGTGGGCTTGCTAAGTAAACCCCAACAGTAGTCAGACTCTCCCTGGAGTGGAAGTTTTATTTTATTTTGCTTTTGCTTTACAAAAGCAGAAGTGGCTGCTCCCTCAGGATAGCAGCTTCAGTTCTACGGGTCGGAGCCAGAGGGAACGACTTTCTGCGCCCACCTCTGGCCAACTCGGTTAGAGGACTGGGAGGTCTGAAGGCAGCGATTGGGAGGAATCTGCTTTAATCCCTATTAATGACAAAAGATCATTAGAGATATCAGTGATCCTGAGAGCTAGTAAATCACTTATTAATTACCAACTATTCTTGTATTGAAAACTTTGCTTTTTGGAGTTGTTTACAGCATCAGTAAAAGGAAAAAAGTATGAATAATTTAAAGATGGGGAGTTGGAAGCGTCTCTTGAAATATTTCTCACTTCAGGCCAATCAGTGCATTACAGACAAAATGAATTCCTTTCCATCTCTCATCACCTTTGCCACTACACACACACACACACACACACACACGCACACGAAAATATGCCAAGAAAGGGATGATGGTCCGTATTTTTTTAATGTGCATTGGACATTTTGTCTGTTGACACTGAAAGGCTACAATGGCTATTCTCACCAAAAAGATAGCACTACCTACAGAGCTGTAACCCTTTACACCAAGTTATGATGAGAAAAAAATCATCGAAGCCCCACTTGTTATTTGGAAAGCTTCATTTATTCTATGTGTTTTACATAACACTTTATTTGCAGAAGATTAATAACTTAAATTAGATGTTTCTCATAATATCCTGGTATAATCACGTAGAAGAAATTCATTGAATAAATATTAGATAGCAACTTAAAGGAGTACTACATTGAAAGGTTTATTCCCTGAGATTAACTAAAGCAGAAGGGGGCCTGTGACTGTGGGGACATCTTTGCTAATTCAGGCTAATGTTAACTGACCACCAAGTTACACTCACACTAAACAGGAAGACAATGTGCTTGACTGGGTGGCTGGATGTTTTATCAATTTGATTGCCTTCATTTAAAAACTTTAATTAGAACCTCTGTTTACTTGAGTCAAATTGTGCATAAAATATCATGCAAAACGTTTTAACAGGGAATTTTAATTATACCACTAAAGAAGTGCCCTTGTTCAATGTTTACTAAACACTTGCCAGAACAAGTTAATTAATACATTTTTAAATAAGTGAAAGAAGGGAAACAAAAAAAATCACATTAATCTTTTTTCAAGTTTACCGCACTTGTCAAAGAATTCCAATTTCTAGTTTAACGACTGCACTGTCAGTGTACATGTGTAATTATAAACACTGGGGCACCAGAACACAACAAAAGCCATTGGAAAGCTAATTCCCTCTGGAAGTTGTTGTTCGGAATAATTGCTCATTGTTACTTCATGTTCTACAACCATTAGATCAAGTGCTTTTCAATTTGATTTATCTATTCATTTACTCCATGGTAGCAAATCAGAATGTTCAGATGTTACTTTTTCAATAGGTCAGTACTATGGCCTTTTAATTATGTAAAGCTACAGAAAAATACTTTTTACTAGAAAGAGCATAATATGTACAAAAATAAAAATTTTAATGATATTGGGTTTTTAGTTCTAACTTTAATGTACTACCAACTTTTCAATTTTATCTTTTTAGAATCCCAATTTTCCCCATCTATTAAAATAAACCATAATTGCTTGTGTTAGTTAAGACTGTTATTGGAAAGCAGTTGATGATCTATTAGAAAACCAAAATGGAATAAATCTTTCTGGGTTATACCTTGTTATTTCAGTAGCTTTATGAAAAATCAGAAGAAAAACATACCCAACATAATTTTGAAATCTTCTGGAGACAGAAAATGCACATTTTCCATCAATGATAACTGCTATCATTAGGAAAATTATTCTCCTCAATAGTATAATCTTTATCAGTCCTGTCGTAGATTGTTTCTTATTGCTGAAACTGATCACCAAATTTCTCAAATCCTCTATGAAGCCACAAGCTGTGCAAGTCTGGGAAATGACACTGACCTAGGAGCAGGCCTCCCTTGGATATCCTATTTGAAATTCCACGGATGGGCCTGACCAGGCCAGGCCAGTTGAGACAGGTGAGTTAAGCCTCCACTGGTTTGTTATAAAAATTAAATAATGATACATTATGTAAAACGCTGAGCACGTTGCTATGTACGCAGACAATAAATATTAGCCAGTATTGCTTTTAATATCCTTGCTTACCAAGAGCTGATTATACGCAGTGCAAGAAGAGCACAGGTCACCATCTGCAGTCTTTGGACGAGTTAGTATTAGTAAAAAACATGAAGGCAAAATGTCATAAAAGGCAACCTACTTAGAAAACATAAACAAACTATTTCTTCTACATATTATTTTACTTTAGAGGAGAAAATTTTATAACCAGAAACAGGCATGTTTGGTACTTAAGGATGCCACTGACTTGCTTTGGTAATTTAAACTAGCAGGGTATTGAAATAGAATTTCCTAATGTACTTTTCCTAATAAAATAAGAACCTGAAATGCCAGCACATTTGCACACTTGCTAATTATGAAATGAGTTTCTCTGGATACTGAAACTAAGTCAAAATATAATTGAGTCCTGAGAATGACTGTCAAATATAGTTCCATTTGGAGCATCAGGAATTGTTATTTGATTAGCAATCGATTAGTGGACTTTAATGTAACTGCTTGTTTTTTTCCACTACACAGTAGAAATTTTTTTTGTAAAATTAGCATTTTTCTTCTTATGAAGAAAAAATATATGTACATACATGTGTATGTATAGATATGTACATGAGACTGTCTGGAACGTATCCAGCCATGCATTATGAAAAGCAAGCATTTATGGCTGATTTTTTCTGGACAGCCCTCGTGTATATGAGTGTGTGTGTGTGTATTTTTTCTTCTTAAAAAACATCTTCGAGGCACCTTTGAGAGTCAAGTCTTTCTGACATCCTGACTTTAGGAGACCTTATAGCTTTGTCATTGACATAGAAATATCTTCTGTGAACTAAAGCTGGTTAACGAGTTCGGAGAAAAAAAAGAGCAGTTCTCAAAAGTTATTTCTTTCAGATGACTGTAAATAAAAATCAGGTATCCATGGTTATAAATACTCCATTTCACACTTTCTTTAGCAACAGCAAAAATTTCAATTAATTGAATCTCAGCCAACTACAAATAATGCCAGAAGTGCAATACTCTGTGCTTCAGGTCATGGGCGACCATTAATTAAGATGCAAGGGGTCAGCATTAAAGGTCCCAGATACAGATTGTTTCCCAGAATTTTTTTTGATGGGTATAGACTGAAATATCTATAATCTGCAGCTTCAGCTCCCCGGGAAAAGAGGGAATTGGGTACAATTTTTATTTTGCTTGCTATGGAATTTTTGATCAAGTTCTGAAGTGTCATTTTTGAAAATGCAAATGAAAAAAATTGTACTTCAGGATGTTTATTTATAGAAAAAAACCGCTTTGTATTCCATGTTACATTTATTTTAAGGAAACAGCAGCTTAAATGCTTTCACTTTGGAGAGATGGAGGAGACTAAGATCTTTTTGAAATGATTGAAGCCCCTAAATGTGAAATATGTAAATTATGACACACCTTATTTAGGAATTTCCCCCACATCTCTGAGGCGAATCAAAATGAATTATTTTCAAGAAACAACCCACAATTTTTCATAATATCCTTTTTTGGGGGGGCCGTGCCTGTGTCTATGTTTTACTTGCTAGAATGTGGCTATTTCTTCATGTTGCTTTCCGGTGGTTGTGTTCAAACAAGGAGAACCCTGAGAGAAAAATCAGTACAACTTGTTAGCCTCCAATTTATGATCCACCTATACAAGATTTAATGGTTGTGTTAACCCTGAGACTCAAGAATAATTATCATCTAAAACAAGTCCTTAAAGTCGAAGCGATGAGAAGAACTGTGTAAAGGAAAGGCTGTCATGAAGGAGAGGTTGCGCAAGCAGGGAGCTTTCATCGTGCTGCCTCAGTACTTTCGTTTGGGATTCTTTTTTAAATTAAGGTGCCTAGGAAGTTGGATGAAAATAAAATATGTATGATGAGCAGGGAATACCTTGGCTTGGAGTAGTTAAGTATAAGTGGAAAAAGGACAGAGCAGTGGTGTGTTGTTTTTTTTTTTTCCTTCCAAGTCATCATTAAGTAGCTCTAGTTCACAGAAAAGTCATTTCAAATACTTGCTTTGAAAGTCTGCTTTGAGTTCTGCTTTTAATTTGAACAGTTGAATAGTATCTTGTTCATGCCAATAAATCTTTTTTCTTATTTTAATATCATTAGGAAGAAAGCTTTTCAGGCCAGAGTGAATAATGTAATTGCTTAAAAGAAGTATATAACATACATAATTAATATAAACTTTTAAAACAATTTCCTTATGTTAGCTAGGCACCTTTGTTTATATATAATAGACTTTTAGTTAAAAAAACAAAACAAAACTATGTTGAACTGTATGGAAAAATCTCCAGAATATTTTAGCAAATAACCCTTTTCAGCTCTTTCTCTGGTTCTATCTGTCTTCTCTGGCTGATCTGTTTCTGGTGCTAATTTTGCTAATAAAATTGGAGTAAGCCACACTCTCTAAATTTGGAAAAACTCCTGAGAACAGGAGAGGGGTCCTCATGAAATTTTGGTAAAAAGTTCTATAAAGTAAGTGCTTTGAAATTTTGCATATCTTTTTTTTTTAATTCATTTTTATTGTTAGACTTATTGGGGTGACATCTGTTAGCAAGGATTACATAGGTTTCAGGCATACAAGTCTACAGTGCATTGTCAACTTGAAATTTTGCATATCTTGAAATGCTCCCACCGACGGAAAAATACTTGTTTTCATGAAAAGTTTTTTAAAAATAGAACGCATTGCCACTTCCCCTAACTTAACAGATTGCTGTGTTCATGCACGACATTTCCCACTGCTGATAACTAAAGAGAAGAGACTCTGGCACTTTATCTGCTTGATGAGAGATTGTCATTGCAACTGCCCTATGAGACATCAAGCCACCTGCCACAGTATCCCTGGCTGTTTTCTTGTCCAAGGCACTCCTCTCCTGTTAGGGCGGGGATAGGACCAACGTGCCACTAGACAGGAGTCGCTGGAGCATTCTGGCTAAGAGAACGGGCTTTGGAATCAGCCAGATATAGACTGAAAATAGAGTTATTTACTTGTGTGACTTTGGACATGTTACGTAACCGTTTAAAATTTTAGCCTTTTCACCTGAGGACGATCATATTCGGGTCCCAGGGTATGGATGTGGGGACTGAATGACCGGGTGTATAGAAGGAGGAGGCACATCGTGGCTATGGAGAGGTCATTTTTGGGGTGAAGGTCTGATGAATTAATGACTTCTGAGATGCTTTTCTTTTCTGTAATGGCTTTGCAGATATGGTAGATCACTGACCCTCAATCTTTTCTGTACAGATGTCCTGAGCAAAGATCCCTGAGAGTTATAAAGGCAGGGCCCAGTGTGTGAAATTTATTGAAGTCTTCCATTTTGGCTTAAACACTTACGTGTATTTTGCATTCTACTCAATAATAGCTCTAACTGACTTTATTACAACATCATTTTTGCCCCTCAAACCTTGTTGCAAGTCAGATGCTCCCCTGTTACCTTCACACTGTGGCCTCTGAGCCATGTCTGGCATAGGAATGGGCAGCCTGGGGCTCACTGGAGAAAGGCCTGACACCTTAGATTTCTGAAAACTGTTTTTGTTTTTGTTTTTTAGTGTCTTTGTACAAGTAAGATGTGAGGCTCCCTCTCTGACCAACCCATCTCATTGCAAAATGAAACATAGGCCAGGTACGTTCTCCCTTATAGGTATCCTCCCCATTTTAATTTAAATTTTTAGCAGATCTGGCTGAGAAAGGTAGTACAATAGGTAGAACACATTTCTATCCCATTGTGAAAATAATCAAGATACTAAACAAGATACTCTGTGTGACCCTGCACACATTCCTGCTTTGGAGTCCATTAAGAAAATATTAAGACAACTTTAGAGTCAGGAGGGTTTGCTCAGCAGTGTTCGAAGCTCATCCTGTGAGTCTTGTGGGTAACTTTGCAGAATAAGGTGAGAAGGAATTAAAAACATGCTTTGCAGGGCTGGCTCTGCAGACAGTGGGGTACTTCGCTTAGGCTTAACAACATTTATAAGTGAACATCCACGAGGGGAATAAGTCATGGTTAAAGAATCCATCCATCCATCCAGAATACAAATAATAAAATTATTATTATCAGTTCTCAGCCTTCTGTCACTGACAGGTTCAACAACTCTTCGACTTAAAAACAGAACCCTGTAGTTTCCCGTGCTGGCCATCAGCCCCTCTGATTTCTGCGCCGGGACACAGGCGGAGGAAACGTCAGAGGCGGCGTGGTGCTTGTTAGCCTCCCGGACAGAGGCCACGAGGCTGTCGAGAACGAGGCAGAGAGGAAGAGTGTAGACGAACTCGGTGGTGGCCCGTTTGTGATTACTGGGGAAAGGATCAAAACGAAGGCGGAACGTCAGCTCCCACTGTCTGCGGACATCTCATCAGTGGACGTCACAGTTACTTGTCCTGGGGCCCATGACACACTCGGCCTTCCCGAGGTCAGAGATGGGCCGTCGTGTCCACGCCGCGGTGCGACCGTGTCCTCCGCGTTCAGGGACCCAACTGCAGCTGCCTCGGTGTCCGGCTTCGCTCCCCAGCCCGAGCTGCTCCCTTATGGTCCTGCTCTCCCAGCTCCTGGCCCTCAATCCCTCAGCTTTACCTTCTGTCCTCTGTCAGCGTGAAGGTGATGGCGGGGGCCAGGGTAAGGTACTGAGTGGGGCAGTTCTTTGTGCTTTCTGGGACTGTCAGGTCGTTCAGGCTGATGCTTCTAGGTGGCTCAGGTATAGGGTGGAGATGGCCTTTCCTGTCCTGGGGCACGATGTGGCCACCTCAAATGTTCCCTGCCTCTGGCCCCTCTTCTTCTGTCCCCTTCCTCCAGCGTCTGTGGTTCTATGTGGGGTGGCCTAAGGGGACCCCTCCCACAGCACCTGCGCACATTGAGACTCTTCGTGGTGGTCACCCCGCTCGTCCAGGCCATCCTATCTATGGAGTCCAAGAAGCCCCCCAACCAGTTCCTTGCCATTTTTGCCCGCATGTGTCCCCAGGAAGCACACACGTCCACATCCTGACGAACTCTGACCCATCCCCACGGGGCAGCATGCCCCTGCCTCTGGCCCCTAACTTAGTCAGTCCCTCTCGCAGACCCCAGTCCACAGCTTACTTGCCCTCCCTCCAGGGTCAGGCAAGAACGAGGTCCCCTCTGTGTCTCCCAACAGCAGGGAGTGCAGTCACGCCTCCCCGGGTGGTACCACTGATGTCCGCCTGAGCACCGGAGCCCTCTTGTGGGGTCAGAAGGTGAGAGTGGGGGCCCGAGAGATGACAGAGGCCTTCAGTACTCTGCTCGTAGAGTCCTCACTCTGACCCTCCCCTTCTGCATCTCGTGCTGTTTATAAGCTCTGCACACAACGGGAGTTGAATCCACATCCTTGCTGCTCACATGATCTCGGTAAGTTTTACCTGGCTTAATTCAGCTGGGAAAAATAAGCAAACTCTCCATGATAACTGAAATTTAAAAATATAGAAACATGTCGCCAACACGTCACTGCAACGCACCTAACTTCTCTGGCAGGTAATCTAGCACCTGAGAGTTTGATTTGACCATAAAAACAAGTCTGCACAAAAATCAGTCTGAAACTGTCATAAAAAAAGAAAAAAAGAACTTTAAAACTGTATCCAATTCCCATCACGAACTTTCCTTTAAAAGTGGTATTTGTAGGCTCGGCGCCAACCCTGTTAAGTGAAAGCTGAAGCGAACATTTCCTTTGCACATTTTCACGCGATGCCTTTGATTAGATTGAACAGAAGGTGGCTAAGATGCTGGTTCGTTTTAAAGATACGTAGCAGGGTCCCAGGTTTAAGCAGGAGCTGTGTTGACCTCTGGGATGCCAGCGGGTCTGGATGTGCCTGGCAGACTCTTGGGGTGAGCGTGCCCAGGTCCGTGCGTGTGGGACACCCCATGCCTCCCAGGAAAGCAGCCGTCCTCAGGGAGGGAGGTGTCCACCAGATGAGCTCGAACCTGCAATGCCAGCGCATCTGTCACCATGGGAAGGACAGTGCTGAGCACAGTGCGATGCTGCCATTTGGTTTTGTCGCCTCAGGGACTCAGGTCTGAGTCCTGGGCGGGACAGGGCTGCAAGCAGAAACCGGAAGAGGTGTTCTTACGAAAACCATCAGAGACACTGGAGATTCAGATGACCTGAGTAGTCCCCAACCCCGGTGTCTCCCTGTGCATCCCTGGTGGGAAAAAGCAGCCCCTCCTCTGTTGGTGGAGACCGGTGTCGTCTTGCCTACAGACGGCCTAGGCACCTTGAGAGGGGGTGCCAGCTCTTCTCATGTCCTCACCTCGCCAACCCTCATTCTCTTAGACCTGTGTCCAGCAGCAGACCTCCGCAGGCTCCGTGGGACCAGCTGCACAATCACACCCAGGAGAAGGCTGCCATGTGAACAAAACTGCAAGATTTTGGGGAGCATGTTTGGAATGGATTCTAAGGGTGTTATACCAGGTATGGGGGAACATAATTACAGACTAAGCATGTGTCAAAGTGCTGAAGAGTTGTCCTTTGCAGGCTGGTGAGGAGTATGGTGATGCTGCCATTGAAATGGGCTTCTTAGTTGCCATGGTGACTATATGCTGCCAGGGTGGCAGAGGTAACAGGCAGTAGGTGACCTCAAGGGGCAAGGTGTGTGGCCAGAGTGGTGATCCAAGAAGGGTGACCCGCAGGAATCCCTGGTGGTGGCTAATGGATCGTGGCGATCTCAGGACTGAAGTAGCCTGCTGAGGCTCCAGTTTGGCAGTCAGAATCAGTCCCCTTAGAGATCAAGCCACGAACCAAATTCGAAGATCTGAGGCAATTCTTGGACCTACTAACAGTGGATGGAGAGGAGGCCTCGGAGCTTTCAGATCATACCAGTTTTAGGCAGCAGCCCTCCCCTCAAGGGACTTGCAGCCATGTACCAGAGTTAGGGTGCACAAGGAAAGGGCAAGACCCTGAATTCTTCACACTTTTCATGGTGGCATATTTCTTAAACCCCCAGGATGGCATTGCTTTTGGTTTGCTTTGTTAGCAAGAGGCATCTTCCCTCACTCCCACTCGATTCCAGGAATCCGGGGGCTTGTGTTGGGGCTCAGTTCCTGGGTTTATCTACTCCGGCTGTATATTCAGGAACCGAGTTGGGCGCATGGACATTGGCATTGAGCTGAGGAACACCCTGGGGCCCAGACACCACTGGGGTACACACTGGTCAAAATGGGGGTTTCTGGAATGCCAGGGCAATGTGGAATCTCGGGTCTAGCCCACCCCCAGTGGGTGCAGTAGGTCCGTAGGCCTGCAAACACACCCTTTGGTTATTTTCTCAGTGGGGTTGACAAATTGAGTCACTGCAAGTTGATTACGATTAAGGATCCTTTGCTTGCCTGGGACTTCTTCAAAGCCTTACAGCTGAAGCAGAGAATGAATTGGAGAAAGATGGCCAGATACGGTGTGTGTATTGTCTACAAAACCCAAAGAACTTGTTAACATTCTGTCGGGAGGATCAGGCAGTGACTTGGCTGCAGGTCAGTTCTACCAGATCTCTTCCCTCCTGGCATAGACATTGATCCTGGGTGTAGATTTGCTTTCTCTGCATGCCACGATTCTGCCACTCCTACCATCCACGGACTTCCATTGCCATATTTGCTGTCACAGTAAGCCACTCCACAATGCTCTGAATAAAAGCTTCTTTTACAAAAACAAAACAAAACAAAACAAAAACCAAACCCAACCCAAATCAACCAGCCAACCAACCAAACAAAACAGAGCACTGGGTTAATGGCCATGGGACTTTCTGATTTTTACCATGTACCCCATTGTCCTGAAGCAGCTGGCTTTAAGAAGAGTGGACCAGCCTGCTGAAAGCTCAGTTATAGCAGCAGTTGGGAGACAACATTGTGAGATCGAGTCACTATCCTACAGGGTGCCTGGATCTAGTGAATAACACATGCTGCAGTTTCTCCATAAACACAATTTCTTGTTATTACATCTAAATTGCACTTGTAAATATTTTATTTACCAATCCCTGAGATTTGGACTTTGCTGGTTTAAAGATCTGGTGATGCAAAGGACAACTGTCTCCACTAGGGGATATAACAATGGGTCCATTTATTAATAATTCAATGTCGAGACTGTCAACTTGGTTATTGGGCTCCGCATGCCACTGCGTCCGCAGGGAAAGAGATGTCTGTGTGTTGTGGGATTCATCCTGATTCTCAAGGGGGAAGTAAAGCTGGTGTATTATAATAGGGGCTGAGAGGAGCCCAGGGACCCTTGAATGACACGTAGTACTGCCATGTAAGGTGATAAAAGTTAATGAAAGAGTGGAGCAACTCCCTGGCAGAGACTGCAATATATTCTCCAAAACACATTTCCTTTTTCCTCCTAAGCACATGGCTGGACTATAATTCCTCATCAGCCTTGCAGCTAGATGTGAGCACGTGACTGAGGTCTGTCAAGGAAAGCAATCTCCTGCACTCTCTTTTCACAGAGAGGCTGAATGCTGAGAATTCCAGGGCTATAGGGGAGGGCAGAGCTATAAGATAGAAGGAGCTGGGGTGTGATCTGACCTAGGACACCCTTTCGGGCTTTAGTTAAAAGAGGAATAAATATCCACTGGGTTAGACCACTGAAAATTTCAGGTTTATCTCTTACGGCAGCTGGCATTACACCCACGAATGACCAACCCTGTGAAAGCACGATTGTCCCCGTGGGTCAGCGGCAGACTTCAGAAGAGAACCTGGCCATAAGCCTGTATGCCTGTATTCTGCCCAAGAGGGATGCTCTCTGGATGAGGGGATCCAACAGCAAGGGACCACAGGAGATCCAAACACATGGGTTGGAAGAGGTTCAGCTGCAGTGGGTCCCTCACCTTAGGAAACCATGCAGTTGGGGGCCCTTGCTGAAAGCCTGGAAAACTCACACTTGGTTCACATGTGAGAGCTTTCTTTGCATGCCTGCCACATAGTGTTGGTGGCCGAGGGACACCATGACCAGTAAGACAGGCGACACTCGCTTTGTCCACCTCTGTCTTCTCTGTACCTGGCAATGAGGATCTAGGGCTAGAAGATTGGTGAGAAGAAGTGGAGGGAAACAGCCAGTCTCCAGCCTGATGAGGCCAAGGCAGGGAGCCAGGTTGTGGTCAGATCGACACTAGAACTGCCAGACGGACCGGACTAGACGGGACTAGAGAAATAACAAGGCAGGAAAGTTGTGGGATTTGACCAAGGTAAACAGGGTGGGGAAGAAAAATTCAAGCCAGTTCATGCAACAGAAAACTGTTGGATTCTATTGAACACCATTTAGAGCCACACGATAGCCACACACTCTCTATTTTGCACTCTGCGTTGCCACGTGAGCTTGTAGAATAAACAGAATGAATGCTAGCATTATGTTTTCCATTTCATGTTAATAGATGAAAATTGCTGTTTCTTCTCGGCCGTTGGTGGGCGCCTGTGAAGAGTGAGGTTTTCAGAAGGGATGGAGGCAGTTGTTCATGGAGCTGCCGCTAGTGGGATCTAAGGTGAGGGTGTCATTTATTCAGCATCATCTTTTCTGCTCCAAGAATGACCTAAATGATCTTGCTCTGTCCTACCATGCTTCATCTCTGTTATGTCCCCTAGTGGAGAAGGTCTAGATGCCTCAGGCACTGCCGGTGGTGGGAACACTCCCTCCTCGCCCTCTGCGAACCATTGCTCTGGTCTCGCACAAGGCAGTTGCTTCTACCTCTTTCCCTCAAACTGAAGAAAGAAATCCACAATATTAGCATTTTCTAACTTCCTGTTCCACTGGGATGCAGTTCCATGGGATGTTTATAGATGCTTTGGAAGGAAAAAAAAAAAAACAATCTTTTTGACCGAATAATTTGGATAAATCTGGATTGAGCAAAGGGGAAGAGTTTTTGCTTTACTACAGAACTTCTCACAGCCTTTATTATGTATGCTAAAATGTGTGGTGGAACTCATGACAGAGAAATGGGGAGCAGAATTGCAGACTTCTAAGTCCCTCTTTTTACCCCAGATTGTCTTAGAGGACTGAGTGTTCATCGAACCATACTTTGAGACCTGCTGGTCCAATTCATTTCCCCTTTTGCAGAAAAGTTCACAAGTAATGAATCGATGTGAATAAAAAAAGACAGTGAAAATTCTTTTCATTGATCTAAAAGGCCATTTGAAGAATTGTCTGTGTTAAAATTATGTGCTTTTTTCCCCTGGACTAGAGAGAGGGCAGACCATCCCCTGATGGAGTGAAGGATGGAGAAACAGGAGTGCATGATTCATCCCAGCGCCAAAGAACTACGGGTTCCTCTGGGACTCTTCTAATGTATAACTTCTGTGCAAGTGAGTTTAAAGTGAATGCCATGCCTTTGCCTTGTCAGATTTTCCACTTTTCATCACATGCACCACCTTTAAACTGCCCACATGGATGAGAAAAGCAATTCACACATTTTGCTAGAATCAGGGCAGACCCTACACTCACCTTGCTTTTAAAGATGGACTTCTTAACCATTCATTTATAAATCTTTGTTTCATATAATTCTGGGACATGCTCTTTTAGATCATTTCACATCATTATATCAATGTTTTCTAATGAGCTGACTTGTATCCTTAAAACATTCTACATATAAATGGAGAAATAATCTTACCCTGAAATAGTATGGATTAAAAATATGGATTTGGTAATATCTAAAATGTGTGACCAATAACTAAGTCAATTCTCATTATTCACAAAATAAAATAAGGCTGGACTTGGAGTCATGAACTCTAGTTTCTGTTTCTCTGTGTCGCTAATAAGTTCTGTGGCCATTGGCAAGTTCCTTCACTTTGATGGGACTCAGTTTATTCAACTGTAAAATGAAAGGGCGGGTGATGATATCCTCTAGGAACCTTTCAAGCTATAAAATTCTGTGATTCTCATACTATTTTCTTTTCAGATTTCCACATTTAGCAGATTTCAATATGTATCTGTCATCGTGATGCCCTGCAGAGGAACAGTTATGATTTCTAGAACCACACATCCATGGTATGTTGGAATAGATGACCCGAATGGAAATATTCCCCGTTCGTTTCTAGGGTACGAATTGGCCTTGTTCTTTTAGCTATAGGTCAAAATTGTGTTTGGGCATTTGGCTTCTTACGTGTGTCATTTTCCCCCCTAAATATATATATAGAGAAATAAATGCATGACCCAAAATTCAGACTAATTTTTAACTTTTGAATATGCTACAATGCAATTAAGAACAAGATTAGGAAAAAGCTGATATTTACATAGCACATAGAAGAGACAAACATGTCTAGAGTTGGGCTGTCCAATACAATAGCCACTAGTTACATGTGTCTATTGAGCATTTGAGATGTTAATCTACATTGCGATGTGGGAAAAATGCATATTAGATTTTGAAGACTTGGTGCCAAACAAAAAGTAATACAGCATTAGTAATTTTAAAAAATATTGCTTATATACTGAAATGTATATTAGGTTACATAAAATATGTTATTAAAATTAATCTTGTTTATTTTTACTTTTAAAAAATATGGCTATTAGAAATTACATAAATTACATATGTGACTCCTATATTTCTAGTGGACAGCACAGTTCTAAGGGGTTCTGTCATGCTAATGAAAGTAAAGATGCTTTAGATACCAACACTGAATTCTACTTTATCCCCTCAGAAACATTAATATAGGTATCGCCAAACTTTAAAGCAGGCTCTGTTCCAAAATTTCAGGTCACTTTTCTCTCGATTAGAATGATTATTTTAAATTTTAAACAATATTATGAAAGGCTGATTAATTTGTCAGCTCAGCTTTATTTACCTTTAATGCAACTAAAATATTGCATATAAGCAATGAAAATTTTAAGAAACAGTACTATTAAATTGATGGTCATTAAAAAAACCATTTTGTTTGTTTCAGTTATTTATGCTTGAGTTAATTCTGTTCAACTAAAGGAGAAATACGAGGAGATGAAGACCCGCAATGTGGCCTTTCACAGGGCTTCTGGGCATTTTTCAGAGATTTAAACCTTTTATGTCTGCTATCACTTCAAAACTTACAGTTTTCAATGTCTTTGTGACATATGTGATTCTCTCACTACTTTCTTACTTACTGCTAGTAAATAAACAATTCCAGTAATTGTTTTGATCTACAATAGTGAAAATAAAAGGGAAAGAGAAGAATTTAGAAAGACTTCCTCGTGTGTACTTTCAAGGGGACAGCTGAACCCGAAGAGCTTGCTCTGAGGTTGGGGGAAAGTATAGCAGCTTTGAGTGGGGACAGTATGGGGACAAAGAGGGAAAAAGGCCCATTTGCCTTTCTTTACATGACCTTTCTTTCAAACAAGACTTTGCAATGGGTACCTTTCCGTCCTCAGCCTGAGTGCACAGGGTTCTACAATAGCAACATAAGGTAATCTGCAAAATCACCAATGGCCAATGATTTAATCAATCATGCCTATGTAATGAAGTCTCCATTAAAAAAAACAAACTAATTTGTTAACTACGAAAAACAATCAAATACAGGAGTACCTAAATAAAAATTTAGAAAGTCTCACTGCCAGAGGGTACTGTTCTTTTCCCCTTCAAGTTTTCATGGAGGAGAAGGGCCCAAAGCACAAAGAGGAAATAATGCCTAGTGAGTATCTTCTCTCTACCAGGCATTATGAGAGGTGATTAAATAAAAATCTTTAGTCTTGTGGGGTGGACGTTAGCATCCCAGGGGCTGATGAGGAAACTGAGGCTTGGGAGTTTCCAAGGAGTTGCATAAGCTTTTGTTCGCGTTTGCACAATGAGCAAGGAGGTCAGAAATGGATTCAGTATCTTGTGACTTAAAAGTTCATTTAAGCTTGCTGCTTCTGCTTTGTCTCCTAGAGAAAATGCAAGTGGAAGAACATTGCGTGGAAAAGAAGAATTATGGATATGAAACATTTCATACACAAAGAAGTATCAGGAAAAAAAGATCAAATCCATTCTTTTACCTCTGTCTCGGGATGAAAAGTCAATTTTTAATTATATGGGTAGGGTTGACCAGGGGCTAACCTATCAAAAATGCTGAGTTCAGGGTTGGAGATTCAGTATGGAGAGAGGCAATTTATTACTATTTGGAAGGAATAAACATCCTTCCGGACTCTCTCTGCCTGCATCCTGTCCTTGACCTTGAGGTAAAGAGTGTGAAGTATGATCTCCCGGGACAATAAATGAGTAGCTAGCTAGTGGCTAGCAAGGTCCCAAGTTTATGCCATACATTCTGGCATATCAAGTGTGGGAAGTCATGTGGCTATCGCCATCTGCTGACACCGCTGTCCTTTTGGGGGCACAGATTTGCTCAGGTCATATAACATCCTTGGGAGACTACTGAGGGTTCCTTTTGGCCTCGTGATAACAATGCCTGACTCGTTTTTTCCCAAAAGACGTCTCCCATTGCAAACCATTTATTAACCTGTATTTCTTATGCTTACCTACATTCTTCAGCTGTCTTAAAATTCCCTCGGGGACAAGGCAGAATTTAAGTAAACAAACTGGGTTCATTCATTCTTAATTAAATATGCTCTCTTGCCAGTTATTTTTCTGCAGGTTTAAAAGTATAAGATGGCTAAGCAGATATGGAGTCTTAAACATACAAATCTATGTGGACTTCCTTCCAAAACGAGATAAATTTTGCTTTTTACCCTCTTATCAGCACGATTCCACCGTACTCCCCAAGCACCAGAAGTCACCTGAATAAGGCACTACCTGTGGTGAAAGACAGTGAGGGGAGAGAATGGTGCGTCGGGACCCTTTCCTTCATTTAGATGTTGGGCACAAATGCTGATGTGAAGCCCCAGCATGAGTGGCCAGATTTTCAAATTCTTCTGATCAAAAGAGGTTCACAGCAAGCGCATTCACGTTCAGGTAGAGGACAAAATTAACACTAGGAGACAAAGAGGGGACGAGATCCCCTCTAAGCAGAGCCTTCGTCTTTATCCCCTGAAGTGTCCCAGCAGATTAAAAGCAACAAGGCTAGCCAGAGAAGTGGGACGGGATTTAATGGTGTTTTCGGTAGGACGGACATGTGCTGGGGTTCACCGTACACTGAGCCTCAGAAGAGTTGTGTACCCCTGAGAATTTGTAGATCAGATGGAAATTTGCCTTTTCCCCCTGCTTCACATCTCCTTTATTCACTTCAATTCTTAATTAGGGGAATATATTATAATACCTCAGCAGAACTGAAGTAAAGTTGACTGATTTGTTTCATTGAAAGACACCTTGATTGAGGTGGTTATTAGTAAACTATAAAGTACAGTGATGATAATTGGTGTGAACAACATCATTATTTAGTAATGAGGTCTTCAAATTTCCCCATTAATTTTCCTGCAGTTAAAGAAAATTACTAACATTTACCCAATTGAATATAGAAAAGAAAAATTGTTTGTCCACATATAAAATTGCTATTTATACTTAAACCATTAATAAAATTTATACTTCATAATAAATTGTTACACAATTTTAGACATCTTATTCAACCACCTGAAAAATGTGTGCTGTAGTTCAAAACATGAATGGCAAAACAGAATAAATCCTTAGCCATTAAAAGCAAATAAAACTGCAAATATCAATGCTGGTAGTACAAACAATAGGCATAAATTAATACAAAGAAGGTGAACTAATGTCCCCAAAAGTCCACGATTCCTTTCTTCTGATCAAATGAATACAAAAACTTTAAAATAGATATTTTATAATAAATTTAAATTATATAATTTTCTTCATACCCTAAAATGTGACTTAGGTATGTGTTATAGTATATTCAGTCCTTGCATGTCTTATAGTATATTCAGTTCTTGGCTTTCCATTTTAGATTTAAAAATGTTAGGAAATGAGATTGTCTTTCATATGTCCCTTGCAAACAAAAATTATTTATTTGGTTTCACTGCTGTAAATAAATTACTCATTTGAGGCTTTTTCTCTCAAATGAAGGGTTTAGGCTATCTCTCATGCCTACGATTTTCCCCACTTAGTCCAGTAGCTGCTTGCAGAGGACTTGTATGAGGACTTGGTTTTCGCTGTCATTACGGCAAACTGGAGACAGAAGAATAAGGGAGAACAGTACAAGTCAAACAGAGGAAGACTCTAAATGTCCCGTGATGGAGGACAGCTATAAAACTGTCGACCTTGAAATGAAATCTCAGGACAATATTTCTTTACAAGTATACGGCCACAGAGAAGCACTCAAATCACAAAATTATTCTTTTGTTGTTATTGGCTCTGAAATAATGTATTGGCTAAAAAAGTGAAATTTTTCTAGCTTTCTAATAGAGCCAAAAAAATTGTAAAGAGTATATATAACTATATGTTTAGTTATAAATGTACACAAAGGGTATATTTGTGTGTGTGCAGATCTATATACGAGTATAACAACACATGTCAGTATATGCTTTATGTGTGTGTGTATGTATATACAGATATATGTGTGTGGATATATATCTATAATGTGGGTTGTCATTGTTATAATAATAGAGGCCTAAGAAAGAAGGTCTGGAGCCTAGAAACGGAGACATGTTTATCTCTATAAACTCTGACTAAATACGTGGGCAGGGCGTGGAGGAAGGTAGTCACAGAAGAAGGGAAGCCAAGAAGTAGAAAGGATGGAATGCTGATGTTCTGATTTACAGTGAGATCCCCTAGTTGCCACGGAACCCAGTGGTGGACTGGAATGTAATTCCCCACCCACCTTCCCCTGCTTCTGCTTTTATAGGATTCTGAATGGCAAACATTAGAATAATAACATCTTAGCTCTTAGTAACTTTCTTTTGGTATCATTACTCTGCGGACACTCTCTCATTCTCCATGCTGTGATGGTTTTGCTAAATTTAAAGATATGACTTAATTAGCAGACACACATACACTCAATATGTGTGACAAGACTTTGATGTCATGGCACAGTCCATAAAAATACAGAAAGATAGTTTTTAAAAATTTTATCTGAGTGTATAGAAATGTACAAATTTATATATTTCTTCTTCTAGTATTATTTTAGTATTAATCTTTGCATGAATTTACAACATCAGAAAAGAGTAACATATTAATGAAGAAAAAAATACCCTTAAATACAATTATTAGGCTAGAGGTTTATAAATTTTCAGACTTTAAAATATATTTTGTCAAAATATTTATTAAGAACACACCTTAAACAGAATAGCATTTTGAAAGAAATTTGGAGATACTATCACCATAATTTTAAATTCATTTAAAAATCATTGGAATTGAAAATATAATAACATAATTGTTTGCTGTGAATTATTTCTGTGTTCCTAGCATGCCACAGACACTGCCCTGTGGGGTTTATGCTGTGGTGGAGACAGACTGTGAATAAGGGCCTGGATAGGTGAGTAATATATTTTTGGATCATTGATAAGGCCTATGCAGGCAAAATGAACAGGGTAAAGGGATCCCAAGTTACAAAGAATGAGGGGTGGCCATTATAATATAAGGTCAGGGAGGACCTCTCCGTGAAGAAACTGGAACCATGGCAAGCCAGTCATGGGAAGAATTGGTGGAAGTCTCTGTTAGGGGAGGCAGCAAGTGCCGTGGCCCAGGAGAAAGCGAACTTTCAATGGTCTTCACAGAGTGAGGCCAGAGTAACAGCAATAAAGCAGGAGGTGAGATGACCAGAAACTGTAATGTGTAACAGGAAGTAATAATGAAAATATAGGATAAGCAAAGTCTGTAAATGTGTGCGTGTAGTGTGTATATGTGTGCATGGATGTGTTTGTGTATGTCTATGAATGCACATAGATGCATGTGAATGTTCAGTTATTCATTGTATGTCACGGGTACGGCATGGTGGACTTTGGATTGCCTACGTTTGCATAGTGATGCTTCCATTTTTTTTCAGCTCTGTGAGCTTTGAAAGGTGATTTAACCTCTTTGTGTCTTAGTCTCCTCGTTTGGACAATGGGAATTATTAAAGTACCTACTTTGAAGGGATGCTGTGAGGATTAAATGAGTTAATATATATAAAGCCTTTAGTGCCTGGCACACAGTATATGTGACGTGTAGTGTAATTGCTACATAAGAGTTACTTGTATAATTTCCTCATCAATTAGAATTTTATCCAAATGAGTAGAATATATTGTAATTATTAATCCCAATTTACACTCCCACAGGCAAAGCCAATAGTAAAAAAACCTGACTTGATATTTCTCCATTGGTCTCTCGTATTCATTAACTTGGCAAACTAGTTCAAACTTCCATTTATTTTTGGAATATTTTAAGCATAAAGAGGAAACCTCTTCTGCTTCTAAACTAGGGCAGCTAAGTGTTTCTGTCCTGGATAGACAATGCAGCCAAAAACGTTTTCTAGAGGTTAAGGGTCATTAAATATGTGTCCACGTGAGGGAGCTCCAAGATTTCTCCTGGTCTCAGTCTTTTCCGCCCCGGGGAAGGGTGCCCACAGCACTGGGCCTGGGTTACATATGTTGTGGAAGGACATTTTAAAATATCCAAAGTTTAAGTTTGGGGAAAGAAAGTGCCAGGTAGTAAAACTGATCATTATTTTACTGTTTTCCAGTTATGTATTTAATTGAGGGGAATAGAAACACTTTTTTTTTTTTGAGAACTTCAAACAACTTAGCTGGAAGCACAGGAATTAACATAAAGTGAAATATTTATGGGAGCTTAATACTGTTTAAGACTCATTTTCTCCTTGCCTTAAGCCAAGACGTCAAATTAACCATTTCTAATTAAAGAGTTGGAAACAAAGTAGTATGAGGCCAGACGTCAAAGCTAAATGGTAATGCTCTAAGTTGGAAATGTGAATCAGTCCTTTGATTGATTCAGGAATGAGAAGCCAAAGAATCCTCGAAGAACAAGAGAAACCAATCAGGGTGATTTAAAGAGAAATAAACTTATGGTGGGCTTCCTACCACTCCTTGCTACATGCATATTTTTCCTCTGAGGGCAGAGTCCTACCACTGGACTTGATAATGCCCTTTTGTCTCTCTGTCAGCAGTTCAGCTACCCAGGAAGCGTACCCGCCGTTTCAAAATGAAATGGAATTGCTTTAAATCTAAATTATGGGAATTCTGGCCCCAAAGAATAGCCATTCATTAAGGATATGGAAAAGGAAAAGAATTCTCAAAGCCCAAGGAAGACACAATCCTGGAGGTCTAGACCACTCTTCTCTTTATTTCTAAACCTCTATATGGAGACACAACAATTTGCTTAAAATGTCAGTTTCATGTTCTTATTTTAATTCTAATTGCATCATGAGTGAACTGTTAAAAAGAGTTTGAACATTTGGCCCTTGAATCACGATAAGCTGAGTCACCTAAAGATGAAAATGAGGCAATGGAAACTGCTACCCAGAAGACAAGGAAAATATTGCATTAGAATATATTCTCAATAAATGAAAACGATAATTAAAATACAATCATGTGAGTAGAAGTAAATTAAAAAGAGCATATCAGGCTTCCAGCATATTCTTTATATGATTAGATAATAAGTTTTCAAGTTTGTTTGTCTTAACATGGATTTAAGCATTTTGCACGGAGATGCACGTCAATCTTTTCATTTAAATTTCATGAAATTTCCTACCATTGTTTCTTTATTAATTTACATTATATTTTTACCTGGGTGGCGTATTATATTTTAAAGCACATTTTGTATTCATCTCAGATTTCCTTTTAGTGTTATCTTGGTTTTGACTAACCTGAGTGTATTTGTTGTGCTATGTGAGAATAAGCTCAGGATTATGCTGCAGGTGGTTTTTAAAGTCATTTTTTTTTTTTATCATTTCCGTTTTTTTCACAGAGCATTTGTGTCATTTTTGCTTTGCCTGGAAGTTTCTTGTTTTGCGTAAGTATGGTATGTCATGGTTTTAAACACCTTCTGTTGATTTCTGAAAGCTGAAACAAGACCACATGCCTGTTGAAGAAGCCTAATGCTTTTGTGTTCTCTCTTAACAATTAAATTGGAAGTGTCTTTTAATGGTGTTTAACATAAAGAGTTTCGTACATACTCATGGAGACCGCTTCCCTGGGAAGTGAGTGCAGATGAGCCAGGCTTTTTGGACATTTTCTCTGCCTGTGAAGGTTATATAGACAAGCCTGTGCACTGTCTGTTTACACAACATCCATCACCCCCGAGTGTGCTCTCTCTGTCTTTTTGAGCAGTTATCAAAGGGACAGAGAGGACTTTCTCCCCACGTACACTGAGCTGATCTTTTAATTTGCAGTGGAGACCTCGAACATTACCCAGAATGAGTACTTGGAGGAACACACAGGCCCTAGGCTTCTTAACTACTGCTTCTAAATTGGGACTTCAGAGCTTTCCGGGTGAAAGAGAAAGCAAATTCTTTCCAACAGGGTGTTCTAAAATGAGTGGGATCATTGTTATCCTGACTTGGTTGTGGCGACAAGACACAGTGGTGGCAGAGATAGCATTCGCAATTAAACTCAAATGTGACAGCCAAAGGATATCAAAGATAGAATTTAATTATGACACATAACACGACTGAATCCTAATTGGCATACCACAAGATTCAAGTCAAGGGCCTGTTAATCATTAGCAAAGAATGGATAGCAGAGCACCTTACGTCACACCAAGGACAAAAGCTTTAGGCCACAATTACACTGTACCTAAATAATCACAATTAGGAACAATGACAACAAAAACAAATAGAAACTTCTTTTTATTTTCTGTAACATTAGCACTGGGAAATATTTCTTCAGTTACTATGATTGTAGGCAATTGGATTTCTCTTTCTCACAGTTATTTCTTTCCCTAAGAAATCCTTAGGTTGACTCCGGAGTTTCTTTAATTCTCACAAGTATCTTCAGAGTGACAATTCTTTTTACATAAAAAAACTTAACCACACTTACTAGTTTAGCCAATAATATCAGGGGAACTAGAGACCTATAAAAGCTTCCAAATTGGCAGCAGCCGTACAATCAGAAGAGCCAAGCTGCCATAACAACTTGTTACAAATGCCTAATAGCTCCAGAGAGAAAATATTTTCCTGAGCCTCCAGTTCCTCATCTGTTTTCTTTGCCACAAACTTCACAAAGATAATGGGCAATATGCCTGATTTTCTATACACCAATCTGCTTTGGCCCATCATTTAATTTCTGACCTCTGAGGCGCAAGTGGCCTGTTACACAGGATAGAAAAATGCAGGACATGGAGTCAAAATCCTTGGTTTGCAATCCTTGCTTTGCCCCTTCCTCCTTTATCACTGAATTAAGTCCCTTATCCTTCATTTAGATTCAGTGAAGATGGAGGTGGGAGGCACTGTGTCGATTAACAAAGATGACGTGGTAAGGGCAAGTTGGTAACCTTGGAAATGCCATACAATTGCCAGTTGGAGTTACGTGAGATTGGAGCCATGGCATCAGAATGGGAAAAGAACTAAGCTTAATTGAGCCCTTACTAAAGGTCTGTCATTATGCCAGCTACTTTTGCATTTTTATACCCTAGGAGGTATGATTTTCTTCATGTTACAGGTGAGGAAACACTTGTGAAGAGCTTGAATAACATGCCTAAAATCATACGGCTTTTGCTGTTAGCTAAGTGGGGGATATGGGTATGTCTAACCATTCCTCCAAGCTTGGAATCAAGGTGATGCTGCTTCCTCCTTCAGCTGATTCAACTCCTGAGTCCTGGCACGGGGGACGTGTGGTGAGCAGAATAATGGCCCCCTAAAGATGTTGACATTGCAATCCTGTGAATATGTTATGTTAAATGGCAGAGAGACTGTGCAAATGTGATTAAGTTAAGGATACTGAGATGGGGAGATTATCTGGGTGGGTCCAATGTAATGACCAGTATCTTTGTAAGAGGGAGGCAGGAGGGTCAGAGGAGAAGTGATGGTGAGGCGCAGGTCAGAGAGAGAGATTTGAAGGTCCTACACTGCTGGGTTCAAGCTGGAGGGTGGGGCCATGAGCCAAGGAACGCAGGTGACCTCTAGAAGTTGGAAAAGCAAGGAAACAGATCCTCCCCCTAGCGTCGCTAAAAGGAACACAGTCCTGCTAACGTGATGATTTTAGCCCAGTGACACTTCTGACCCACAAGATTGTAACATAATAAATTGGTAGTGTTAAGCCACTACGTCATGGCACTTCGTTACAGCAGCAGCACATAGGTAGCTCATACAGGATCATTGTCTTTTCTGGGTTCTCAAGCTTTGCTTGTCCAGATGTAGGGTGACTCAGCTAGAATCCTTTAATTCAGGGGGTGGGTGGATCATGGGGGCTGGGCAGGTGATAGTCACAGAATATCTGAGAAGCACCACCATACCATGTGGCTGGGATGGGATCTGTATTTGCTTTTTTGGAAAAAGTTGAAGTTGAAGGCCATAGAGATGTCAATTCTAGAGGAAGCCTTGGCCTGGGGGGGTTAGTAAGAGGTAAAGGAACTAAGGTGTTCAGCTCTGATGCACTGACAGGGAGGCGAGCAGGTGTACATTCTAGAAACTTGGGAAAGAGTCAGAGAACGTTTCTATTCCAGAACATATAGAACAGTGACCTGAAACATTGTAAAGCATATAACCCCCTAATATGTACATTTATTTATTAATTATACCCATGCACTTCCGTACTAACATACAGTATATGTTATCGAGCAAACACAAATATAGATTGAAAAGTATATATGACAAAAAGAATTAATTTAGAAGTTTAAGTATTTACTCCCCAAACCCCAACTGATTATTGTCTACCTTTGCCATGCAGTGGTAGGGCAAGAGGAAGGTTTGGGTAAGGCGGTTAGATGGGTGAAGGGTGCCCCTTTTCTATTTCTTTTCCCTCACCTGTTGCCCAGTTTCGTCTAAGACAGGGAGTTAGGTGAGAGGAACCTCCTCTCTCCTCTCCGAGTTTGCACATGTCCCAAACAGAGAGTCTGTGAGCTTTGGAGTCTGAGGAGCCCTGCTCTAAAGGAAATGTGTTGGCAGGTAACACGCTGTGCTTGGTGCAAGGGGTGCGATTCCCAGGGAAGAGTAATTCTGAGGCTTTGAGATGATGTGGTTTGAACAGATTCACCACTTTCTTATGAAAGTCATGCGATCGTATTTTTTCACATTTGATTCGAGGGAGCATAAAATACTGCAAACTCCTTAATTAGTGTTCCAGAGTGATTTGACTACATAATAAAAAGAGGATTGTGGGATTTCCCTGTTCCCATCTTCTTCAACAGACTAATTTTCCACGACATATTTGCAGTCCTAAATAATTTCTGAATATAAAGAAGATCATGGGTTTGCGTCCCTAGTTTCCAGTTTGAGAGGAGGCACATTAACAGCTTTCCTACCTGCCGCCCTGCGGGGAGAAGTGGGTCAAGCAGGTGGGGACACTATGGGGAGGAGCAAAAGGGGCTCGGAGTCGGAAAACTGAGCTCTGGTCATAGGCTGCCCCCAACTTGCTGGGTGAGCACAGCCAAGTTGCACCACCTCTCTGTGTCTGATTAGAAGAGATAAGTACTCATATTCCATCTTAAATAAATACTTTATTTTTGTACCCTGTTTATTTGTGGTGTGTGTGTGTGTGTGTGTGTGTGTGTGTGTGAAATGAGAACATTTCTTCTCAAACTCTCGTATCCAATGGGCTACTCAGTTATATCTAAGCTGAAAAGTATCAGACTATTTGAGGAAAAAATCCATGTTAGTTTAGTAAGGGATTAGGGCAGAACTCAGGACTCTACTTTTCTCTTGCTAATTCCATTTGCAGTGTGGTGAACACAGTCAGGTCTGTGATGTGAATCCTAGTCCATCTACTTATGAGCTATGCAACTTTAAGAAAGTTAATGAACCTCTGTCGTATTCCGGTTCCTTATGCATAATATGGAGAAAATCATACCTGCCATGCAGTATCGTAGTGAACATCTCAACATGTAACATGGTGGGTATAATGTACGTCTAGAATGGGCTCTCGTGTTGTGCAGTAGTAGGACACATTACTTATATCTTCCATGACTCTAAGGGATGATATGAGCCTTCTGTGTTTGTTTTATGCAGTTTCTCCTATAAACACAAGTTCGAGAGTCATTTATGCATCAAAACACAGTAGTCATAACATAAGTCAAGCCACACAAAGTCCTGCTTACCAGAAAATTATTTCCTGCGCAGGTCCAGAACGCAGGGTCTCAGCACCTCAGTACTACTGACTTTTGGGCCAGGTAATTCTGTTGTAGGGGCTGTCCTTGAATTGTAGGATGTCTACCAGCACCCCTGGCTTCTACCCACTCGATGCCAGTAGTATCTCCTAGTTGTAATGGTCCAAAATGCCTACAGATATTGCCAAATGTGCCCCTGGGGTAAAATCACCCCTGATTGAGAACCATTGCCTGAAAATTATGAGCTAAACAATATAGGAAACTAGACTGAAATATAAATATTGTGAGATTACTTATTATATTCATAAAGCTTAAGCATGCTAGAGAGGGTGGTTAAAAGCTTGTCTCTGGAACTTGGCATTCCATGCTACCTCTCGCTATCCATGTGACTAGATAATTTGCTTAACCTCGAAAATTTAAGTTCTCTCATTTGTGAAATGGGGATAATAATCATACACATCTGAAGAGTCATTGGGAGCATTAAATGAGATAATATCATGATGTTGGGCCATGGGAGCAGTTAGTAAATATTGGTAATTGTTCTTTCATTATTATTTATGACAACCACCACCACCACCATCACCACCATCATCAATAGATCCTTCTTTATGTAGCACTGTAGTATCTCTCAACAATAGAAAATAGTTTTAAAAATAATTATTTGGGAAAATACATATTTAACTCCTTTATGGGATTTCAAACTTCAGCCTTCTAAAAGAAAGACTCATCAAAGTATCCATCCTTTTATTTTTTGACTCATTCATTCATTAGCAATCATTACAACGGACACAGTAAAATAAGCACTTATCCAGAGATGCTCACAGGAAATCCAATGCACCATACACCACCAAAACCAAAATGTAATGTTAATGGAAGTTAATGAAAGACAAATCATTCCATAGCACACTAATTAGTTTTTTAAGAATTAAATCACTGAGAGCTGCACATTTTACAAATGATTACCGAAAAGAATAAAATAAGAATCTCATTAAACTATTTAAACAAAGGACTGGATTTATACAACTTTTAAGTTTCACATTAGAGAGCACAAGTATGATACCCAGAAGGAGGGATAAGGTTACAAAGCTCCTGTTTTTCTGAAATCCTATTTTTATTAGCAGCAAAATAATTTTTGTGAACAAATTCTTCAAGGAGAAATAAGTACTAAGAGCAATGTGAGCAAAACAGTTAAATAAAGGGAGATGAAAAAACGTCAAGTAAGCCTTAAGGGCAATTTTATCCCCCACTATGAAACGATGCCCTAAAACCTGCTTCCTTTTCAAAAGGGCTTTTAAACAAAGCTCCACTACTCAAAACACAATGATGGCATCAATGAGCTTGCCCAAAAGTCAACCTGGAAAGGAAATGAGGAATGTTTTTTTCAGGCACTGAAAGACACTGCATATAGATTGAGGGAGTGAAGAAGTTGCTGAACAGCTAGGCGCGCGCGTGTGTGTGTGTGTGTGTGTGTGTGTGTGTGTGAGAGAGAGAGAGAGAGAGAGACAGACAGACAGACAGACAGAGACAGAGAGAGAGAGAGAGATGAAAGTATTGCAGAAAGATGAAGGACTTCATCTCATGAAATGAGAACTTTGAAAGAAAAGTATAGTCTCTCAAATTTCTAATGATCATGTCATTAATCAGGATAGTGCATAAAATACTAAAAGCAGAAAATGACCTAAATATATATTACATTGGCTTAATTTTATTTTTGCCATGTGCTATTAATGAATAGAGGCTAAATGGAATTAGATAAGAGTTTGATTTAGGTTATAAAACCATCATTATTTAATTGTTCCACCTTAAGTAAGTTTCTTAATTTCTTTCATCTTAATTTTCTCAACTGTCCAATGAATCTAAACATATGCATAAATATATCTTAAAAATATTGGGAGGATTAAGTGAGATAAAGTGTACCAAAGGCTCAGCATTGAACTTGGCACTCAAGAGATGCTTCTTATTGTACTGATATCTGAGTCATCAAAAGAAAACACTTTCATTTTAAGCCTAATTTAATGTACTCTTTTGGATTTTTTAAATTAAAAAACACTCTGTAACATTATCCCAGGCAAAAGAAAAATGCATAAAGTTTGATATGTATAACAAATAGAAAAATGAGGAACATGGCATACTTAACATGTCATTTGTTCTTTCTGATTTATGTGCAGGGCTAACTTTTATATTTGTATCAATCACCTTTGGAAGATGGCAGGATAATATTCTTAGAGTAAGGAAAAATTGGTTTTAAAGAATGTTCATTTGATGTCAGAGTTTGGTCATTGTATATTATATATTTAAAGCTATATATTTCAAATATTAAAACATCCCTAGAAGTAGTGAATATTCCTATGCAAGAAAAGTTATGTGGGTCATTTTAAGATTTATTTCTCTTGTAAGGATTTTTATAGAAAATCTGGTTTGGGAAGTCTTTCCTATTCTTAAAAATACAATGAGAAAGGTATTTCATAGTTTTATGGAAAATGTTAACAGGTAAAAGAAACAAAAACTTCCAAATACTGAGAACTTACTATTTGAGAGCAAGCATCTCCAATGGTTTTGCAAATGTTTTTTTTTTTCATGTAATTCATGCAACAAATCTAGCACTTTTGATCTCTATTGTTATACATTTTATCTTTATAAACTGTGAAGTTTATAAAGAACTTGAGGAACTATGTGTCTCAAAGACTCATAACTAGTAATGGTCAAGTTAGAAGTTTAATAGTTGGCTGTGTAACCTTGCCACCCAAGCTTTTCCTACCGTATCACACAGCCTTTCCTTCACAACCCTCCTCCAACATGTCAAACAACATTCCTATTGATTAACTAACATGTCAAAATCTGTTAACTCATACTCTTCATAAGAGAGATGGCATCTATTCTAGTCTACAGATAAACAAATGAGGAGTAAAAGAGATCAAGTGCAAGATGGCATACAGTCGGCAAATTCTACCACTACACTAAGTTGGGTTTTCTGATTCCTTCCAGTTCCTTCTATGAGTTAATGATTTTTGGTGACCATCTCTCAGGTGTGTTTAATAAAATGTTTAATAAAGGTCAATAAAAATATGTTCAAAAAGGTAGTCTTCATTAATGAGATGAATTTTCTAAAAATCTGGAGAACTGTTCCCACCCAATTCCAAGATTCTATGATTTGGAGATGTTACGCAGTAATTCTTTCAGAACAGAATTGAAGTTGATTTTAGATTACCTAAATATACGTGGACTGAGTGCAAGACCAAATAGTAGGTTTCTGACTTAGGCTTACACGGTCAATGCTATTGGTATGTAAGGAAAAGAGCTATTGATTTCAACCCATCCAATCAGAAGTGTTTACTTTCTAAAGGGTTCTGGCAGTCAGTTGGAGTGCTTGTCTAGTGAAGGGAGAGTGACCGGGGACAAAGTGAGTTGCTTCAGTCGACAAAGGACTTCGTCAACGTGCAGCCAGACTGTGCTTGCATAATGAACAACCAGGACCTCTATTAAATTGAATTCTGTTCGAGAGATTCAATTTGTGTGACAAACTACATGGTTTCCATTTAAATGCCTCCCCCTTGTACAGCCATGGCCAGAACAGTGTGAGAATTCAAGCAAGACAGCATAATCTTAGCCAAAGGCTAAGAAAAATCCAGAAGGGAAAGGGAAAAGTCCAGAAGATTTTAAGGATGATATCTTATGAAAAAGGATCCCTTCAGTTCTTAAACTGGATCAAGCATGTTCCGCCCTCAGTCCTTACCCTTGCTGCCCTGCTTCTGCACACTTGACCTATCGCCATCTCCCACTCCCGCATTTTCTCTTGGTTTTCTCCTTTTCATCCTTCAGGTTGGGGAATAAAAGATCACTGCTTCAAAGAGGCTTTTAATGACTTCCCTATCAGAGTGTATGGTCCCCCAGTTATTCTCGCTCATTCCACCCGGGTCTATGTCTTTCATAGCACGTATTATAGTTTTAAAATGATGTGTCTAGGTTTCAAATTGTTTATGTGCATACCCTGTTTTCCTTGCCCTACCGCACTGTAACTTTCTCAAGGGCAGGTGCTATATCTCTTTTAGTCACTAATGTGTACTTATCTAGCTCAGTACCTCGTGCTTAGCGATGCTTCATAATGAAGTGAATGAACAGATAAGAGAATAAATGAACGAATGGAGAGTTTTGTCACTTTCACTTCAATCAACTACATTAACACTATGAGATAATACAAGATCCAAGGATTGTGATGGAATGTGTTTATGAAGTTAAAATATTCTAAACACTTTAAAATGAATTTAGCATGTCTTTTGAAGTTGGTCCTGCTTCCTGAGTTCTCACATTAAAAAAAAATAGCAGTTTTTGCTTTAATTTTCAAAATATGGACAAGATTATCTCACTAATTAAAAAGAAATAACTGATTAGTAGGTACAAACCTTTGATACTAGGTCCACATCCTGATGAGACAATTTGGTGCTCTGGACAGAGATGATTTGCCATAAAAAATTTAAAGAATTGCTTTAAATAAAGGAAGTTTACAATGGAAGAATAATGTTCTTGCTCCAATTTAATCAGATTTACTAGACTACACTATAGGAAAAGAAGAGAGATAGATTTAGGACATTTTTAGCACATATCTGAGTTTTCCTATTTAAGACTTAAGTATTACAATTGTGTCTGGAAACTAATAGAGGAATTGCAACTTTTCATGAGATAATTAACTGGCTTTCTATTTCATTATATGGATTCTAGGTGGGGAATGACATACTGAACTCAACAGATTCTGAGTCTTGATAAATAGTTCTTGGGAAGTAATCTGAACTTTAACAAAAATGCTTTATTTATTTGCTCATTTGTTTACTGATTAAATAGTTACCGAATGCTTACTATGTCCCAGGCATTGTTCTAGGTGCTGGAGACCTAACAGAGAACAAGATAAAGCAGGTGTTTTTCCTTCACGGAACTTGGAATCAGTCGAGGGAAACAGAAAATATAGAAGCAAACAAGTGAGTAAAGATCCTTTTAGGATGAGAAACTTCATGAAGGAAATGAAGTGAGGTGATGTGTTGGAGTAGCTGGGTGAGTTACTTGGAGCTGAGACATGAATAATATAAAGGAGGCACCTGTATGTTGATCCTGGGAGGAGAGTTCCAGAGACAGAGAACATTGCGAGAAAAGGTGGTCTATTGAGAAAAGAGGTGCTAGTTTATAGGTACTGGAGGTGTTAGAGTGCAAAAAGGCTTGATACGTTTGCGTTCTCCAGAGGGACAGATCCAACAGGAGGTCTGCCTATCTACCTTTCTATATCTATATCTATCTGCCTATCATCTATCTATCACCCATCTCTATCTATCTCTCTATCTATCATCTACCATCTACCTATCTACTCATCCACCTCTCTAGATGTATTTTGAGGAATTGGCTCATGTAGTTGTTAAGTCCAACATCTGATGGGGTAGACTGGCAGGCTGGAGATGCAGGAAAAGAGCTACAGTTCGAATTCAAAGCCACGTGCTGGCAATATTCCTTCTTGCTGGGGACTAGGGGAGAGAAGGTGTTCGTCTGTTTTCGTAATTACAGTCTTCAGTTGATTGGATGAGGCCTGCTCACATTATGGAGGGTAATCTGCTTTACTCCAAAGTCCACCAGTTTGAAAGTTAACCTCCTCCAAAAATCGCCTGCATACAAACAGCCAGAATAATCTCTGACCAACTATCTGGGCACTGTGGCTCAGCCACATTGACACATAAAATTAACCATTAAATTTGGGAAAGAAGAAAAGTTAGATGTGACTGAGGCGCAGGGTACAAGGGCAAGGGTGGTAGAGAACAAGCACAGGTAAGTACAGTGGGAATAGCAGAAGCTTCTGAAGCAACATGTCACCTTCTGATTTAAATTTGACAGATAACTGTGTGGAGAGGCCGGATTTCATAGAAGTAGGAGAGAAATTCCGGAGACAGTTGGGCAGTTTCTGTTGTAGTTTGGGCAAGAGGGAATGGTGATTTGGACTTAGGTGCTGCAAATGGAGAGAGAGGCATCCGGTGCTTTCTGTCTGGGAAGCAGAAAGGACTAGATGTTGATGGACTACATGTGGGCATAACACAAAGAGGGTCCGCTGCCTAACCCTGGGCCTGGAGTAAGATGGGGAAAGCGGGAGGAACGTAGTTAGGACTTTTCTATCAAAATAAATAAAAGTGGGTATAATTTCTTTAGAACCAAAAAATCCCATGCTCCCTCCTATCTATAATTATACCAGTAAAATAGGTTCTTTGTTAAATGGATGAAATTGCAGTGCATTTGGAAACACCTACCCATGTTTTACTTTAATTAACTATAAATCTTTAAGACATGTGAGATAAACCTCTTTTAGGTGCAGTTTTCTTTCAGCTACAATTTTAAATACAACAACTGGGTATTGTGTACGTTTTTTTGTGTGAATTTCCCAGCTTGCTTATAAAATATCTAATTGCATCATTGGATAATATATTATAATTAAGCTTAAAATAATAATGATTACAAAAAGATATTGCAAGTATATTTCAAGTTAGTATTTCCATGATTATAAATGCTCTGCAATTTCGACTGTATTATAATACTATCATTTAGTAATTTGGTTATCAAACTGAATTAAAATGAACTTAAAACTTTAATAACAATGGAAAAAACAAATACCTCTACGTAAGCTAACAAATTTCTAAATGCCTAATTCCAGTATCACCTGTACTTACACTCAATTTATATCTGTATTTAAGCTGAATATATCTTAAAGTCTTTTCTATTCTGAAAAACTGGTTTAAATTTTTGGGTCAGGGAGGGGAGAATGGGGAGGGGGTAGGAGAGGATGGGGGGAAGCTAAATATAAGGTGATGGAAAGAGAAGTCACATTAGGTGGTGAACTTATTATACATCAAGTTGACAATGCACTGTAGAATTGTATGCCTGAAACCTATGTAATCCTTGCTAACAGATGTCACCCCAATAAGTCTAACAATAAAAATTAATAAAAAAAATTTTTTTGGAGCGAGATTAGAACTATCTAAATAAGAGAATTGGAAGCCATGTCCTAAATCCAAAGGTAATTAAAATGCTACCTAAATAGATGTAAAGCCGGGCCTGTGACTTAGAATTCTTTACTTGTTGCTGGGAACTTGATACCATAGCCTGTGTGTACCCTGGCTGAGGTGAGCAGTGTTCAACACTAGTTACGTCTTACTCTTTACTGGTTACCTTCCCCCATAACATACTATCTATCCTTCTCCTGATTTTTTTCAATCATTTAAAAAATTTGAAAACCATTCTTAGCTTGCAGGCCATACAAAAACAGGCAGCTGCTGAATTTGGCCTAAGCGATAGACTGCTGACCCTTGTATAATATTAGAGTAATAGATTTTTTTCCCCAAGGGATTTACTATAATGGTTTTGTGTGACCAAATCAACAAAATAAACATTAGATTGCAAATGAACTTCTTAAGCCTAGGAACTGGCTCATTTATTTTTATTGTAATTTTTTTAAAAATCCGAGGTTTTGAAAGAAAGTCGGATGTAACTTCTAAAAATGTACTCAATGTTTGCATAAATGAATGATTTAAATAAGGTAGTAGACCATCTGGTAGAGCTTGTAAACATGTGAGACCCCTTTGTACTTCTAGCGCAGGAAAGCATGTGAGACTCCTTTGCAATTTTGCAAATGTCAAAAAGCCAACCTCTTGCTTTACAGTGATAACTATGTTTTACAGTACAGTGGTTGTTAGGAAAAGCAGGTTTTCAGTCATCTGTTTCCTGGTTCCTATGTGGAGCTTCTTTCTCCGCTGTCAAACTGGGTGATCCATGTTTGAGTGTATGAACACACGTGTGTGCGCACACGTGTGTACGTGTGTGTGTGTGTATTCAGGAGTCGTGCTTTTACTTGCATAGAATAATCAATAATTAAAAATTAATAATAATAAAATCATACTAATTAAGATGGCCAGGATATATTGAATGCCATCTTAATTAGTATTATTTTATACCATATCACATAGCATTAGGCATTACATTGGAGCCAAGAATTGTGTGATGGCCTGTATCTCATTTAATCCTCACAGTGATTTACGGAGGTAAGACACTGAGGGATAGTGACTGTGATTAAGTGATTTACTCAAGGGCACACGGCTGGTGAGAATCCAGATAAGGCTCTGACACCTAAACTTAATCACCACCCTGAATCTGCTTATATGTGATAACGCTCTGTAGTTTAGACATGGGAACACGGAAAATCACTGTTTTGGAATGAGTAATGAGCCTTCTGCACACCATACACAGAATTCACAATTTACCTAACTTTATTAGAGTTATAGCCTATTAGACTACATCTTCCAAGCATTGATTTGCTCTAATCAGCATTATTTTACATGATAGAACTGAACTGGCCTCAGGCTCTTCGGTTTTATATTTTCTATTACCTAAATATTGATGGTTCTCCCTAACATATCACTTTCACTGCATTCTTAAAGGCATGTTTTTATCAACAGAAAATTAAATGTTTTGAATTATTTTAGGGATCCAGTATAGGAACCACAGTATATTGGAGCACAGATTTAATAATATTCGTACCCACAGCAGTTTATTATAACTCACTAAATGTAGAACCTAAAACTATGTAAAATGGTATTTAAAGAATTTTAAAATTCATTAAATATTTTCAGTAAAAAAGTAAACTATCATATAAAGTATCACTAACTAGTTGGTTGGTGCTTACTGAAGTACTTTTCTTGAAATTATAGTTAAAATATATTACAGTTAATGATAGACATCATTCAAGGGACTACTCAGAGAGAGTTACAGTGGAAAGGAGTTTATAATTCTCATTTTTGCCAATTTATCCCAAATTGGGTAAAGTATCTCCTCATTAGCAGGACTATAATTTCAATTGTAGCAACTAAATAAAAAACAATTAAATCTAATTATTTATGTGTGTGACTTGGTCCATTTCTACTGGATTCCATGAATGAGCCAATATGAACTGGAATGCTTTTTAAATAAAAATTTCAAAATTTTTTAAGTTAGGCTTTTTGCAAGTAGGGAGAAGGAAGTCATAGTATAATATCATTCCAAGTTGACAGTTCACACGAGTGTCCAAAACTTTACTAGGACATGCTCACATTTTTCATTAATTTCAGGTCAAGATTTATCTGCAATCAGTAAATAAAGGCTTACAGAAATGTAGTTTCAGTGTTTGCCTTGGCTTCGAAATGTGACTTTCCTCCCAATGTGATTTCTTTCAGATACAATACAATTTCTCTCTGATCCCGAGCAGATGGGCCT
>PVJL010000924.1:0-144937 GCA_004026885.1 Lyroderma lyra
ACAGTGGCCAAAACATGGAAACAACCAAAGTGCCCTGCGACAGATGACTGGATAAAGAAGCTGTGGTACATATACACAATGGAATATTACTCAGCTGTAAGAAAAGATGAAATATTGCCATTTGTGACAAAATGGATGGACCTGGAGATCATCATGCTAAGTGAAATAAGCCAGACAGAAAAAACAAAGAACTGTATGACTTCACTCATATGCGGAATACAAAACTGAAAGCAAAGAAAAAAGAAATGAACAAACAAATAACCCATGGATACAATCTATAGTTTAATGTTTATTTGGAGACGAGTGGGTTAGGGAGGGGAGGGAGGGGAGAAAGGGGAGGGGGTGGGAGAGGAGGGAGGGGGAGCTAAATATAAGGTGATGGAAAGAGAAGTCACATTAGGTGGTGAACTTATTATACAACAAGCTGACAATGCACTGTAGAATTGTATGCCTGAGACCTATATAATCCTTGCTAACAGATGTCACCCCAATAAGTCTAACAATAAAAATGAAGTTAAAAAAATGGACATGAAATTCCAGCCTTATGCATCTGAAGGCAAATTATCTGACAAAAATGTAATAAAAATAAAGATGAGCCTATTTTATCATATAGCTAAAATAAAGTAGCTGATACTACACTAACGATCTCACACTGAATAACTACAAAAGCTGGATAAAATACAAATTAAATGCCTAATCAGAGGCCTCTGAAAATCAGCGAAGCAGCGAGGATTTAAGAGATAAAGACCTTGGAGAATATCAAAAGGCATCAAACCAAACAGGATCTTCCCCATAATTTTTTCTCATCATACATTGCCATATTGGGGAGTAAAGCTCAGAAGCCTCACAGAAAGCAAATGTAAGTGTCTGAAAAGCTAAGCAGAGATTTTAGCAATTACACACTGATGGGGAGATGATATTTCAAGTTCAGATCTCAGTAACAAAGTAAAGACAAACAGACATCGTCCCAACTTACCAATAGAAACGTAATGGGGCATGCCTTCAGCATAAGGGCAAACACAAAGTAAAGGTACTTCACCAGAGTCAAGATCAACTGCCTATAAGTTATCTACTGACCAGGAGAAAATTAATTCAAAACGTCTTTGGAAAAGATAATATCATCCCAACCTCTATAATTTTTTATATTAAAGATTCAGTATTCAATCAACATTTTCCAGGAATGTCTGTAAATATATCCATATAAAGAAAAATAAATTGACACACACACACACACACACACATTAGAAACAAACTCAGATATGATTAGATATTATTTAGATTAGATTAGAATTATTAGAATTATTGCCTAGTATTAGAGTTACTAAATTAATAAATTATTACTAGAGTTATAAGGCCCATGTTTTGAAATAAATTATTAATATAGTCAAGAAAATAGGTGGCAAGACAAAAAATTTCACCAGAGAATTTCTTGAGTTTAAAATGAAAATTTTAAAATTAAAAAAAACTGATATCGACAATTTAATGCATGGTTTTATCTACAAATTCAAAACAACAGGCAAGAGAATTAGTAACCTGGTCAGTCAATATATCCCGACTGTAGATAAAAGAGAAGCAAATACATAAAATAGAAAAAGAATAAGGTTATATTTTTATGGAATTCATACAGCAAAGAAAAGGTCACAATAGGGAACAGATAATATCTTAAGTTCAACAATAATGAAATTGTGAAATATCAATGATGTAGAATTTAGTAAAACTGTATTTAAGGCAAAATAAAATCCCTCATTTAGAGAAATTTAGAAAAGGCAGAAATCAATGACATAATTATACAACTTAAACAACTATCAAATTAAACTCAAAGGAGGTAGAGTGAAGGAAACAATAAACATAAAAAGCAAAAATGAATTGTATAGAGAATAAATATACAATAGAAAAATCAGTCAAGAGATTTTTTTCTTTGAAAGGATTAATACAGTTAATAAATTCCTAGTAAATTGATTTTAAGAGGTCAAGCAAGGCATAAATTATCAAAATATAAAATGGAAAGATATCACTCAAACTTATACAAACATTAACAAAATAGTATTATGAATAATTCTATGCCAAAAAGTTTGAAGATTAAATATAATGAAGATAATCATTATGCAACTATTCAATTTAGAATTTTCTGAGAAACTTAACCTTACCTATCATTATGGTTTTTCTTTTCAACCAGTCATTAAATGTAAATAGGTTTGTCTCATGAGTGTTATTTCACATTATTAAATGATATTTTAAATTTTATACTCACCATGGTAGAATAAATTGGAAGTTCTTTGAATGGGTTAACAAGCAAGAGGATGTCCCCAATAAAAGTCTATTAAAACAAAAAGATATAAATAGTTCTTAAACTATATAAATAGTACCTTTAAAAATAAAAATCACCATGCAAAAGAGAGAATAAGTAAAAATTACTTTAACATTCTGCAAATTGTTTTGAAAATGTGTAAATAAGAAAAAGAAAAGTCAAATGCAAATAAAATGAAAAGAATTTCTTCACTAAAGCATGTAAGAGATGAAATAACTAAATTCTAAGAATTTCTTATCTTAAAGGGGATTTGTCAGAACCTGATTAAATAAAAACATAAAATTAAAACCTGGAAAATATACTAGAGGAAGTAAATAGGAAATGAGTTTTATGCTACTATACAATGATAATAAAATGCATAACTAAAAAGGTAATACAGCACAGAAAGCAAACAAAGGTGTCTTTTAATTACAAAGGAAAGAGTGATGAGGTATAAAGGCACATAAAACAAATGGAAAAAATAGATAGCAAATAATAAAATTATAGCTTTAAACTCAAATATATCAGTCATTATATTAAATGTAAAGCTACTAAATATTCTAATCAAACAACAAAGATTATGAACTACATTAAAATATTATGTGCTACTTTAAAGAGAAACACTTTAAATATAAAGACAAAATTTGAAAGTTAAATGATAAAGATATACATACAAACAATAATATTAATAACAGCAAAAAATGGTGGTTTAGCAATCCTCAATTAATACAAAATACATTAAGGCAAGAAGCGATACCAGATAAGTGATAAAATGATAAGTCAATTAGAAAGATACAGCAATTCTAAATTTTTATGAGAATAAAATCTAGGATTAAATAGCTGAAGCAAAAGAGCTACAAGGAGAAAAATGTAAATTCACAATGACAGTGGAAAGTTTTAACAGTTTTTTTCCCTAGTAAGTCATGGAATACACATGACAAATTTTTAAAATAAATAATTATCAAGTTGACCAATTAACATACAGAATTTTGTTACAACTACAGAATATATGCACATTTTTTTAAATTGCATATAGGCCAGTTGTACATTTGAAGAATATGAGTCACAGAGGATATTCTCTGATCATGGTTGAACTAAGATAAAAATTAATAATGATACCTAGAAAATCACACAATGTTTAGAACTTACACATTGGCTAATAACCTATGAGCCAAAAAAGAAATCATAAGGCAAATAAGAAAATATTTTGATTATAACATAACTAATGTGATATGCAACTAAAGATATATTTAGTTATAAAAATTATCACCTAAAATGCATTGTTAGGAAAAAAACTGACACTTAATGATCTAAATATCTATTTCAAATAGCTCATAAAATGATATCAAATTATACAGAAATAATTAATATAGGAGCAGAAATTAATGTAATATAAACAAAAGCCAAAAGGTGATCTTTTGAAAAATCTTATAAAATGGAGAGTGCCCTAAGAAAACTGTCTTTCCAAAGAAAATGCACAAATTACCAATATCAGTAATATGACATCACTATAGATCCTACAGACATGAAAATAGATGAAGGTATTAGAAATAATATTTTAGTAACTAAGTTTGGATACTTAAATAGGTGAACAACAATCTACCATCTTAAAAAAATCGATACAATAAGAAAGAGTAAATATAACTAGTTTCTTCTGTCTAGAAGAAATTTAATCTATGCCCAGAAAACTTCCCACAAAGACAACTTAAACTTCACTGATGAATTCTTCCCAACATGATGTACAAAGTAAACATATGTTACACAAATTATTCCAGAAAGTAACAAGAGGGAACACTATTTATTTCATTTTAAGAGAACAGCATAAACTTGATATTAAAAACTTAACTAGTGTATTTAAAGAAAGAAAAATTACAGGCTGTTCTCTCTCATTAAAATGCATGAAAAAATTTGAGCAAAATACTGACATATTAAGTTACAGTAATACATTCAACAGATAGTACATTTAAAGCAAGGAGGCTTTATTCTAGTAGTGCAAAGTTGGCTTCACAATATGAGATCAACTCTTTTAATGTATAATACCAAGAAGTAAAATAAAGTCATATGATTATCTCAATAAACATCAAAAAAACATTTAAAAAATTTTAATTCCCACTTGATTAAAAATTAATAATAACTTTAAAAACTATTAATATAATGGAATTTAATCTAATAAACAGTAACCACATCCGTAGCATAGTTACTGCAAACAACTAACTTAATGATAAAAACATTGGAAGCTTTCTGTGGGATCAAAAATGAGACACGAATGTCTATTATCACTTCCGGTCATCTTTTTATTGACGATTTGATTCCATGAAATAATGTAAGAAAAGAAAGAAGCCATCAAAATTTAAAAGAGAAAAATAAAAGTCATTATTTAGAGACTGTATGGTAGTGTATGCAGAAAATACAAATGAATTCTATATGAATTAATATTTACATATAAGTTTAATAAGTTTGATAGATAAAATGTAAATATAAAAAATCAAAATTGAACCTATATGTTAGCCATAACAATTAGAAAATTGTTATTTTCAATAATGATATTTATTATTGCACCAAAACTTGAAAAATACATAGAAATAGATCCAATACAAATGGGCAAGACTTCTACATAAAAAATTGAAAAATATTAGAGAAATTAAAGATGATCAAAGGAGGGATATAATGATCCATGAAATGAAAAATCGAATATTGTAAAAATCTCAGTTATTCCCAACTGATCTATATATTCAATGCAAAGTCAATGAAAATCCAATTAAAATTGATAAATTGACTTTAAAACAAATATAGATATCAAAGAATTATGATTAGACAAGACATTTTGAACAACAAAGCCAGAAGGCTTTCTATATATCAAGATTGACACAGTTATAATGATTCAAATATTCTGGTATTGATTTACAGGTACAAAAACAGATCCACACAACAGAAGATTCTAGAGAAAGACCCAATCCCCATGATCACCTTATTTATGACAAAGGTGCCACTGCAATGCAGGGCCAAATCTGCATAGAAAAAAAAATTGATCTTGACCCTCTTCTTTAACTGTTGTGAATCATTTGCACACTGATAATAAACCTCAAATGTTAAAGTTGAAACAACTGAATTTTAACAAGAAAACACAGGAAAATATTTTCATGAACAAAGCCAAAATTTTTAAGCAGGACATAAAAAAGCACTAACTTTAAAAAACTATAAAAATTACAATGTCTCTTCATCTAGAGACACTATTAAAAGACCAAAACGCAAGGCACAAATTGAGAGAAAATGCTTACAACATGTATATCTGACAAAGTAAGAATATCATGAATGAAAAAAAACAACCGCATACATTAACAAAGAAAAGCAAAAGAACCCTATTTTTTAATGCAATATATTGAACAGGTATTTCACAAAACAAGATAATGAAATGAGTAACAGACAACACAGATTGCTTAACATCATTAGTTATAATAGAAATTTAAGTTAAAACCATAAAGAGATATCACTGAATAACTACCAGAATGGCTAGAATTTTTTTAAAAAAAACAAACATTAATAAAACAAATAATACTGACCATGCTAAGTATTGGTGAGTGTGTGGAAACCTAAAAGTCTGTGGTGGGAGTGCAACCACTTTTAAAAACTACTTATGGCTCTTGAGCAACTCTCCTTGCTGGAGCCTGCTCCTACCTCTTAGGAGTGTACTTTCTCTTCAATAAACTATCTCTTTGTTTCACCTCTAAAAAAAATAAATAAATAAAAATAAAGTAAAAACTACTTATGTAACCACTTTGAAAAACTATTATACTTGGCTGCATCTACTAAAGGTGAACATACCTACTATGCTGGCATTCCAGTTCTAGGTAAATGCCCCACAGAAATACTTCAATATGTTACCCCACAAAAAGTTTGTATGTGTGCCCACAAAAATATATAACAGTTTATAACAGTATAATAACCTAAACGTGTAAACAACTCAATAGAGTCAATAAACAAATTAGGATATATTTATACAGTAGCTTATTATACAGGAATAAAAATGGATAAGTGCTGCTATAAATAATGGTAAAAATCAGGGGTCTCCAACCCCTGGCTCAGGAACCAGTACCAATCTGTGGCCCGTTAGGAACCGGGTTGCACAGCAGGAGGTGAATGGTGGGTGAGCAGAACATCATCTGTATTTACAGCCACTCCCCATTGTTTGCATTACCACCTGAGCTCCACCTCCTGTCAGATCAGCTGAGGCATTAGATACTCATAGGAGTGCAAAACCTATTGTGACCTGCACATGAAAGAGATCTAGGCTGCATGATCCTTATGAGGATCTAATGCCTGATGATCTGAGGTGGAGCTGAGGCAGTGATGCTAGTGCTGGGGAGCGGCTGCAAATACAGATTAATATTAGCAGAGGGGCAGGACTGCACAGAGATCACACTAAATCAATTACCTACAGACTCCTATCAAAACCCTATCGGTGAGTGGCAAGTGACAACTATATATATGTTATTATACAATGTAATAATAATAGAAATAAAGTGCACAATAAATATAATGGACTTGAATCATCCCAAAATCTATCCCCCACCTCCACCCCGAAGTCCATGCAAAACGTTTTTGCACAAAACTAGTCTCTGGTGCCAAAAATGTTGGGGACTGCTGGTATAGAAGAATATCAGAAATATGACAATAAATGCAAGAGGACATTCACAAAAGAGAGTATACTGGGTAATTATCCCTTTTATATAAAGTAAAAAACATCAGAAAAAAAACAATTTGATAGTGCTATATGCTTGAAACTTTTGTAATGGTTAGGATGCACTGGGAAAGGATTTCTTATATTCCATTTCTTTATGAAGCTGCTGGCTATATTGGAGTGGTCATCAAATAAAAATTCACATAGTCATACATTAATCAGTTGGCATTATTCTTGTTATGTTGTAATTCAATACATTTACTTAAAAGACTTGACCAGTAGTTCACAGTCAAGTAAAGGAGAAAAGAAATAAAAGTGAAATAATTGAACCTAAGGGAGACCTCATTAGTTTAGTATCTGAAAATTACTCTTAATTTTCAGAGAAGAAAAATGAAGCTAGAAAGTAGATTGAGGAAGAAATAAGAAATCTGTTAATTAAGGAAGATAAAAAAGTTTTAAATAAAATCAAAATACAGTGCCTCTAAATTGCATATTCCTGAGATATAATTTTTATATTGGTCTAACTATTAAAGGAAATTGAGACTGCTTTTGAAAATATATTTTATGAGCAACAAAATATAATTTATAAAAATGTGATTTGAATGTTAGTGATGTCATAAAAGATGACTTTATATAGGTTTAAGCCATATTCTGAAGAGGTCATTTTGATGAAATGGAACATTTTAAATACACTGCAAAGAAATAATTTCTTAACTTGTAGAAACCTAATTTTTTAAAATAGCTTACTATGTTAAGTGTTCAAAAGTCTTCTAGATTGAATGGAATGACTTGGGACTATATGGCAGTTACTGCATAGTATAACATAACATATTGTAGATGAGGCTTTTAATACTTAGGCAAAGGCAGGGGTGGTATTAGCTTGGAAAAATGTGCCCATCTACATAATTTCAAATACACTGGAAGCAAGAGAGACTTCAACTTCTGACATGTTGTTGTCAACTTTCGCCTCTTGATAGATTCTTAAAAAGAAGACCTGCTGTATCCAATTGGGTCACCTGCAGGGAAATGTTAGATTATTAAGTGGCTGAGATGAGCCAAGCTCTGCACTTGGCTATGCAGATGGTATAGGATTTATTTTTATTTTATGAGTTTATTTTTCTTTATCAACCTCAAAGTTCTACTAGTGTGTTTGTAAAGGGAATATTGCCTATATGCTTATTGGCCATCCATGAAAAGACTTCATTGCATATTCTATTCTCTCTGTTGCTGTTGATAATAATTTTCAGGAAGTGCAGTGCATTTATTCTGTGCATTTCCTAGCATGCAAATGTCTCATCACCTGCAAATCATTTTCTGCTTGATGGTTTGGGAGCTTCCTTCTGCTACAGACTGTATAGAAACTTTACAACCTAATATTTAAATGAAATGCTATACATTTACTTAAATGAAAATTTTACAGATTATTTTGAAAGATCATTTTACATAAAATCAGACTACAACAAAAAATAAAGATGAAAATCTTTGTTAAACAATTAATTCAGCTAAAATACTTTATCTTGGCTCTGAATGACCTGGGTGACAGCAGTGCAAGTCATAGTCTGTATATATTTTGAAGGTAAGGGTGATGATATTTGCAGTAAAATCAAGTGTGGGATATGGAAGAAAAGCAAGCTCAAAATCAACTCTTATGAAGCACTTAGGCCTAAAAACTGGAAGAAAGGGGATGATGCCATTAACTGAAATGGGAGAGGGTACAGCAGGCAGTGTTGGGAGCATGGGTGTCCAGAACAGATGATAAATTTGAATATTTTAATCTCAAGGCATCTATTACACTAATGTTTTTAAATTTGTGAGGAAGGAACATTTGATTTTATTTCCAATTCATCATAAATTGATACTTTTGTAAAATACAATAAAGATAAATTCCTGGAGAAATCAAATTGTAAAAGACAAAGACACACAAAATGCAAAACTTGAGTATTACTAGGTTCAACAGAGGTAAATCAAATCATCGAATTGCTGTAAATTTTAAATGCTTACTCTCATTGCAGATTGGCAACAAAAAGTTCACATACCCAATTATCTACACATAAGATACCTTGAGAATTGTTGATTGTTGTTCAATAAATAATGTTTGAACTCCTTGTCTATCCATGAGAGAATTCAAATACCATAACCTAGAAAATTCAATACAAAATTGATCCTCAATGATCTAGCTCTTCAATATTCCAGGTATGAAGAAGAGGAAAACTAAGATTCACACAATGACAAATGTATATTTTATGTGAACTTTAGCAAAGCAGGGAATATTAATTCTGATTATCCAGATAGAGAGCAGAGAGTGTTTATGAAGATGATCCATTGTGTGGAGGAGTTAGATAAATAGAGAGGAAATATTTGTTATTTAAGAATAGAAAGTGTTAGGCCAGGCCTCTTGGTGAGAAAAACTACCTCAGCTGCTGTTCTCACTGAGCTCAGAGTCTAGTACAGGAGCCAAGTGCTAATCAAACCATTAATAAGGTAAATAATCATAGGCATTGCTAAGTGCTACAGAAAGATCCTCAAGAGTGACATACAAGTAATCCGGAAGGTCTGGGAAAGTGTCTATAAAGACTGAAGAACCTTTGAGTGGGGGCTTTATAAAGCTGTAAGTATTTCACAGAGGTACAAAGAGAACTTCATGGAAGGAAAACTAAAAACGTCCCCTGAGGCAGGAAGGAGGGCACTGATCAGTATCTAAAAGTAATGAACAATAGTGTTCAAGGGCCAGATATTGATAGTCTCAATGTAGATTCTAGACTCTGGAATAAGGAGTGTGGTCATCTTCCCGTGAAAAATGATAAGTTATAGGGAATGTGTAAGACTGGGAGTTTTGACATTATATTTGTTCTTTACAAAAATTACTCTAGTTCAGTGGTTCCCAACCTTTTTCCATTTGTGTACCACTTTTAAGCCCATTTCTATAAATTGCTCACCTTGTCTTTGAAACACGTGTTTTAAATAGTGACTTTCATTCAGTGCCTATCTTAATGTAAAATAGTGGAAATGAGGGAATAAGTTAGGAAAGAAAAATTACTACACTAAAAGTAACCACAGGTTTAATTTTACAATACAAGTTAAATATTGATCATGATGACCAAATATTTAACAAACATTTAATTTATTATTAATATTTATTTGTGTTATCTGAAAAGTTTCTAATAATTGTTATGCAGATCACTAGCTAACTGAAACCTTGTTAGTGAGATCATTGAGCTTGCTTTGATGCATTCGGATTCTTGAAATCAGGCTCAAACGATGCAAAATACAGTCTTAAATCTGGACTTGCATTAAGCTTGTTGCAGTACTTATTTTTTATGAAAGCATAAGAAAAAGCTTTCTCCACTAGTTCAGTATTAGTAAATGGCAAGAGGTATTTGAGTGCCTTCTCACTGAGCTGTTTGTATTCCTCACTGACATCTACCCAGAAGGTAATAAAATGCTTTCTTTTAAAATCAGAATTTAAAGAAGAATCACTTGAAAGTTTTATTAAACACTCGTTTTCAATAATTGATAGTTTAGCTTCTTTGATGAATTCTTCATTGAAGGGATCTAAAATCCAGTTGTTTTCTTTTCCACGTTGAGAGAAATACTTGTAAAAGGACACTTGAAGACCATCAAAGTGATTTGCAATATTCTTGTTCATGTTTTGGGATAGGTGCAAGTCATTCTCTGATAAGAAGTTATGCAGAGTTTCAAAAGTTTCAAGCTGACCTCTTTCAATACGCACTTTCCAAAAGTCCAGTTTTTAAATCACTGACTCAATTTTGTCAGTTACTTTGAATAGAATAATTGATCTGTTTCAAAGCCCCAAGTTGAGTTTATTTCTAGAAAAATATTTGATAAATATGCAAGATTTTAAATTCAATCACTATCTTGAAATTTTGGAGCAAGAAGGAAATGATGGTCTTCAAAAAATACCTGGATTTCACGTCTAAGTTAAACAATTCATATAAGTACTTTTTTGCCATGAGATAGCGACCTTACCTTCATATGCCAAAGTAATGTGCTGTAATGCTGTTCATTTCTTCACACAGCACTTTAAACAATCTGGAGTTCCATAGTTGTGACTTAAGAAAATGTACAACTTTTACAGCCTCATCAAGAATATCTTTCAGTTCACTGGGAAGAGGCTTGGATGCAAGATTTTGTCTATGAATGCAGCAGTGACTCCATGGCACATGGGGAGCTACTTCTTTAATTGGGCCATGTAGGCCTATAAAACATCCTGACATAAGCTTGCCTCCATCCATGCATACACCACCACAATTCAACTGACTAATGTCATTTTCAATGAAATAACCATTGATTGCAATAAAAATACCTTCACCTGTGGTATGGTTTGTCAATGGGTAACAAAGCAACAGGTTTTTCTCAATTTAATTTCCTACCAAGTACCTTGAGATGATGAGCAAAATAGATGGATCAGCAACACCTACACTTTCATCGATCTGGGTAGAAAAGAATTTACTTTTACTAATTCTATCTACTATTACAGTCTCAACATCATCAAACATTTCCTGAATTCACTGAGACATTGTACTGTTTGAAAAAAAAGATAATTTTGATTTTTGTGGACATGTTCTTCCCCAAACACACAGAAAACAGTATCTTTTATACAAGAATAAGTAATATGGTATGAAGCCTCAATTGCATTTTCATTGTCTTTCTTTCCTGATATCATGTGTGAAGTAATAGTTGGATGCTTTTCTAAGCACTGAAAATAATATATTTCTTTGTTTTTATACATAGGATGTTTAATTTCTAAATGACACTAAATAGAGAGGGTTTCATACAACCATTGGATAATATTTCCCCACAAACAACACACAAAAGCTTAGGACAGTCTTCATACTCTACTAATGAAAACCTATATTGCATATACTCTTCAGAATACTTTCTTTTCTTATGTGCAGTATCTCAGGCACACACCTTTTTACTATCGCCTGATGCGGGTGTACTCGTAGCTGCGGACACATGTTGAGAAGTACTTGGTGATGGGTTATAATCCACATAAAGTTTTGTTTCTTTTTACTGTTCCTATTTTAAACCACTGACCATAATTGACATGTTTAAAAATCACTGACAATAATAACTGAAACTACATTAAACATTAAATTAAAAAACTAGTTGAAAAGAATCATGATTAAAGACAATGCACTTACTTTTACCCAGTCAATAACTAAACTGATCAAACAGTCTGGGTATGGATGTATTTACATGTTTGGGGAAGTTCTAGAAATGTCACAAATAGATTGTTCTGAAATTGTGTATAATGTTTGGTATAAGAACAGTTGGGGAGAAGGATTCATAACCACCCCCTCACCAATCATCATTCACAAAAGTGATCTAATTTTGAAGTGTCTCCATTAACAGTCATTCAAACTTAAAATTTATTGTTCCATAACTATCATTTTGCATTTTTTACTTTACTTGTATTTTCGCCATTACTGATTATTTTTCACATACTCCTGAATGGTCCAGCATATATTCCCGGGGGTATGCCTACCACCGCTTGGGAACTGATGCTTTAATTCATTGTGATAATCAGATTAAAAGGGAATAAAGTTTTTTCTAGAAAGGTAGGAGGCTATTGGAGAAGAGATGATGGTGGCTCTGAAGAGGATGGTAGCCACCAAGATGGAGAGAGTAGGTTAAATGAATATTTGGGAGATAAAGCCACTTGAAAAGCATGAAAATCATAAAGAAATTCAAAACAATTCAAACACCAGTCTTTTGATAATACAATTAAGTTAAAAAGAAAAAGAATCAATACAATGAAGGTAAGGCAGGAAAATGGACTACGAATAAGCAAGAGGGTAATAACAAACCAAAGTAATTGGGTTTTGCCACTTTCTGCCAATGACTCAATTCTCTTTATTTTGATAGAAGCATTTAGCTTTAAGTGTATTTACAATGGCAAGCAATTTATCCAACCATTAAAGTGCTGCATTGAATTTTCATAGGCCAATCGGTATCTGACAATTTATTACCTTTAAGGAAATCCAAGGCTTTACATTTACACCAAAATTACATAATCAATTCTCAGGAGACTATGAAAAAGAAAGGATGCTATCAAAAATTCTGACTGAATTTCTCTAAGTTGAATCTAACAAAAGCAAGGAAGGTGAGAGAGAGAGGGAGGGAGGGAGGGAGGGAAGGAGGGAGGGAGGGAGAGAAAAAGATGGAGATTCGAGATCACATGGTGTCTAAATTGTTATTAATGTTGGAAGAAATAACACATATAAACCAGGATGGAAGCACAGCAAATCAATTCTCCATGCTGTTTGCCATCTGAGTCATATTTGTATTCTATTAACAAAGATCCCTGTATAAATTATTTACTTTACTAAGACATTTCATGACATTTTAAAGGAACAATAGTTTATCTTTTCATGCAAATACAGAGGCAGTCCTCTGTGCATAATCAACTTTTCCGCTTCTGCTTCCTTCATCAGACCTAGCAGACTAATTTAAAGTAGATGAAACAAACAGTTTTAAAAGTGACTTCCAGATTCTGCTAGTTCCAGCAAGTTCTTCCACAGCAAGCATGACAAGTAGTTGTCTACCCTCAGGATATTAACTTTCACATAACAACTCTAAAATTTGGAACTTATAACTGAACCAGAGGAATCAAACTGAACTCTGAGATAGCCACCTTAAGCTATCAGCACTGCCAGAAGCAACAATAAACCCATTACCTGTGATATTTGCAGCACTGACGGGTGAAAATATGCAGCACGACAAATGCAATGCAAAAGGCAATTTCAAGGGCACTTACATATATCTGATTGTTCCCAAAGCGCTTCTGAATCTCATAAAGCAGGCTGCCGTCGTTGAGCTCACTGAGCGTTGCTAGGTCATCACTTGGAGCAGGAGGCATTAACTTGACCTGGGGAAAAAAATAAGTAAGATCAATTCTAATTGCTCTACAATCAACTATTTTTAACAGCTGGATGTTCTATTTCAATTACATGTCAAAAGTTTAAAGACCACACAAGTTTGGAAATGTTATTAAAATATGAAATGGTTCACTTACAAGAAACAAACAAAAAAACAGCCACAGAGAAATTTGAGTATTCAGGTGAGAATTTTTGTTCTATGTCCACGAGTGTGTACACACACTCACCCCACCTCCCAGATGTTACCTCACATCCTTCAAAGTCTTTAAACCTGTCAAAGTCATTTCAGCATGTTGATTCTTCCTAGTCCCCTCTCACAATTTAGACAGCTCTGAACTGTGCTGAGTCCTTTCAAAGACAAGCAGCTGAAAAAAGCTCATGTATTTGCAGTGTTTTGAAAGCTAAAGCAAATTTTCTCACATATTACTGTTGTTGGCATGGAAGCAATGTGCCTGGAATTTAGTTTCTGCATACATTTAGGAGGAGGCCAGATTTTAAAAGTAAACTGTAGAATTTTGGCTTGTGATTTTTATTCTACCCTACATTACTCTTGAATTTAAAACAGCTGTGAGATTAAGATAATTCTGTGAAAAAATGCTTTTTATTCAATTTAATATCGAGTGATAGATTTTTAAAACTAGGCAATATTAAGAATAAAGAAGAGATGTATTAGAATTATTTAATTACATGAAAATCTATCTTTTACAAGTTATAAATGTGCAATGTTTAATTTTATATACACGAGATATGGTCTGAAAAACAGACATTTGATATAATATGACGGCTTTGGTTTTCTTATGTGAAACACAGAGCAGCAAAAGAACAAGAATATTCTTAGTAATATTAACATCCCTGTGAGTTCACTGATGTCCATAGTGAATTTTTAATAACAGTAAGTTTACTTGTATTATTAGCATATGTATTTGTAGTCTATATTTGTATTTGCATCTTACATTTGTATTATATATTGAACTATTGTGTGTACCATCACTAAATAATTTAAGCTTAAATATTGTGTTTATCAGCTAAATGGGTACAGAGTAAAAATATTACACATTTTTCAAAACTAAATTTAGGACTCTTTATTTTGTGATATGAGTGACTATTTCCCCAAAATGCAATTTTTCTCATGGGTTCATAAATTCAGGTCATTGTTTTCCCAGACTGTTTCTAATCCTAATGCATTAATAATAGAAACTTAAATTCTTTACTGGGAATTTCAAACAGTCAGAAGAGTGGTTTTTTTTATGTCTTCCAGTTGGAAGAGTGTCATGGCAATGGACTCTTCGGCATTCAAGATATAGCCACTTGTGTAAGTGGGAAACACTCTTTCCAATAGCAGTATGTTCATAAAAATTAATTTTTAAAATATACCAGACCTCAGAAATGTCAAGAATAAGTCTCTGCCTTCCCTATAGTATGCACACACTCATCTAGCACCGCAGGTTTATTCTTTTTTCTGTTTATGCAGCATTTAAAAAGTCTCAAAATATATTTCAGAATTAACCTATAAAGAGCAGATAGCATAGTCTTATTAAAATTAGTTATTTAACTTTGAATTAGACTCATAGCTTTAAGGCTTTGATACTGTCAGAAATATTTACTTAAATAGTTCAAGAATGGTATCAAAAAACTGGTACTTGGTCTGAAGAGAAGTCATAATGTTCCAGCTCTCCTAGGTTGTCAAAATCAATTTCAGGGTTTTTTAACCCATTTCCACTTGCCCCAATAATACCTGCTGGCAGCACTGGTGGCTGCAGCATTTACCCCCGGATAACTCATGGTTTCAAATCCTAGAAAATGTAGAATTCCAATGCATGAAAAAATTATTAAATACTGGTCATCATAAACATTTTTGTTACATTAGGACTAGAGGCAAGTTTAGAAATAGCTTCAAGAACAGTTTTCATAGTTTATTTCCACATGGAAAAACAGTCAGATTTCCTTCAGCCTCAGGGTGTGTTTATGTAAAATTAAATAAAGGTGACAGCGAAGTGCATGCACTTCTTTTTTTATAAACAGGAAGTGGGTTAACCTTATACACTTAGTTTCACTTTGAAGAATCATAAACTCATAGTGCTGCTGAGACTGACAGCTCTCAGAGAAGCTCGAAAATAAAGCAGTGACACCTGGGCCTAACCCATAGGCGAAGCACCTATTAGCCTTGAAGCACCTATTAGCCTTCAGTCTTCCTGACCCGCGCAGTGTTTCATTCAACTTTTTCATAGGTCATGCTAATGTTGGTAAGAATCTTACACATTGATCTGAGATCCCCCACTTTGAGTACTGGAAAATTCAAGCTCATCTAAGATATCAATTATTTATATTCACCATGGTGAATGGTCCTTAAATCCCGGTGGTAGGTATGTATTCCTATCTGTGAGGTCTTGAACATTTTTCTTAACATCATTAAGTCACTTTCAATTCTGTTAAAAAATATAATAATGGTATGTCCCCCGTAGTTGGTTGTGAGAATTAAATTTATGTGAAAGGCCTGGCATGGTGCCTGCTCTGCAGGTAAGTGTGAAATAATAGGATGCATTGTTATGCAATTAGTAAAACATCTATAAAGGACCATGGTACTAATGGTAAATTTTCTGCCAACCTCCCCAAGGGCTGCCATTGCAGGTAGGAGGAAGCAGACAGCGACTCTGAGTCTGTCTCTGTTGCACTCAGCAAAGACACTCAGCCTGCATCGGCTTTAGGAACTGGAGTTCTCGTTCATATATTTCTTTAGGGGGTAGGATCTATTGCTAAACAATAATTTTAAAAAGTTGCAGGGGGGGTTCCCTGGTTAGCCTTCGGTGCTCTTACCACCATGGCCTGGGTTTGATCCCAGCACAGGAAACCAACCAACGAACCAACCAAATAAATAAACAAACAAACAAATAAATAAATAAAAAGTCGCAATTCATTGATACATTCCAACACCCTTAATTAATAGATGCAGAACTTGAGGTCCAGTAATTTCCCTAGGGTCACACAGATGATAATTCAGAAGTATAAGATGGGATTATAACCACTGGGTAACAGTGGAACAATTCTGGCAGGTAATGAATAAATTCAATAAAATGTATTTGATAATTTGCCTTTTTCTCCTTTGCTTGCCTATTCTTTGCCAGGCATTATGCTAGAGGTTTTGTACAAAGAGGGAAAGGAATAAGATCTTTTACCTCAGAGAGTTTACGGTCTACTGAGGGAGAAGGAAGGGCATATATAATAAATTAAAAGTATGAAACGTGCTATAAAAAATGCAGTATGCTCTAATAAAAGGAAAATTGCACTTTTGATCAGATGGTGCACAAAGTCCTCTTTGAGGAATTCGCGTTACGTTAATAGTTGAAATTGGAAGTAAGCTGACAGGACCATGCTTTGGGGTGTGGGAGAAGATGGGTCCAACGAGAGGGAAGCAGATGGCAAAGGCCCCAAGGTCAGAAAGAGGTTCGTGTGAGGAGGCACTGACACTGGCTCCTGAGGCTGGAGGGTGGGAGAAAGTGGCAGCAGGAGGTGTTGGGAGAAGCAGATGAAGCTTGTAGGTCAAGGGGGCGCTCTGCTTGACTCTCGGGACTCTGGAATGTCGAAGGACTGAAGTAACCCATCCGTCAAGTACGGCTTCACACTGTTAATGTAATACTCTGGTAGCTTCTGGAGCAAAAGGTACAAGTGGTGAGACCAGTCAGTGAGCTCCCAGTAATGGTGGACCAGCAAAATGTCTACGAAGGAGATGGATAGATGGGATGCAGATTTATTTAAGAAGAAGAGAAACTACCATATTCAACTGTGTGGTCCTGAATTCCAGTTGATGTATCATTTTGAAGTAATTTAGACTAGATCAAAGGTTTATTTATATTGATGGACAACTTTACTATATTTTAGAATCACAGATGGGAATGTTGGCCCTTAGATATATAAGGAATTTAGAAAGTAAGTGGAAATGGGTAAGTATGTATTTCTAGAACTGACAAAACTAATGGCAAAAATCTTTACATAGAGACATAAAAGGGAACTTTCATCAGTTTAGGGATGAATATAAATATCTTTTCTTCTAGTGTATGCAAGCATTTCCCAAAGTATTAAGACATACAAACCGATATACATCCTAGAAAACTAATATGCATGTATGTGTGTATATACATATATATACACACAAAAATTAATGCATACATATATACATATTCATGCATCTACATGAGATAAGTCAATATATGATTGCAATAACTTGGAATAATGTGCGAATTAGATAAAAGTCTCTTGCAAGTTAGCATATATGTATATTTAAGTCCCAAAGAAATTATAAAAAAGGGAAAAATCAAGAGCAAGGGTTTTTTTTTTCCTTCAGAAGTAATGATTACACTAAGATAATAAAATTTTTCTTATAACCACAATTCTAAAGAGCTCAATGCAAATTTCTGCACGCATATTTAGAAAAAGCATGAATAGCACTAACAGAAGTTCCACATTTGTTCCGACAAGCCTGAAAAAACTATTGCAGACATCTCCTTGGTATTCTTGAGGATTTTCAGATACAGCGGCACAGCTGTTGCATGGGTTAGAGAAAATACTAGGCTGACCATAAAAATGTGAAGACTCCCTTGTCTGTTTGTAGTAATGAAACGTGAGAAATACAGTATTAGAGTAGATCAAGGGAAGAATTTTTTAAATTTATCATATCAAGATTCCAAAATGATTAGAAAGGAAGCTTTGATAATTAATCTTAAGCAAGGTTATCAAAGAGACACATTCTTTATAAAGATTACAGAAGCATTGTGACAGCTGATAACAAGTAGAAAAAAAGAAAAATATGTCTGTGAATATTTTTATGTTATACTTGTAAACTCAATAGTATATACTATCTGTCGATATCTACAAAACTGATAACAATAGTAAAAAAATAAATAAAGAGATGGGATAAATACATAAAGACGTTTTACATCCTCTGTAGAATTGACAATTTTGGTTCCTCTGAGGACATATAAATATCCATTATATTTCTCTCCATATATATTTCCAAAAATAGAGATCTAGAACACAAAGCAGACAAAATTCAGGATAGAAAGTCAGAAAGAATCTAGAAAAAACACTTGCAGAAATGTTTTGAGATTCAAAGGAATTTAAATTTTGAAAATGTTCTGAATTCACTGATTCCTTGTGTCCACTTGTCAACGCTGCTTTGCGTGCTGTCAACTTCGCTGTTTTCTTTGGTTGTTTGTGACTTTTCTGTCCAAGAGGTTAGTGGTACACAACCAGGAACTAGATGTTCAATGAGCAAAAGAAACGGTCTGACAAATGGGATAAGGGCAACAGATGTTGGGGAAGGCAGATTGGGAGGAAAAAACTGGGTGTGCGTGAATGAAGAGGAAAGAGAAAATAAGAAAAACACAGGGTACTGGGATAGTCATGACAGGGAAAAGGGTGATAATCTGACAAAATACTTTACACTAAGCTTCCCAAAGCTGAAGCCTGTCACCATGCCTGGAGAGCACTTTAATTGTTTTTTTCCTTGCTTTTGTTATTTTGTCAGCAGTTTCTAAGCGATATTTATTAGTTCCTTTCACTTACTCCATCTTTGTTTGGCTAAGGATTTACATTTTGTGTATGTGGATGTCGTGTATCTGCAGACTCAGAGAATTCTCCCCAATCTCTGAAACCCTATCTTGCACATGCAGCCATGGAATGCAAACTTCTTCTCCTATTTATAGAACCGTCACAGTCAGCAGGGCTCTGGAGTTTGCTGTGATGTCCTCAAAAGAACACTGGATACAGAGCAAAAGAAACACTGGGATTCTAGGCAATTTGCTTAAGTTTCTTGAGTTTAAGTTTTGTCTGTTTAAACTCAATTTGAAACTCCAGTGTAAGTTAAGTATTGAAAGTGTACAATAGCGTGCTCACAATGGAAGTTTGAGGATTAAGACAATGCAGATGAATGCATTTTTAAGTTGTGAAATGTGAACCAATATAAAGTATTATTTTGTATTATTCTAAAATAATCTATATTTACATTGAAAACAATAAAAGCTGGTTGATGTGCTGACTGGATTTACATGAATTAAACAAAGATAAAATTAGCAAATAGAGGACTCAACCACTTGGGCAAAATCTAATATACAGTCTGTATAATAATAACAATAAAATAATAAATATATCTCATTGAGTTTTTATTCTTGGTAAAAAATTATAGCCTTAATCTTTTGTCATCTTCATAGCAATCATATGAGGTCAATACTGTGCACCCATTTCACAGACAGGGCTACAGAGTCATAGAGCTTCAGTGGCAGACCCAAACCAGAGCAAATCTGTGACTTCATCATGCATTCTCTTTTTTCCCAGGCTAACACAGCTTCACTAAACAGAATAAAACTTTGACTTGAATTTCAAGCTTGAACTAAATTTAAATAAATATATAGCGGACTTGCAGTTAACTGGCATCCATGGGGATTGGCAGATGCCAGACAAGTAAGTAGACTCTCCATTAACCGGGACTCAAGCAACTGGCACTCTCAATGTTGAATTTCGGTTCATGAAGAGTCTACTGTATATAAGTGAAGACCATAAAATTCAAATCCTAACAATAGGAGTTATGTTTGCTAATGGTCAATAAGACATCATAAAAATTTATTAATGGAAATTTTAAACAAAATACTGATCTATGCTTTCATTAAATTTTCTTGGAATGGAAATTAGTGGGTATTTGTTTGGGGACATAGTAGGATACAATACTCTGAGACATTCAGTAAGGGTATAATTACCTGTTCAGGTTTGGTTGGGCCATTCACAGTGATACTTTCAGGTGTGCTGTCCTGAGATTGTTTCTTGCACAGACCTTTTGTTGCATCTTTGAACATAATGTCTTTTTCCAACAAACTGTCTTGCTTGGCAATTGGCAACACCAAGGGACTGCTACAGGAAATAATCAATACCATAATTAGTTTTCTTCTAACATGGCCATATCAATCATAAATTATTACAACAGGACATCTCAATTACAGAAATTGTTTTATTCAGATAAAAAAAAATTTCTCAGTATTGCATGAAGAAAAAAAACCGGGAAATCTGTAAACCTTTCTATTAGCTCTGAATTTTATTCAATTTCACATTTAAAAGATAAAACATTCAACTTGAGAAGAGTAGGTTTACGAATGTATATATGACTGTAAGAGAGAGACAGATCAATAAGCAATTTAAAAGCTAAGGTGAAACGCATGACTGAACTAAGCAAGATATTTAAATGTAAAAATAAATCACAAACAAGTGAAGGCAAAATTATACAATTAAATAAAATATTGTACATGTAGGATTTAAAATATGTTACTGTATCATGGACAACAGAGTTTGAAATTAAATAATAATAAGGTAATAACAAAGAAATGAAGTCCATAAGATTACAATATAACAGAGATAGGTTTTATTATTTCTATATCTCTCAATCCAGGCAAAAAATAAATTAATAAAAGCTACTTCATGTTTTTGTTTTCCTATAGACTTCACTGTCAAAAGAAAGCTATTATTTTGTAATAAACACAATGTAAATTTGAATTTTGATTATAACATTTTTATACTAAGATTTTGAAATATATTTTCCTAAATGTTATCATACAAGCAAAAATACATACTTATTTAATCAAGTGCATTATATACTATAAAATAATTATTTCATGTAGTCTACAACAGTAGTTGTGATTCTAATTGAGACTCAATGCACTCTTGAGTTTTTAAAACTCAAGTTTATTCAGTTATATTTACATACAGTAAATTCACCATTCGAAGGATTATAGTTCAATGAGTTCTGACATATAAGGGCTGTCTGGAAAGTATCCAGGCACATAATATGAAAAAGAGAAGTATGTAGGGCTGGATTGTTTTGGGGACAGCCCTCATATACATATTTATATGTATTTAGTGGTGTAACCAACATAACCAGCAAAATATAGAATTTTTATTACTTCCAAGTGTCTCTTTGTGCCCTCCCTTTGTAGTTACTTATCTCCCCTAGCCTTGCAACCACTAATAAGTTTTTCTTTCACTACAGCTTTGCCTTTTCTATAATGCCATATGAAAGGGATCAGAGAGTATGTAGCCTTTTATGTCTGGCTTCATTTACTTAACATAATGTTTGCAAGATTCATTCATGCTGCTGCATATATCAAGTTTGTTTTTTATTGCTGAGTAGTATTCTACCGTATTGTAGAATGTACTACACTTTGACTATCCATTCACCAAAGATTCGGGTTGTGTTCAGTTTTTGTCAATTCTGAATGGAGCTTCTGAACACCTTCAGGTACAAGTGATTGAGTGAACATATGCTTTTATTTACCTTGGTCAAATATCTAGAAGAAATTCCAAATTGTTTTGAAAGTGGCTGTACCATTTGGTTCTTTCCCCAGCAATGCATTTGAGTTCTACTTGCTTCATTTCCTTGCCAACACTGGTGCTGTTGTTATTTTATCCATTTTTATAAGTGTGTTAGTGGCTTCTCACCACTATTTTAACTGCACTTCAAATTGCTTATTTGATGTAAGTATCTCTTCTTTGGTAAAGTGTAAGTTCAAATATTTCAACTATTTTTACTGAGTTATTTTTTGTAAAACTGTTGAGTTTGCATATTCTGGATTCAAGTCCTTTATCACATACATGTACTTGAAATATTTTCTCTCACCCTGTGTCTTCTCTTCATTTTTTTAATGGTGGTTTTCAAAGAACACTTTTTTTCTTTCATGTTTTGTGCTTCTTATGTCTTATCTAAAAATTCTTCTCCAAACCCAAGGTCAACAAGGTTTTATTCTAGGTTTTCTTCCAGAAATTTTATAGTTTTATGCTTTGTTAGTTTTATGACCCATTGTGAGTGACTCTTTGTACATGGTACTATACATGAGTTGAGGTTCATTATTTTTTCATATGGCTGTCCAAATGTTCCAGTCATTTCTGAAAAGAACATCTTTCCCCAAACAATTACCTGAACATCTTTGTTAAAAATCAATTGACCACATATGTACGGGTCTATTTTAGGACACTCCACTGTGTTCCATTGATATAATAGTCTATTGTTACACAATATTATACTGTCTTGATTAATGTACCTTCACAGTAGGGTTTGACATCTGACAATGTGAGCCATCCAATTTTTTTTTCTTTTTCAAAATTGTTTTGGCTATTTGAGGTTATTAGCATTTTCACATAAATTTTGGAATTCATTTGTAAATTTTTATAAACATGTCTATTGGGATTTTGATCACTAATGAATTCAATTGATAAGTCAATTTGGGAGGAACGTATATATTAGCAATGTTAAATTTTATCACCCATGAACATAGTATATTTCTCCACTGATTCTGATCTTCACTAATTTCTCCTTATTAATATTTTATAGTTTTTGACATCAAAATCTTGCAAATAATGTTAGAAGTATTCTGATGTATCTCATGTTTTTATGCTACTATAAATATAATTTTTAAATTTCAATTTCCGGTTGCTGAATGTTAGCATATAGCACAAACAATTTTGTATCTTTCCCTTGACAAGGGAGAAAGAGCATTTGGAAGGGTTTTTTTCAGTAATTACAGTGTCTCATTGTTTTGCAGCCCATCTCTATGCCCTGCCTTGCAATGCTAAACTAGGAAAGTATGAGTAAAGACAGATACACAATGGAATATTACTCAGCTTTAAAAAAGATGAAATACCGCCATTTGCGACAAAATGGATGGACCTTGAGACCATCATGCTAAGCAAAATAAATCAGACAGAAAAATATCAAGAACCATATGATCTCACTTATATATGGGGTATAAAATTGAAAGCAACCAAAAAACAAAAACTGATGGACCCAGTTAATAGTTTCGTGGTTACTTGAGGGCAAGGGAGGAGGACTGGCAGAGGAGGGAGGGGGAGTCAAGTACATGGTGATGGAAGGAGAGCTGACTCTGGGTGGTGAGCACATAGTCTGACACATAGGTGATGTACTATGGAACTGTATACCCGGAACCTACGTAGTTTGTACTAACCAATGTCACCCCGATAAGTTTAACAACAATAACAGAGAGATCCAAAATGAAAAAGAAAAAATATATTTATAAATGTCAGCTTGTTAAAAAAGAAAAAGCAGACAGACTAGTAATGGGTGCATTAAGGCTAGGCCTGAGGGAAAAGGGGAGATGGCTAAAGAACACATTTACAGAAATGTGTGATCAGTTTTATTTCTTTTGAAGTCTAAATGATGTATTATAGTATTTTAGTCAATAAAGATATTTTCAAGTAGGTGAGTGGGGAGGAGACATATATTAAAAAGAGGCAGTGAGGTATCATGTAGGTTTAACAGTATACATTTTTGAATCAGAAAATCTACCAAGTTTGATATCTGGCTCTGCCACCTGGGGCATGTGATACAAAAATTTTTGTAAAACCAATCTGTAAAGAAAGGTTATATGAGGCATTACTAACCTAATGCACACTGACAATTGTTGACCCCCAGCTACTGACTTGTCTGTTCCCCCACCCCCACTCCACACATTCCCCATGCCATCCTAAGGCAGGAGCAGGGTGTGGAGGTGGGGGAGGGGGGCATGGGGGGGGAGGAGGGGGATGGAATGTCTAGGAGACAAAACTGACCCTCTCTTGGGGGTACTGTTCCTCCCTCATTCATACACCTCACATCACCCTGTGTGGCCCTGGAGGATGGCTGGTTAGTCAGTGACGGGTAAGATTTCTCAAGGGAGGAGCAACCTAAGAGGCACAGTCATACAGGGACCATCAGGAGAGAGCTTGGGCTCTACAGAGGTGAGGCACAGCCCCTCACCCTCTCTGAGGATAATCTCCTGCTCTATGGCTGCCTTGCTTCCCACGTATAGCTTCAGCTTGAGATCTCATGGAATGATCTCAGCCATTCCCTCTCTTAATGGATATTTTCATAATAACAATGTCTCCATTCACTGGGTTAGTTAAGCGCTGGTGTGTAAAGCCACAACACGTGCTGGAACACAATGGGGACTTTCGGGAACAGCCGTAAAGGCATGATAATCACAGACCTTGGAAAGAGGAAGGTTTTACTTCCCTATACAATTTTCACGTCCTCATCCTATCCATCAATCAAAGCCATGCACTGGCCCAATTCTGGGCACCCAGTCCCTGACGTTGGGGTCCCTTGGCCCCACTCATAATCTATTCTTGGCTACTGTCTTGTCTTTCTTAACTTTGTGTCGCCTTTTTCATCCACCCGCAGCTCGTGTCATGCTGGACACAACAGAAGACAGTCTGTCTTCTGCACAATGACTACGGTGATAGAAAGTCAATAAAATTAGCTGTTATTTTTCTAGAACTGTGAAGTTGATGGGATTTTACTCTAACCTGTTAGTTACTTACTATTTCATGAATGGGTACAAAAGATAAGAGATTCCTGGATCAGAGACAGAGAACTTCATTACTCATGGAAACAGTATCCAAGGCCCTTGTTTGCACCAGTTGTCCTTGACGGTGGGGGTAGGGTAGAAGGGAACCACACAGGTGGAATCTAAATGGATGGCTATACATGTAGTGTGTGTGTTATAGGAGAGAAATTTGGACAAGAGTCACATATCATTTTAGCAAGCATCAAACATTCTAACAAGCAGCAGATAAGCCAGTGCCCCTCCTTTGGGACTGAGTGTATGGTCTCCTTGAGCTACTTAGTCAACTGTATGCCTTGCAGTCTGACACACTGAGCAAGAATGCAGAGGGTATTCAAGGCCCATGGCAGATGTCATCTCCAACAGTATAGTTATCAATTTATAATTTTCACTATAAATATGGAATGCCTATAAAACATTCACATCCAGCTCTGCTTGAATATCATCAAGGGATAAGATATGCAATACTCCTAAAGAAGACATTTCTTCCATGAGCAACTTTGGAACAATGACTGTCTGTTCTAACTTGTATTCATCATTTTCAGAGCTCCCAAGAATGTGCCCTATGCTTCTTTGGCATGAGAGTTCATCAGATATTTAAAGACAGTTGTGATTTGTCTATACTTTCTATAATTTTTGCAAACCCTTTTAATAATTATATGGCATTTAATGTGTGATAGCTCTATTCTAAGTATTCTATGCATGTTAACTTTTCATTTGACAACATTAAAAGGTATGAACCATTTTTATGCCTTTCTTATAGATGAGTAAGCTGAGGACCAGAGAAAAGATGAGAAATTGTCCTGGACACATAACAGGTAGTAGTAGAGCTAAGATTTGAGCTCTAGGACTTGTTTTTTTAACTACCATATCACACTGCCCACATCTCAAATCCACCCTCACATCAATCAAAATGTTTCCTTACTTATCCCCCTTTATATCCCATCATCTCCTTTTTCTGGAGATTTTTTAAAAATGTAGAGAAGTTTTGCATATACCAAATCTTCCAGGTAAACACCTATTAATAAAGCAATGGTTTGATTGGTCAGGTAGAAACTAAGAAGATAGTTCATAAACTACATAAAATCAACAATTATAAAATATTTACAAAAGGAAGAAATAATTAGTTTACTAAAATAGTTGAAACATTCCTTTCATATCTGAAATCTCATTGCAGTGTTAATAGCAGTCTCCTTCAGAGATAGAGTTGGAAAGCGGTTGGGAATAGAGAAACGCACAGATCTCATTCTAAGTCAGTTTTCACCTCAAGGGGAATGCTACTTGACCTTCATGGCCTTTAAAATCTCTGGGCCACAGCTTCACTTTTATCCAATGCAGGAATTAAACTAGGTTATATATATGTGTATGTCAAGCCCCATGATACTAATGCATGGTCTCTCTTCATGTACTTCTCATCTGCATCATTAAAAAAAATATTTACACTCAATAATATCCTAGGTTATCTACTCTAGGATCTATTGCTAACAATAATTGCAAATAGCTGGTTACAAATATTCTCGTATTCACATAAGAAAAAGTTATTCTAAATAATATAATTTTAATTAAACAGAAACATATTAATTAATCAGACATATATTTCAACAAGAAAAATGCAAAACATGTAACTAGATTGAAGGTATGTGATAATCTATGGAACAATTTTTCTTTAGGTTTGTATTTCCACTTTTTAAATGAAACACAATTTATCCATAATCATTGTGATTCACAATAGCATTCATACAAGTTAACTTTTAGATTTAAATTTTCACTCCTTATGCATTTGTGGAATATAAACATGTATTAAAATGCTATTTTCTAGAAAAATAAATAATTTAAAGTAATCATTGGTATGCATTTTAATACTCATTAAGTGTTTATTAATCAAGGCAAAGAATTTACAAGATAAATTTTTTAAAAATAAGATGCAATTGCACATATAGAGCAAGAACTCAACTTAATAATGAAGAAACATACAAAGGACAAGAAGAAATATACCTATTAATATTAGTTTCATCAAAAAGGTGGACTAATGGTGAAGGACTGAACATTCCCTTCATCTCAGATAAACTATAGAGTCTTCCCTACTCTAGACCACTGACTTCCCTTTTCTTTGAGCAATTATTTTAGAGAACTTTCAATTAGAAATTATTTTTTTTTGCCCCCTTGAGATGTAAATCTACAACCCAGCACTGTCTTTCTCAAGGACTTGTAGACCATCAGCTGAAATGTAATCATGGAAAAGATACAGCCACTGTTTCCTAGTCTCTATAAGGGTAGGAGCCTAACTTTCATAAGTGCCAATTAGCAAATAAGGATGGCCTAATCACACCTGACCAAAGTTACAGATGACATCCTCCAGCACTTTTTCACTTGTTCACCTCAGTGCTAAAAAGCTCTCTGGTCTTGTTGTATAGAGTTGAGCTCAATCTCATTCCCTCACTGCAAAACTCTTGAATAAAGTGTTTCTTGCATTTTTAACTTTTCTGGTGCAGTTCTTCTTTGATATCAACGAGTGGGTTTGTTTGTTTTTGGGTTTTTTTTTTTTCAGATTTATATATACTTTCTTGCACTTTCTAAATTTTCTTTAATGAAAATATTTTGATTATAAAAAAGGAATTATTAGAATAAAAATTTATCAGTGAGAAACAGAAAAATAGAATTGAAATAGTGCATATTTTTAAAAGAAGGTTTATGACAGACTTCATACACAAAGAAAATGAAATATCTGCCATCCAAGGGTAGTTTAGATTAATGAAGAAAAGACAGCTTTAACCTGACTGTGGAAAAAACTAGATGAGACTATACCAGCACCCAATTTCTGAACTCTACTGGATTAATTCAAGATTTACTTATTTCTATAAACATAAAAGGCATTTCATGCAGAGTAAATGTGCCTATAGGAACTGAGATTTTATTTCTGAAAATGCAATGAAGAACATAATAAAATAAAACCAACAAAGGCAACAATTATTGCCCATTATATCTAAAGCAATTTTAGAAAGCCATAGAGAACAAATAAAATTGACTATATTGAGATATATTAGGCCAATGAAGAAAAAAATCTAATAGAAAGAAATGTGAAGATGGCATATGTGACTCAGTTATTTTGGTGGTTAAAGTAATGGACTGAATAGATAGTTCTCAAATTTAAGCCTTGGAACATAGCTACATAAGTTATTTATTACAGAGAATTTGGGATTTTCTGCATCTATAAAATAATGATCCAAAGGTTAACACTGAATGAAATTGTTCCTGGAGAGTTTTAAATTAATTGCTTTCTTTGTTCCCCCCAAAATGACTTTAGTTTTTGAAAGAAAAATATTTACAATTTAAAAACCATTTTGGTAAAATTTGATTTGTGTCTAAAATACAAATAAAAAAATTCAACGTGTGAATTATGGTTGGATTAAAAATTACATTGTTTTTATGACATCTCATATTCATCTTAATAGTTCTCAACAGATATCAGAAAAAAATTTTATCTCTAAAATAAAATAAGATGAATTTAGCAGCTCTATGCATATATAAAAGGAGTTTCTGAAGTTGACAAGTGTTACATTTATAAGAAGTGACTCTAGCATACATTTATTTTGTGGAATAGGTATTTAATATTTGATATTTATATGAAACAACATTATCATTCACTAAGTTTGACACTTTCAGCCAATCATCAAAGTCTGAGGTATAACTAAAATTGCTTTATTTACATGTATCTTGCATAGTAATAATTCACTGCAAATATTCCTGCTCAAAAAAGTAAGTGTCTAAAAAAGACAGTTTTCTTTTTTAATGATGTGTCAATATTTTGAAATGGACTTACAAATTATTTCTTTCACACATGAAGCTATTACAAATGAAGAATGTTTCTGATCACTGAAAACATTTATTCAACAGTAGTAATAAAGTTCAATATACAAAAACAAGGATTCTGGTGGAAGTGCTTTGTATGTTTATATCTCAATGCTTATTCATGAATTCCTCTGGACAACATACTAATAAAATCTAGACTGCTCACCTTCTCTGACATCTATGACAATAATACAAGAGAATGTAAATAAAATGAAGACTGAAGAATCTACAAGTGGGAGGCTGGTCAAACTTTACCTCAGGTGATGCTATTTCACTGCAGAACGGTCACTGAAGCTGTGCTGATTTGGAAAATGCTTGAGTTGTTCAGGGTCAGTACTAAATTTTCAAGAACAACTGCCCTGCAGGTGTAACCAGGGATGTGGTGTTCAGCCAGCAGGAGTGAGGAAATAAATAGTGTTAGCATGACTGTAACCTAAGGGTATTAAGGTAGAAATATGCACTTTTCAGTGCTTATCCAAGCGTCTTGGTCTAAATTACAAAAAGGCATTTCTACAACGAGTGTCCCCATGTGCAGTGTTTAGGCATTGATCAAAGCTATCTCCCTCATATGTAAATTTTTTAGATCTGCATGCCAAAACCGTGCACACCTTGAGGCTATGGAGATGCTCAGGTCATCTTCCTGAGCTTGTGCCTACCTTAGGCTGGAGACAATAAACAAAGGATTCAAAAACTTAGGTTCTAATTGCAGTTGTCACAGGCTAGCTATACCTTTAATTCTGTCATATCTCTGGGCTTCTGTCTCTGTAAGTAAAATGTGGATGATTATGGCTACCCACCGTAAGTCATGGAGTTTAAATGAGAATCAATGGAATGATTACTGAAATTGCTGCATATGCAAACCGTATTAATTTTCAACTAAGCAACAAAAGCCACTGAAGAAATCATTGTGTAGCCACAAGGTGGTTTGCTCTTGAATGAATTCAACATGTTGAACCTGTTTCCTAAAATGTGGCACTTTCAAGGACTTCTTCAAAATCTACTCTAAGCCTATGGTGAATCTTGGGTTTTACTGAGGTCCAGAACACATTGCATAATTCATTTTGTTCCATTGGAAGATCCCCACAGGGTGATTTTCCTCATTGATGGCTGCTTGGCTAAAGCTGCCCTGAGATTTCGCCCTGCCCTTCCAGTCCCTTTGCCTGTGGCCCTCAGCTGCGCTCAGTTCTGTCTTCTCTCAGACTTCTAAGCCCCATGCTGAGCAGCCTCTTCCCTCCACCTCGAGTCCCAGATGACTCAGAAGCACTAGAGACCCAGCTCACAAGCAACCTAATCAAAGAATTCACTGAACCAAAGCTGCTCTTTTCTGAAATTGGATTTTCCTTCCAGCTACTTAGAAAATAAGATTTCTCTCCATATGGTCATAATCAGTTTAAAAGCACCAAGCTGAAGGCCTAATGCTATTGTCTCAGCTTATAGCTAAAAGGCCCTTATTCTTTCAGTGATTTTACTGACAGTTCACAGACAAATAAAGACCATATTTTTTTTCTCTTTTTGTAATTTCTCAAACACTAATGTAGTATTACAATGAGCCAGTTACTGCTCTAAGCACTTTACAAATATTAACTTAGTTATTCATCAAGAACACCCCCATGAGACAGGCATCTCCAATCATCATCATCATCATCACCCTGTGGTACACAGCAGTTCAATTCTTAAGCTGACCACCTAGAGTCAGTATGAACCCCACAAGTAAAAGGCATCATCTTCTGCAAGGCTGTCCCTCAGGCACTAGCCATAGGTTTGGGAGTCTCCATTCCACCCACACTTCTTTCCAACTAGCTATAAATTCGAGGGTTCCCATAATCCCCCTCAAGTTAGATAACTGACTAGAACAACTCACAGAACTTAGGAAAACACCGTATATGCTATTATTGTAGTTTTATTATAGAGATACACAGGGTGAGGTCTAGGAGGGTCCTGCATGCAGAGCTTCCACAACCTTTTCAGTGGAGTCAGAGCCCATCACCCTCCCAGAATATTGATCTGTTCACCAATCAAAAAGTTCCATCAAGCTTGTTGTCCAGAGTTTTTATTCGGGTTTCATTAAGTACATAAGATTGAATCAATCGCTGGCCACATGTTTGAACTGGGTCTCCATCTTTCTCCCCTCCTGGTGGTCAGGCTGGCTCAAGGGCCCCATCTTCTGATCACATCACTGGTTTTCCTGGTATCATGACCCTTGACCCTGAATCACCTTGTTAGCATAAATTTGAGTGTGATCTGAGGAGCTTCTGAATAACAATGAAACTCCTATTATTTGGGAATTGCAAGGACTTAGGATCTCCCTTCTCAGAAAGCAGTGATAAAGGCTTGGTCAAATTCTTTATTATACAACACTCACATTTTACACTTGAGAAAAAATGTGGCAAAAAGTTTGCCTAAGTCACAGAGCCAGTAAGTGCAGAGCCCAGTAAGGGAAATTTCATACAGATTGCAGACTATCTTCTGAAGCTGTCATACTAAACACTCACCTTAAATTGACAATTTGCCATACCTAATTAGACCTGAGTGACCATAACATGAATTTCAGATCAACAGTTTTTTTCCTTAAAGCCAAACAAGAAGTTTAAGAATTACAAATATAAATGAGTACCTCACTGAAACAATATAAGATTGGATATATGTGTTTGTTATGCGTAAAGTTACTTAAGATCTGAGTTTCAGACAGAAATATATAAAATGAGGACATGAATAGAAAGTATGTTCAGGTATTGTTTTGAGGATTAAATGAAATTATCCATGTCAATTTTGCAAAAGTCCTGACAGCTTGTAACTGCACAAAAAAATAGATGTCATTGTTGCTATTATTGTTGTTATTATGCTATCATCACTGATATTAACAAATGAAAACACACAACTCTATAGTAAACTACTCCAGGTAGGCATTATGTAGAATCTTTGTGGATTCCAACCCAAGGACTCCATGAAATAAAATAGCAGAAACAAAAACTGGTACACATCAAAACTTCCCAGTGATTAAAAACCCTAGGGGAGCATCTCCATGTTCAAACACCGAATGGCATATTCAGCAGCAGCTGGTTCGTAAGCAGCAATAACAGTAAATGAGGTACTGAGATATAATCTAAGGATGAAAAAGACAACACAAAGGAGCCAGTCAGCAGGAAAGGACAGGGTGGAAAACAGCAGTCAAGTATGAGATTCAAATTCAAAGTAGAGAGGAAGCCTAAGAGATTTACACATAGAGAATATTATAATTGGAAGGACCTTTGGAATTAAATGTAATCAGCTCATTTTGAGACAGGAACTTGAAAGTCAGGCAACAAATTCATTGAATAGAAGGTATCTTAGAAAACAAAATATTGGATAACTCAATAATTAGGCTGACCAGACATACCATTTGAACCAGGACAGAAAATAATGGTACTGTCCTGTTTCAAACAGTATGTATAGTCAGCCTACTGACACCTTGAATTTAGCCCAGTGAGACTAGGTTGACCATACCTACTATTTGAAATGGGACGGCACTGCTACAGGATGTCTGATTAGCCTACAAATGAAGTAGGTATTTCCTTCTGAATAAATACTGAAACAAAGAAAAGCACTTATGACGAACAGCAGGGCTTAGTGGAAGTGACATTCTTATCCCAACTAAATCATGATTCATTGCATAAAATGCTCACAGAAAAATGATTATAATTGGATACTGGAAAGGAAATTTGCCTTGTATGCTGAGATATTAGAACGATATTAAAATTTCTTAAAATTTTAGCAAAATATATTTATGGGAAAGAAAAGGAAAAAAAGAAGTCAACTTTATAACGTAAGGGAATAGGAAGTTGGTGTTAAAACTGATGAAGAAAGATGGGCAACCATAATTCAGATGAGGTTAATACATGGTAAGACTTCAGAGTGAGGGATAGAGAAAAAGGGTGAGGAAGGAAAAATTTATTGAAGTTCTTCCTAATTCTACACCTCTCATACCAATGAATATGCACTTTTCTTACTTAGGCAAAATAATGGAATTAAAGGCGCCGTCAGCTGCAGTGAAATGCCTGCTCCCAAATGGAGCAGGAAGACTGACCAGTATTTCAATCTCTACTTGCATTTTCCCCTTCTGATATTCTTGTTTCATTCTGTGTTAAATTCTCCTTTACACTTCTAAAGTTAAGAGATATCTGCAAACAGCTAAAGACCAGGCTTCATATTTTAAATTGAGGTATTAAACAAATGAAGAATTCACTTGACTTAAATGATTGAAACTTGGATTTTCACAGAACAATGGTATGTGTTCACCTTAATTCAAGGAAGAGATCAAAAGAAAGAATCTGCAGAACACTGCAGTAATGTTCAGGAGAGGAAACAGACAGAAGATCCAAACTTCTCCGAACATTGGTCTAAAGCACAGACTCTCAAACAACTGGTGGGGAAAGAAATGCTGCTTTATAAATGATATATGGAAGATTTTTTAAAATAAATTCATTTATATTTTTTGTTAATCATGTATTTCTCTGACTCCCTTTTTATACGCTCTGTATCAAAATAATGGCATGTTGAGAAAATGTCCAAACATGTTTCAGTAAATCTGCTGTCCAAATTAATTACTATGGCGATATCAAAATACGCTAAAATCAACAAGCACTATTTTTTCTCAACAATACACACATTTATCAGCTTTAGAGAATGTTTGGAGCTTCATAATGTTTGTGAGTTTATTTATGAAGAAATCATCAATGTCCATATCTTTCTTTCTTATACTAAAACAAGGTCTGAAAGAGTAGATTATAGAAAGTAAGATTTTCTTCATTAAAACATAAAGCCTAGTTGTTATTTCATCATGTCTATTTTCTCCTGGTTCATATTTATGTATAACATTATAAAGGCAATGAGAAAAGATGTGGTAAATTCAATCCCAACCAAAGACATCCCATTCCACAAATAGAAGACTGTATTTTTGAAGACTGAAAGCAAGGTTATATAAGTTATTACTTATAGAAATTGTATGTAAAAACAATTAAGATTATGAAAACCAAATAAAATCTGTCAAAAGAAAACTTATAGATGTCCTTAGCTGTTTTCCTTAAACTAGTCAAGTCCACTTGTTATTTTTTTGAGTTGAAAACAAACCTTAAAAATTATAATTAAGTTGTTTTTTGATATAATTTGTAATTCTACCTCCTAAGAAAATTAACTACAAATTCAAAAATAACTACCTCCAAAGGAAAAGTAGACTACAATGAAAAAGCAGGTCAAAATTAAACAAAACTCATTTTAAAGTTTCAAAGCTTTGCCCTGAGTCAATAAAAGAAAAATATAATTTAAACAACATTTAATTGTATAGAACAAATAAGCCATTGATTAATCTGTTTAAAACCTGTTCTTCAAACAATGATATAAAAAACAATAAAAAACATTTTTGGGGCAAATTAGTTTTTTTTGTTTTTTTAAATAAAACAGAAAACTAAACTATAGGCTAATATTTATCCAAAATAACTTATTATGAAAGAATTTCTTTTTAACTAAAACTGTGTGTTTACGTTTTAACATTTTTTTTTTATTTAGAAGCTCATAACATTATTTTAAAAGTAAAGTGGAACATATTAGATATTGATTTTAATATCGACGTCTGGAAGGCTAAATTTTTTAATAGTAAATATCTGTATTACTCCTCTGGTTCCAGTGATACCAGTAATATAATAATACAAAGAGCAGGGGAGTTCCCTGGTGGTGTAGTGGCTAGGCTTTGGCGCTGTCAACACTGTGGCCTGGGTTTGATTCCCAGCCAGGGAACTACCCACATAAAAAAATAAATAAATAAATAAAATAAAATAAAATAAAGAGCAGGGTCAAAATACTCTAACCATTCATTTTAGGTAACTTGGAATGCATCTTATTAAGTAACTAATTCCTGACTTGCCTCCAACTTTTGTTTTTATGGTTTTCTTCCTTTTTCTCCTATATAAATATGATACTCCTTTTTTTAACTTTGAAAATAGGACATAGATAATGTTGTGTAGATAAGAATGATGTGGGGTCTGACTGCTGGGCTATAAATCTTGGTCTGTCATTTCCCATCTCTCTAATCTTGGAAAAGTAAGAGTAACTTTATAGGGCTTTGAAGAAGGAAGACGACAACCCATGAAGATTCTTAGCATGGTGTCTGACATAAAAATCAAACTCCCTTACAACACAGTTGAAAAATCCAATCCAATAATGAACATATCCCAGTATTAAGTAGAGGTCAGTGCATTTACACATGAGTTTAGCCTCTGAATTATCTAGATTAATTTTAGATTAAAGTCTTTTTAAATGCCTGCTATGGTGCAGGCTCTGAAATATTAATAAAAATTTCCCCTTTGATCTCACTTGCTCATCACAACGGTCTTCTGACACATCAGTTAGCAGCATCTTTTCAACTTACCGGGAAGAAAAACTGAGTCCTGCTAATTCTGGGCCTCTCTCTACACCTGGGGTGTGGAAGAAACTGTCTGATGAATGAGTCTGGGAAGTGTCACCCTCCCTCTATTTTTCATAGAGCAAGCATTCCTGCAGAGAGCACAGCCTTTCCTCTTCCTACACATTGTAGCCTTCTCTAGGAATCCTCTCACTGGGAAAACTTGATCTGGTTGTAGGTACCTATTGGTAAAGCTGCTTAGTAAGGGGATATACTTATAAACGCTTTCAGCTGCCACATTTAGTTATCCTCCAAGAGCATCCTCCATCACTGATTAGGTGTAATTTGGGCTCCATGTATTTTCTTTTATTGTATCTCAGATTGTCCAGAACCCGAATAGTGGTACTGATTCAGGGTGCCCTCAAATATTCCAATATTCGACATAAACTCCATTGTCAGAAAAGAAACATGTTCATAGAAAGGAGATGCCTTCCTCAAGGTCTCACTGTTTATAAACAGCAAATTTTTGTTTTCAAATGAAAGCATATTTTATCATTTTTTTTTTGCCATGTATTGATTTTTTTTTTATTGAGATGCAATTCACATAGCACTGAATTCACACTTCCAAAATGCACACTTCAGTGCTTTTTAGCATATTCACAAATTTGTATAACTATCACATCTACTTTCAGAACATTACTATTATCCCCCAAAGACCCGTATTCATCAAGAGTCACTCCCCATTTACCTCGAAAACACTAATAGACTTTCCATTTCTATGGATTTGCAAATTCTGGAGATTTTATATTAATGGAAGTGAACCATATGTGAACTTCTGTATGTTGCTTTGTTCACTCAGCATATTTTCAAGGTTTATTCTCCTTGTAGCATGTGTTAGTATTTAGGAGATATTTTAGGCAATAAAAAATCATTAGTTTTATAGTTTAGAGACAAAAACATTTCGTATTTTCTACTTCAAAAAATTTAGTTATTATCATAGTCACTGAAACCCTTATGTATCAGTTTAGCTAAAAACATGGAGTGTGTTTAATAATATTTGATTTTATGGTGACAAATATATCTAATAACTGAAATAGTAATGTTTTTAAAAATCAAAGAGTTTTCATGTATGTTAAACTCATTGTCAACAAGTATTTTTTGATAAATATATTGGTGCATAGCTTCAATTTTCTAACTTTTGGTTAAGAGACGGACTTAATATTGACTGTAAAAATGACTGCCCAGTGATTAGAGAGCTAGACAAAGGAGAATAATTAACTCATCAATAAACCAGTTCTAGGACTTTATCATTCTAGAAACAAGGCACTTACAGCTTACTGGAAAGTGCTGGAAGATCGTGAACGACCTCTTCATATGGCTCCTCTTGTGCTAAGGTAGGCACAGACAAAGGCTCTTTCATTTTTTCTTCCCAGACAATTTCAGCTTTCAGCAGCATTTCCTCAATAAACTCAGATGCAGCGATATCTACATGAAACAATAAGCAAATCAGAAAAAGTGGGTGGGTGATGGCATCACAGGAAACTATTTACTTACAATAATTCTGATATGCTGAAATGTTAAAACTTAGGAACATATGTGGTAAAACAAAAACATTAAAAGTTTATGGTAAGAATCAACTTGCAGCACTGCCATTTAAAAAAATTATCTTGTTTTATATCAGTGACACATTTAATTACAAATAAAATGAAAAAATATAAAAATAATTTTTACTGAGTGGTGATGTGTAAAATATAAAATCATTGAGAAACTAAGCTTGAGAGAACTTAAAGTCATTTTATTCTCCGGGAAACTCTTCGTTTTCTTTGGTTAATATGAAACAAATAATGAAAATAGTTATACCTTCTGAATGACTGGGCTATAATAAAATATGTAGCGGACATTCCAAAACACTCTACTAAACAGGTAGATGTACAAATAGATATTCAGTATGTTATTAAAATGAGGGGTCTAGCCTCTCTTCATGATCTGTTTTTTTCAATCTGAAATATGTATATAAATAAGTACATTTTCTTAAAAATTACATGTTAATTTAACAGTGGCATCTAGACATATTTGAGCAGCAATATAGATGTACATTAGTGAAATTTACACTTAGTAACAATTGAAACTGAAAATCTATTAACCTTAAAGAAAAATTCATATTAATAACAATCAGGAACCTAATGAAAGCAACTTCTTTTCAACACTCATGACTAAAGTGCATGATCACCGATGTCTATCGATTGGAGTCATGTGGGTAAATGGGCTGGATGCAGTAATTCAGCTACCACAAAAAGATATGCCAGGATTATCATCATTTGCTTTAGGTTAAATCACAACCATCTAACAAATAAAAAACAGCTCAGCTTCCTCACCTCAGGAGATTATTTCTGTCCCACCTAACAGCTATATCCCAAACTGTTTTTATCCCCCAATGAATTTGTATGTGTCCAAGATACCCTAAATAGCAAGAATACAGTATAGTGCCATGAGGATTTTCATTTTCTCAGTCATACTATGGATGTCTAATTTACTGCTTTCTGCATTATTATTTTATCTGGTTCATTTTTCTAGCTGTTGGATTAGATGTTGGGGTATCCTGCATTTACTTGAAACCTCTCACTACATTATAACATCTAGTCCTGTGTGTGAGAGAAGTATTTTCATTGAATTAACAAGTGTTTATTGAGAGTCTGCTATGGTCCCATTATTGTGTCTCTTGTGACCAACATGACATAGAAAAGGGATTACACTGTTGGCAGACTTGGCATGACCAGTATGGGCAAAATTATCTAACAGAGTCGCCTTACACTAGGTCTGAAGTGACCAGGGCTAAGTCTAGACCAGAAGTTTAGTCATTTCCTGGTGCTCTAGGACTGTCAGTTGTCTTGGATATTTGTTTTGGCACCACTGACTCTAGACCTAAAAGGTGAAAGTGTGACAGAGGGGAGTCAAGGATCAATCACATGTTCCCTTCTCTGGGAAAGAAACCAGGGATATGAACTTGAAAAATGTGATCCATTAGAACTAAAGTAGAATAAACAGGGGATGTGACTTATATTTCACAATAAATATATTTTTGGGAAAAAAAATCTATAAATTTCTATTTTCTCCTTTAATATTTACCATTACACGTTATTGTAGTTACTATTAAGAGTACTACACTATACTAATACTAACCTCTAACGTAACTATTAAGCTATCACATTGTTCTGTTTGTTAAATCTTCAGTTTATTTTAGCATAGAAAATGAATAAATATTATTATAAAATAAGAAATAGAGAAAATCTTTCATCCTGTCTAAAACCGGTGGTTTATCAGGTAATCACAGTCCTGTAAGTATATTAAATAAGAAATCTCAGGCACAAAGTGCTTTTATGTGCATTTCGGAAGCATAACAACAAGAAGAATAAGTAAATATAAGTTTTTCAGATTAATTAGTACCTTAAAATTTTTATACTATTTTACTACTTAAGCTAGACTTTTCTTTTGTTACTTAGAATTCTTTTATTTTTAATATGCAAAAATAACTTAGGAGTAATGTCAAATTTTTTATTGTCTTTTTATTTTTATTTATTTATTTATTTATTTATTTGGGTAGTTCCCCGGCTGGGAATCGAACCCAGGCCCGCGGCGTTGAGAGTGCCAAAGCCTAGCCATTATACCACCAAGTAATGTCAAATTTTTAAAGCTAAAAAATGAATGTGGAATCTATTTTTAAAATAAGTATATGAATATATAAAAGAACATTAGTAAGAAAACTCTAGAAATTAATAAAGTATATTTATTATAACATTAAACTAGAATTTTCAAATTTTTAAATTTGCTTGAGAATGTTAGTTTCTATTTCTTGCAATATAAATATCTGTGCAGAAAAAAATACAATTATTGTTTTAAAATACCCTAATAAGGAGTTCCCTGGTGGTGCAGTGGCTTAGGCTTCAGCGCTGTCAATGCTGCAGCCTGGCTTTGATTCCCAGCCAGGGAACTACCTACATTCAAAAAAAAAAAAAAAAAAAAAAGTACCCTAATGAACAACTATGCATTTGGTATGATTAGAAACTAGTTAAATAACAGCAAAAATATATTTTAAAGAAATGTCACTGCAACCATTAATGCCCTGGAAGTTTAAAGCCTGCAAAGCAAATTGTAATGAACCATACAGTACCTATAAACTTAATTGCTGTTTAATATCCTCTTGTAATGGAGCAGTACATATGAGTTTGTGAATCATGCTTGCACCAGTGGGGCGGGGGAGTTCACAGAACTTCTCAGGAGAGGCTGATTCTCATTTCCTAATTATGTTCATGATAGATGAACAACATACACAAGACAGGAAGGAAACAGTGACTGCTCAATGGTCCCAAGACACTCATAACCTACCTGAGGCCTTCTCTTCATTGCAGTTCAGAAGGTTTGGATTTGCCTGATGCATCAAAAGAAGTTTCACCATGTTTGTCTGAAACATTAAAGATAATTGAAATAGGAAACACCATATTGGATACTGAAGATTCATCAGTAAATAATACACAGTCATGGTCTCACAGGGCACTTAAGTTTGGAAAAATGAGAATGCATTACCATAAGCTACTACTAAATGGTTCTTACACTCCCTGTTTCCATTCATTTTTTTAATGACAGACATTCAAACTATTTCAGCAGTTAATGCATTCAAACAAATAATTATTTATCAAATGAGATAAATCACTGAGGATTTGAAAATGTGCACGTAACATCTCTCAAATTTATCGCAGGGCGTCTTCTAGGAGACATTATATCTGATAGTGTGTTTTGTTTTGCTTTAATTCAGCAATTCATAAAAATCTCACTTATTGGTACTGTACACCCATTACAGCACCATGGACAATATGAACCTAAAATAACATTGGGGAGTTAGAAAAACTTAGCCTCAAGTTATAAGAATTAACTCAATGAGAGATTACTATATTTTAAAATTTTTATTATAAAATATAGCATACATAAAGAGTACATATTGTGTGTGTGTGTATGTGTATTTATATACACACACACACATACACACACACACACACACACACACACATATACACACTATTGAAAGAGCAATAATGGAATACAATAATTTCCAGTGTAACCAAATTTTAACTATATCATTAATGGTATCTTCATGTGTTTGTCTCCTTATTTTCCAGAATTGACCACTATCATAAATGTTGAACTAGCTGTTACTATATTTTCTTTACATGTTTAGCCCTTACATATGGAAGTATCCGTAAAAGTCATATGGCTCAGTTTCATCTGTTTGTGATATTTATAGAAATAGAATCCTGTTGTATTTATTATTCTGTGATTGACCACCACAGGTAACTGAAACCATGGAAAGGAAAACTATTACAATCACCAAAACTATCAGAGGTTAAGGTGGCTAACTTTGCATGTGTGTATGTGTGTGTGTGTGTGTGTGTGTGTGTGTAAAAGATGACACTATTTGGTTAGTAGAAAATGTATTTAAGTTGAAATTTAAATACACACAAATTACTGAATATGAACTACTAATTCTGTGAATTGCTGTGTTTCAGTTTGACTAAATTTAGCAAAATTAATTTCTTCATGATCATTTAAATTATCTCTTTAAAAAGTTAAAAAATAGCACTGAGTGTTTGGAGATAGTCAGCTCCTAGTTCAGAAGCTAAAAAATATTGTTTCACTTAATTCAATAAAAAGAAATTATTTTAAATGTCCCCAGGGTTTTTTAGAATTCATATATCCTATGCTCATTGGTACATACTCTACATTATAAGTAAATGCCTCTAACTTAGAATCATCTGAAGAATTTCACATCTAAAATATAAAAACACCCAATAAATCATTAACATTAACTCTATTTGTGATCCAAATGTGATTTCTTATTAAACAAATAGTTCTGCCTTTATCCCTCAAAATACATCATTTCCAATCCCACCAGTACTCTGCTCAGTTCTCCTGTGCTTCCTTCTAGAAACACTTCTCCTTTATTTCCACACAGCAGCCTCATTCCCCTATGTCCATTCCAGCGCAGACTCTTCCATTAAACCTTTCTATACTGTTAGATATGGTGTTGCCCATAATAGTTTGTTCTTCCTTCTCATTTTGCAAGATTGCTTTGGTAATACATCACAAATCCCTATTTCCTGATCTACCCAATACTTTGCACTTGCCCAATATCTCCTGCATATCTATGTTGGGATCTCTCCTATTGGCCAACCAACTTCAAGTTGTCTGCTCACTTGGCCGCTCTTCATACATGTATTCAATGAGCTACTGAGGGACCAAGCATCTGCTAAACAAGGCCACTCGTTGACTCTCTCATTAATAAACAGTAAATGAGTACTCTGTGTCAGGCCCTGTGCTGACAGAGAAATAGACATTGTACCTGCACTCAGTTCTGACAAAGAGAGGGTGATATGAATGAAAGAAGGGGCAATTCTGACACACTGTGATAAGTGATATGACAGGAGATATAGGGTGCTATAAAGGGTGCATGAGGGGAGCCATTTCACCAGAATTCAAGAAATTAAGAAAGACAGCCAATAAAGTGACATCTCAGTGTTGTCCTTCAAGGTAAGTAAGATTTAACCATTTAACACTTTCGGGAAGAGCAAAGAACATGAGAAGAATGTATATGATGGCATATTCCAGAAACCGAAAGTTCAGTATGTCCATATCCTCTGACCTGCTGGGAGCAGGCAAGAAAACTAAAGCTGGAGTTAAGCAGAAGCCCAGGCACATGTGGGCTCATAAAGTGTTATGGAGTGGGCATTTTATATTAGCAACAATGAAAAGGGATTTGTGTTGAAATAGTTTATTTTTGCATTTAGAAAGCTTACTATAGCCACATTGTTGAGAATGGAGGAGGCGAGGGGCAGGGACCTTTGTTCGGAGGTTGGAAGGTTAATCATAAGGTAGAGATGCTGAAGCACTGGGCGAAAGAAGGGATGGGGAAGGTGCACTGATTAATGGGTCGTGATTATAGCCCAAATAGCTCATAGCCATTTGCCAGGTAGGAGCTTGTGGGCTCAGTGGTTTATTAGACATGAGAGAAAACAAAGAGGTAGGAAAAGAATAATGCCCAGTTTGGGGATACTAAATGATGAAACAAATAATGGGCAACAGATTGGGGATGGGAAAAGATGATAATTCCCTTTGTACACAAGTTGAGTGTGAAGGCAGGATGACAGATATTACTCACTGATCAGTGACCTCGCTGGGTTTGGAATTTGGGAGAGAAACAAAAGGAGGCTTTGGGAGTGAGGAGCATGCAGAGTATTTGAAGCTGGAGTCCTGGAAACTTCCTAAAGTCATGTAACCATTGAGAAGACAGGGAACCTCGGATAAAGCACTGAGCTTATCAATATTGTATGTTCAGAGGGGGAGGGGGAAAAGAAGACAGTTTTCCTTTTCTCCAGAGCAAAGAAGAAATATCTGAAGAAAAAAATATATCTCAATTCTTATGTGCTTGGGTAAAAATATATTTGAGAATATGACTCTTTTGAACATCAAGATAAGCAGGTTTGGGGATACAAAATACTTTTGAAGGGAAGGATATTTAGACTTTAACATTCCTACAATTATTTTCTTATCTTTATTGCAGTATCACCAGTCCTATTATAAACACTAAAAATATGTACAAGCCTAGAATTAAATTTTATTTTATGTACAACTCATGAAGATTTGTTATTCACACAACTTACTTAGTTCCCAGTTTTAGACAAGAACAGGCACCTCTTTTTTTCTCAATGTAAAAATTAATGTATTTATAAAGGAAAGTTTTAAAATATATGAGTATATGCCATCCCAGTATAAATGTCAGTAATAAATACTGTTATAAATTATAAACTGCCTTCCCCATAACAAAATTTATATTTGTAAGGTATTTATAAGAAAGTAAAATTGCTACCAACGTATCTAAAAATGTCATTAGTCTTTCTAAAATGTTAGCATTTCTAAAGCTTTTTTTCTGAACTGAGATACATTTATTCACAGTAAATGTCTTTAGAGATTTATAAATCTCCCATGCATACAAATTGATATTCAAGTAAAACCTATTTCTAAAATATCATTTCCAAAATGACTATGAAATGGTATTTTATAGGTGAAAACATTTTTAAATAATTTTAGGTATAATGTGGTGTATTCTTGATAAAATAATCAAGATATAATTTACTCAAGATCTTCTATTAACAAAAATTTCTTAGCTGTTTTTTCAGTTTGAATAAAGGAATAATAGTTTGGTTCAGATGTCATGCATTGTAACGGAAAATCCTCAATCTCAGCATTGGAATTTTGCTTCTAGTTCTTGGTTGACTGATTTGTCCATTCAATTCCTTCAGTTACTCTTCTGGACACAGGGATGGCACAATGGGCAACACAAATAAAGTCCCTGCTGTTTTGGAGCTTACATTCTGGTGGAGACTCCATTCCAGTAAATTTAATGGATAAAAATGGAAAAGATACATATACTGCTCAGACCATATCCTTGGTATTAAAATGTATAAAGATTTAGAAAATACTGAGTTAATGACTAGTCATTTTCTAGAGAAGCAGAGGATAAAGTTAAGATTATTTTTTAAATCTGCCTCACTTGCACACTATAAATGGCCCTTTCTGTATAACAATTATGTTGCACATCTGTGTGTACAATCTAGCAACTGGATCAATTGACAAGGACACATGCTCATTGATGCTTCGATGACGCATTTGCCTTTGTTATTCTCAACATTCTTCTGAGCTATGTAAAAACTCCCCTGAAAACAGATGAGTTGATGATTCTCATTAATTGAAGGCCCTGGGACTAGGTTTTATGGAAGAAGAATTATCAAGGCTTATTAAGTTCACACAACCAGCAAGTAGTAACTGCTACTCAGAGCCAGTGAGAAGGCCATGGGAGTCGCCAAGTGGGCTTAATCAGTTAGTTGGGCCGAATGAAACATAGATGAATGTGTTTGTGTGAGGGAGGGTCTTGAAAAAAAAAAGAAAATGAGAGAATTAATGGTTTATAGAAGTTGGGGTCAAATATTTAGCAGCTGGGTTTAAAAAAAAGCAATAGAAAAAAAGCAATAGAAAACTTTCTTAATTTACTTAACATTAATAAATGATGAGTGTTGGAAATGTAGCTGACACACTGGAGATGTAGTAAAAAAACATCAATCTTAATTACTCTGTATCTTGCAGGAAGTAGCAATTGTATTGAGCTTCTCTTCCTTATATCACTGAGGATTGGCAGGTATCACATCTCATATGATACCCATTAAGTGATTTTTTTTTTTTTTTGGTTAAACGTTACTGTGTAAATTAACATTTAAAGAAATCTACTTTCATTACTAAAAACAAGTGCAAATCTTTTTACTATATAGTTGATCTCTTTCATTAGTTTAATATATTCCTTAATCTTTTTTGGTTATTATATAAAATATGCTTCCCTCTAAAATATATATTGTATAACATATCATATAATAAACATCCCTTACAGGACCCTTAAAAATGTATTTTCTTGGGTAAAAGTTTCCAGGATAGGATTTCTTATGAACCCCTGAAAAGACTATGCCTTGTTTTCATGGAGGACTCTTGACCTCTGAAATTGTAGGTATCATTTTTATGTCTCTGAATTTCTGGGAAAAGGATTGGTACCTTTATCGGATTGCCTGAGGAATAAAATTTCTGATAGCCACCCCTTCTTTCTGCCTTAATCAGTTAGCTTTTAGTATGTGGAATGGTGATATCTGGCTGATCCTTCAAAAGGCAAGTCAGAAAAAATTTAGGCATGCACAATAGGCAGAACCAAAAATGGCAATAGATACTTTATAATAAAACAATCAAGTGAATTTGTATTTGTTTCTTCTCTGCCTCACAGGTGGGTTTCATGTGAAAATAATCATAAGGACATTTCCTTTCATCACATTTTACAAGCTTAACAAGACTTTCAGAAATAAGTATTTTTCAAAACAAAAAAAAATTTGTTTTCAAATACATCAGCTCGCACTGGTTTCTTCTTGGTCCTCTCTGATAATTACAACAATAAACCCCATAAATAACAAGCAAGCCATGAAACTCTGAAAAGTGGGAGGAGGAAGGTAAATTGGCTCAGGACCCCAAGGAGAAATCACAAAGTGGCAGATGACCTGTATACTCACACCCTATAGGAGAAGGTATTGCCACACGGGGTCTGTCTCGTCCCCACAGAGATAACCGAGGCCAGGAGGGGACACTGGTAAAAGGAAGCATGCCCCCCTCCAGGCCCTCAGTTCTCAAAGTCTTTCTGACCCTATCCCACCAAGAGATATGGAATAGCCTGTAATTGAAAAATAAATTTTAAAAGTGCAAAAAAAAAGGGTCAAATTATATAATGATTAGTACATGATTTGAAATAAAAGCAAAGTTAAACATGAAATGATGCACTGATAATAAAATAATTTTTTAAAATTAATTCATGAAATCATTTTACCTGGCCATACTTTGCTGCCAAGTGGAGAGGGGTCCAGTACTGATTATCTGCTATGTTGAGGTCTCCTCCGTGTTCCAGAAGAAGGGATACCACCTCCTTGTAGCCACTTGCACATGCCATATGTAACTGCAACAAAGAGATATTTTGTTATTTATCTTTAAAAAGTAGCAATATCCACACTGTTTTAAAGGGGGTTTAAAGAGAGCGGTATAATAAAGTATGAAATCTAAAATGCAAAGAACTTCAATAAAAGGAACATATATGTAATTTTATTTATATGGTAAAAGAGGATGACATCATTCTTTTAAAAAGGTTTTTAGGTTAATTATTTATTATTTTCCTTCTGATTGTACACTTTTTATGTAATTTCTATTTCCCTCTATAGTGTCCCTTTCTACTGTAATCCAAATAATTTTAAATACAAAATATAATAATTTGATACTTTACTAATACTTCTTACTCAAAAGTCACACATGTATTAACTAGCTCTAAAATTCCAGCACTGTATTTAGTTTCATAGGAGAGAAATTCAAAAGTATAACTGGCATAGTCCTATTCATTTATTTTTGCTTTTGAGGTCAGGTTCATGAAGTCCTCCCTGAACTCAGGTCTGTAAGTTTAATACTAATGTTTTCTTCTATACAGTTTATTGTTTTGGGTCTAATGTAGAGGTCTTTAATTCATTTTGAGTTAATTTTAGTATATGGCGACAGTTCACAGTTCAAATTCATCCTTTTGCATGTGGTTTTCCAATTTTCCCACCACCATTTACTGAAGAGGCTTTCTTTTCCACATTGTATTTTTCATTCCTTTGTCAAAAATTATCTGTTCATATATTTGTGGCTTTATTTCTGGGCTTTTTATTCTGTTCCATTGGTCTGTCTGTCTGTTTGTCTGCCAATATCAAGCTCTTTTGATCATTGATGCTTTATAATATAGATTGCAATCTGAGAGTGTGATGCCTCCAGTCTAATTGTTTTTTTGTAGTATTGCTTTGGTGATTCAGAGTCTTTTGTGGCTCCATACAAATCTGATGAAATTTTTATCTATTTCTTGAAATATTGTCTGTGGGATTTTGATGGGAATTGCATTAAATCTATATATTGCTTTGGGTAATTAATATGGCCAGTTGAACTATGTTGATTCTTCCAACCCATGAACATGCAATATTTTTCCATTTCTTTGTGTCCTCTTCAATTTCTTCTAATAGAGTCTTACAGCTTTCAGTGTATAAGTCCTTCGCAGTCTTTGTTAAATTTATTCCTATGTACTTTATTCTTTTTCGTTGCAAAAGGTATTGTTTTTCTCATTTATTTTTCTGAAGTTTGTTGTTACACTTTATAACACATAAAAGTGCAATGGACTTTTGTACATTGATTTTGTATCCTGCAACTTTACTGATTTTTTTTTATTGTTTCTAATAGTTATCTGGTGGAGTCTTTAGAATTTTCTGTAATAAAGGGTCATGTCATCTGCAAAAATTGACAGTTTAACTTCTTATCTCCCAATCTGGATGCCTTTTATTTCTTTCTCTTGCCTGATTGCTCTGGCTAGAACTTCCAGTACTATTATATGTTGAATACCAGTGATGACAGGGGACATCCTTGTCTTGTTCCTGATTTTAGAAGAGTATACTTCAGTTTTTCCCCATTCTGTATCAAATTAAAGAGCTTCTGCACAGCAAAAAAAACCATCAACAAAGCAAAGAGACAACCAACCAAATGGGAGAAAATATTTGCAAACACTTCTGATAAGGGGTTAATATCTAACATATATAAAGAATCTGTACAACTCAAGAACAAAAAAACCAAACAATCCAATTTAAAAAATGGGCAGAGGACATGAAGAGATACTTCTCTTAAGACAACATAGAAATGGCCAACAGATATACGAAAAAATGCTCAACTTCACCATTAGGGAAATGCAAATCAAAACCATAATGAGATACCAGCTCACACTTGTTAGAATGGCTATAATCAACAAGACAAATAATAACAGGAGTTAGAGGCTGTGGAGAAAAAAAACCTCATACAATGCTAATGGGAATGTAAATTGGTACAACTACCATGGAAGACAGTATGAAGGTTCCTCAAAAATTTAAGAATAGAGTTACCATATGACCCAGTAATCCCTCTTCTGGGTAACTGCCCTAAAATTTGAAAACCTTAGTCCACTAAGATATATGTACCCCAATGTTCATTGCAGCACTATTCACAGTGACCAAGTCATAGAAACAACCAAAGTGTACTTTAATAAATGACTGGATAAAAAAATTGTGGTACGTGTACACAATGAAATATTACTCAGCTATATGAAAAGATGAAATATGCCAGTTGTGATAACATGAATGGGCCTTGAGATCATCCTCCTAAGCAAAGTAAGCCGGACAGAAAACATCAAGAATGACTTCACACATATGTGGAATATAAACTGAAAGCAACTAAGAAACAAAAACTCATGGACACAGTCAATAGTTTAAAGGTTACCTGAGGGCAAGAGGGGAAGGGATTGGGGGCAAAGGGAGGGGGAGTTAAATATATGGTGATGGAAGGAGAACTGACTCTGGGTGGTGAACACATAATGCAACACATAAATAATACACTGTAGAATTGTACACCTGGAACCTATGTAATTATTACTACCAGTGTCACCCCAATAAATTTAACAATAAAAATAATATAAATGACAACAAGAAATGTGATCATTGTGATGTTTATATACATGTAAAAGGGTAAGGAAAACTAGAAAGTATGAATTAATCCTGGCAGGCTTTAAAATGATTAGGTAGCTATTGTTTGAACCTTCTCCCTGTTCAGTGTCTTAATGCAACCTGAAGTTTACAGATGAAGCTTCAGGAACTACAATGATGAGATCAGGGTTTGGAAAATCTTTCAAATTTTTCAGATGGAGAAATTTCTCTTTCTAAGGATGTAGCCTTTATTTGTAGGTAAACCCAATTTAAACTAGGTTATTAAGTAACTATATGATTGATTTTGTAATCATAATAATTAAGAAAAAGAAACTACAAAGAAAGGAAAAGAAACTACAAAGAAAGAAAAAGGAAAAGGTAATTTAAAAACAGTAAAAATAACAGCTTCTAGTTTTGTAGCATGGAATTTTGTATCTTCCTTTCCATTTTTGTTACAAAAATAAAATTACAATAAAGTCAAAAGGCTTATTAAATATACATGTTTTGATAAAATTCAGCAAAAACTTTTGCTTTTCTACCTGTGGACTTAATGCTCTTCAATCTATAGTGAAACATGTTTACTTCTTGTACTTTCAAATACATTAGAAGAAATAAATTCATCTAATTTAAGGTATAAACATCAAAAGATTAAGTTTTACATCTATCTTCCCTTGCTTTGTTACATACAGAATTCATCTCACTAATATTCTAGAAAAAAGTCCCAATAATAATATACCCACAGGTATTTCAGAGAAATATAACTTTACATACTTTTTCTCCTAGAGAAATATCTTTTACTGGCTTCTAAATTTATTCTACATTATTTGAATAATTATTTGAGTCAATGATTGGCAAGTTATTCTACACAATATGCACTAGCATCTGCAACTCAGAATATTTTCACTTCTAGTATAAAACTACATTAAGAACACATCCATTAGTTGGTTAACACTTGATACCAATGATGTCAAATTCATAGGATCAACCCCTTTTTGAATAAATTTCTTTTCCATGCAGTAAAGTTCAGGTTCTACTATTTATAAATTTAGCCTAAATCTCAGCCAGTCATCTCATGCACTGCTCACAAGGAAAAGACTAGAAGGAAAACAGTTGTGGCTCGCTCAGTAAAAAAGCTATCAAAAGCATGAGCTACCAGTGATATCTATGGAGATGGACAAATTTAATCATAGGAAATCTCAAAACAAAAACAAAAACCTTAACTTTGAGTGTATCCACTTCATTACAAGAAATAACACAGTTTTTCAAACTCATCATAATGAAGTATTGGGAGTCTAGGATTTTTACCTTGACTCTCAAGCAACAACTTCTGAATTCATAAGCAAGTCTCCAAACTTTATGAGGTATAGTTTTTCATCACTAAAGTTAGACTTAGAGTTTTTATAGTTTGTGTGTGTGTGTGTGTGTGTGTGTGTGTGTGTGTGTGTGTGTATTTTCTGAAATGGAATTTATACTCCTACCCTGTCCTGACTATGACTGGAAGGTATCAAGTGCCAAAATGTAAAAGTGTTTATCACTATGGCATCTCAGAATATTCTTCTCCTGTGGGGTATTTAAGGGGGTATTATGAGAAACAGAGGTGGTTATTATTTCTGTAGGGAACTAACAGGAGTATAGTTCTTGTGGAAAACTGTTCCAAGTTGAAAGCAGCTATCTAGTTACAATGCAGGACAAGATGGTAGAGTGGTTTCACAAACACAATGCATAAATATTACAAATTAGTTTTGCTATTCTGTACAACCTATAATACAGTTGTCTGTATTATATCTGGAGATGTGGATTAGCTCATATAGGGAACTGGTCTAGGGTCAAAAGGCCACTGTGGTCTGCAACAACTTTGTTGTGCACTCTACTGAATAACATTTTGAAATAACAAAGGAGAGTGGACATCCAAGTCAATCAGGCTACAAAGACTACAATATTAATGCTCCTAAAAACTTTTTTTTTGTTCCTGTAACCCACCTCCTCCTTCATGCACTAATCTTGTATTAAAATGTTTGTCTCTAAAAGATGCGCACTATTTACACACTTGTTTAGGTTTCCCCTTGGCACACCATCCATGTAGGCAGAGCCGTGTTTGCTAAGCTTGGCTTATCACCTTCTTGAATACTCTGCAAAACCATCGTCGGATCCTGGTATTTTTCAGATATGAAAATGAGAGTCTCAGACTCCAGTTAGAAGTCTGAAATCCAGCCAGGATCCTAATACTGCCTCCACCCCTCACAGGAATTGCAACAGGCCTGGGTGAAGACAGAGAACAGAGTCATGAGTACATCTTATTTTCTATTTATTTCTAGGAATGTATCAGAAGAAATATCAGAGAGGCATATATAATGATTATCAACAAAATGGTTTTTATCATATCAAAAAATGGCAAAGACATCGATGCCCAATGATCAGGAACTGCTTCGGTCAATTATGATGCTACTGTATGATTGTGTACTATGATGGCCTGGAAAATGAAAGTTCGAAGAACAACACAGTATTGAAGAGGTAACAAACCTCAGTGCTCATCCCCTCTTATCTGTCTGTCTCCTCTCTTCCCCATCTTCAATTTCAGAAACCCCAAAGAGGAAGAAAAGTGGAAGTGGGGAAGTAGTTGACCATGTCCTCCTTTTATGCTTCTTAATCTGAGGATGCACTAATGCCAGGAGCATGTTCAAAATTTAACTGAAATCAAGGTTCTTAACACATGGGCCTATCATAGTCCCCTGCAAGATCTGTAAGTAGATTTTAGGGGTTTTGCAAACTTGGGTGGGAAAATGGTTACTTATATTTTTTTCTAACTCCCAACTGAAATTTAGCAAATTTTTCAATGACAAACACAGGCAGCACAGCCATAATATTATTATCAGAATGATGAGTTTTCATATCACAGAACTGCCACAGCAGATCTCTCAAAGTATTACCCATGTTCAACTCTACTGTAAAATCACAGTAATTATTATATTTGTTATATTGTATTAATATAATTGTATTAATTATATTGTATTAATTAATGTATTGTAAGGAAGTGCAAGCATCATGTATCACATTTAATTTCAATAATATGATTACCATAGTTTAACTTAACTGGCTTTCTTTGTAATTCTATGTACCACTTTTTATTACATAAAAATATTATACCGACAAGGGATTTACAGGCTACATCATGTGTTTAAAGGAGAGTATAGCATATAAAAATCAATGAGCCTTGATTTTATGCAGGTTGAGAGTTTTCACTATTACATGTGTTCACACATTCTCATCTTTAAATTGAGGCTGTGTTTTATGACAAAAAGTAACCATAAAAGTTGTATTCCCTAAAAATGACTATAAAACTGATGGCACTAGCTAAGTCTTCATCCAGAAGTAAAAAATGAACCAGAACTAGTGAAATAACAAAAGAAACAAAAATAAAATTGCTTGATATTTACATCTCATGAATAATTCTTTTTCAAAACCCCTATGTACCAAGGCCAGATGTGATACATCAAATTCTGTGATAAAACAGTAAAGAACCAGCATCTTTGTGATACACATGCTAATTATTACAGTAGTATTTTCAAAGAGCATTTATACATTCAAACTCAGGAACTCATTTTCATATGTTCTGTAACTTGGCTTTTTTATTTTTGCAGTGTATCCTTTTCTAAGGCTTGTGCTTTCTTTTAAGAAGAATATTAATGTAAACTAAGAGATCTTTTTTAAAAAGCTATAATATATTTGGTTATTTTATTGCATATTCCTAAAAAGGAAGAAAAGGATATAAAAGCCATCTTACTAGAAGTTTATTCCCACTGAGCCTTTTGATAATTTCACTCCTTTTGCACAACAATTTAACAGTGTGGGAAATTATGGCTAATTTTGAACCAGAGCTGACATTACTATTCAGGGTATAGAAATTGTTCTATGAGCAAAAGTGTCTTCTTATGTTATCACCAATAATAGACAGAAATGCACAATGCACATGTGCCTTACAGACAGACAACTCCAGAGATGGTAGTCATTAACAAAACAGACTAACCAATTTAGACCTAAGAATCAAGCTAAGAATCAACCACTTGCTAAATGTTCTGATCTCCAAAGGGCATCTTCCTAGGTTTCCATTCATTGCTACTTTCCTTATAAAAAGCTGAAAGATGAAGACCACAAGATTAAGTTATTACAGAACAATTATTAGCAACATTATGTCCTCTGTTCAATAAAAAAAGTCATAAGAAATGTCAAAATTGAAGATGGTTGAAAACGAGCTATCTATTCCTCCATATTGATTATTTCAATAGCTTTTCTACTGAAGTATATAGTAGGTCCTTTTATTCAACAGTGGTTGAAGTATATACATTAGTTTTATTTAACAGTGATTTTGAAATATATATATAAAGTTGTAATAGCTTCTGCCAAACAAAAAAAGGCTCCATTGGGTTTCTATTATGTGTTAGACATTAGTGCATTACATGTGTTAAGTGAAATATTAATTAAACAGCCCACTGCAAGCTGGAGGTTGCCCCACTACTCCAATGAAACTACCCTTGATGAGAAGAGCAATGACCTCCGTGTTACAAAGTCTGATAGCCAATCTGCCATTTCCATTTACTTAACAGTTGCTCCTCAGCATACTTCATTCACTGAGCTCCTAGGACATGTCTTTCTCTTGGTTTTCATTTTACCTTGGGAGTTCCTCCTTCTCACTCATTTCTGGATCTTCCTCTTCTTCCAAAGCTCCAAGGTTGCAGGCCCAAATCCTCTTTCTTTCTGTATTAAATTTGTGATTTCATCAAGAGTCAAGGATTTTCAATATCATGTATACGCTAATGTTTTCCAAACTGTTTCTTCAGTCTAGACATCTCCAGAATTTCCAAATCCAATATCCAACTACAAACTCAACATCTCTATGAAGATGGCTAACAGGCACTTCTAACGTCACATTTCCAAAACGAATCTTCATCTGTCCTGCTCTAAGCTCAGTTCTCAGCTTCTCCATCTCATTTGATGCCAACTCCATCATTCCAGTTGTTCAAGCTAAAAATAACTGGAGCCATTTTGAAGTCTTTTCTTCTCTCACTTTTCCATCAGAAAATTCCAATGGATCTTCCTTTAATGTAGACTGAAACTAGCCAACTTCTCATTACCTCAACTTCTATCACCTATGTCTGAGCCACATCACTGTTTGCCTACAATACTGCGAACGCCTCCTAACTGAACTCTCAGCTACACCCTTGCCCTTTTACAGCCCACCCTTAGTACAGCAGTCAAAGGGAGTGATCTTTTTAGAACTGAAGTAGAATCATGTCTCACCTCTCTTCAGAACTCTCCATTGTGCTCCCATTTCACTCAGAGTAGCTGCCACTATCCTCATATAGGACCAGAAGACCCTGCATGATCTGATCCTGGTTACTGCTCTCCTCTCCTTATTTTGTTTAGCCGAACTGACCTCCTTGCTACTTGTCAATCACACCACAGCTGACTCTACCTCAGGACCACTGCATTTACCTGTTCAGGCTCAAATCTACTGCGTTTAACCTCACATCATATATTTTTCCATGGTAGAAAATGAGTCACTGGTTCCAAACTCTTCTGTGCATCCCATGCTTCAAAGCATCATGCAAGGTCGGGCAATTAATTTCTCAAACTCATCCTAGAAAAAGTGCTACATACTTCATTGTTGAATATCACTATGGTCACCTTCCAAATACTCCCCTTGGAAAGATATGCAACACCAGCACTAATCCATCCTTAAAAGCAATTTTAGAACTCTTTTTTTGGACTGACCATCAGAGCTGGCAAGATTATCACACCTTACCGAGTTGTTTGTACAGTGCCGCCAAGATAAGCGCATGGTGGCAAGTTCGTGAAATTAACTGTCAGATTTTGGTAGGACGACAGCTCTAGGGCCATTCCAGAAAAAGAATTCCAAAATTACTTTGAAGGGTGGACTAAGTGCTGGTGTCAGTGCATAATTCTCCAAGGAGAGTACTTCAAAGGTGACCACAGTGATATTCGGCAGTGAGGTACGTAGCACTTTTTCTAGGATGCGTTCATGAAATTAATTGTCTGACCTCATACGTTCTCCTGCTGTGTCCTAGTTTCATTTTTTTCCCCTGAGCATATATATATATATATATATATATATATATATATATATATAAAATCACCACCATAATTAATTTTAACCCCAACGTGCCCTGTCTAGGTAAATTTTATGGGTCAACAGGGCCAAATGTTCTTATTTTGATGATCAAATATTATGCTTATATAAACATTGATCCAAACTGAATTGGTCTGTTTTTAACTCACTATAACTATGCCTGATAGCAATAAAAATAAATAATGACAGGAGTTTCCTTGAATTTAGAAATTCATTCAACAGACTAACCTATAGTTTGTTTTGCTTTTAAAATAAAAAATATTCTCCTATAAGTTCATCTCAAAAGTCACATTCACAAAGAATGCATAAAAACTCTTCTAAATTTGTAGGAAAAAACATACACAAGAAAGAAGACTGGAAGAAAATATATCAACATAAACATTGGTTTTCTCCAGGTCGTAACGTAAGTGATTTGCATTTTCCTCTGCATATTTATGTGTTTTCTAAAATTTCTACAATGACTATATGTTACCTTTATGATCAGAAAAAAGACATTATTTAAAAGTCAACTATATCCATTTCTGTGTTTTGGAAATAAACTTAACTTCTCCATTTAAGCAACATTTTTGAGTCAAGTATATAAACTTACCAGTGTTACTCCTTCATCGTTTTTCTCGTTAACATTTCCTCCACACAATAAGAGGTGTTTGACGTCTGTTAACATATCCATTGGTCTCTGAAGCTTCATCTGGCGCAGCGAGGTCAGATCCACTCCTAGGAGAAAAAGAGACTTTCAGACAGAACATAGAGATGCTTCTCAGCTGCTGGGGTGAACACGGTTTTGTCGTATATTCTTTCAATGTGTTCCTCTTTGAAGCCCCACTTCTACTTTGAATTCTCATTCAAAGCACTATAATTATTTTTCTTGGAGGTATTTTATTTAGTCTTGAATAATTTTCCTCTTATTATATCCCAGAGAGGTGATAGGATGCCTTATATTAGTACATGTCAGGTTCTCAATGGATCTCTGCTTTAGTATAAATAAACACACAAGGCCCAGAGTATTTCAAAGTACTTGAATTTAATTGAAACAAATTATAAAGATATAGATTTGTTCTTTATAATTTTCTGGCCAAAACAGTTGCTCCTAGAAGCATTGTAGTATCTTGGAACAGAAATACAACTTTTGTGGAAAAACTAGAAGAATCTGAGTACAGTTTGTGGTTTAGTTAATCATATTGTGCCTATGTTAACTTCTTAGTTTGGATAACTATACCATGGCTACGCAAAATCTCAATGTTAGGAGAAGGATATATGGAAACTCTGTACTATTTTTGCAACTTTCTTGTATATAAAAAATGTTTTCAAAATAAATTATTTTAAAAGGATACCCCAGTTGACCTTTTCATGATTATTAATTAAAAAAAACAAAACAAAACAAAAATTGAGTGAAGAACTGACAGTCAGTGATTATGCATTGAAGGTTCAGGTCTGCTCACTTCCACTTTATACCACTAGTCAGCACTTGTTTTAACCCCAGCTTTCATGACAGTGCAATCTCCACGGTAGCTTGTATCCCTTCACATCCCCTATTCCTAGCATTGGTTCCTGGACATAATGGGTTTTTCACTAAGGAGAAATAATTCACTTTATTCCAAGTGAAAGTAATAATAATGATGATGAGGATGATGGTATCTCCCTCTTTGCAAGGGTTTGCTATGAACCAGCTACTTCTCTGAAAAGCTCTTACCTGACTGAGCCCTTATGGCAAACATGGATAGAGAGCATGACCCAGTGGACTTGGGCACACACACTAGCCATGCCTGGTCTGTGGATGACTTCCTCAGGGTGATTTTGAGAAATTTTTTAATCTGTCTGGTCTCCTATATTCTCAATCACTCAGATAATAATATATATCCCAAAGGAGTGAAACTATAAGTAATATTTGTAAGATCTGTCTACATGGCAGAGACCATATTACCATGTTTCCATCTGTGGTTATCTTCCCTTAGAGCACACTCCACCCGCCTCACTGCATAGCTCATTCTCTGAGCCTGGATGGACATGAGCAGAGATGCTCAGGAGTCAGCCTGACTTGGTGTTAGTGCTGGGTCTTGTGCATACTATTTGTACCAATGGGGGCAGGTAACTTATCCTCTGCCTCAGTTCCTAAATCTGCAAAATAGCCATGATAGATCTTTTTTCACTAGTTTTTAGGAGAATGACTTAAAACACACAAAGCATATCAAACAGTATTTAGCTTGCAGTAAGCTTTCAATAAAAGTGAGGTATGATTATTTGTTAGCCTTCTGATACATGAAGTACATTATACTTCATTCATTTATAGTGTGTTTCTTTGCAATAAAAAGGCAGGGAGAAACCAAACAAAATAAAGCAAAATGCAGTATTTAAATAATGTAACTCATTTCAAATATTTTGTTAAAAGCAAACCTATTTTTGTAGAAACATCATTAACCATACTTCAGCTTCTGAATCATCATATGTTATTTCAGAGGAATTAACAAATTTTCCTAATAGGCACATTTGAGGTTTGTTAAAAACCAACTAAAACTGTCACTCTATTCTTATTTTTAGTATTACGGAATGTGACACGTGAATTAAGTTTGGAAAATATTTCTCAGATGTCAGTGTTGAATTTTGCACATTAAAGTAGAAGAATCTGATGGTTACCTGACTCTAACCTTACATTATCTTGTGACTTTTATAACGTTTCCATGTTTACTGAAGTGTTATGCATCTTTTAGAGAATTATTTAAACATGTAATTAAAATTGAGTGATAAGAAAGAAAAGGGGTCAAAATAAAAGACACAAATTAAAACATAGCTTAGATTTCACTCATTCCCCACCCACTTACAGTACAATATAAGGGAAAACACTCTTTTCTGGTCACTGTTGTGAAGATATCAGAGGGGAATATTATGATATTATATTCTATTATTTCAAACCATAATTTTTAATTAAATATTATACCATATAAATGTGATCTATAGATTTTTGTTATATTTTCAGAAAAAAGAACCACATTATTTTTAGTAATAGAATAGAATAGAATGGAAAGTCTCCCTTTTCTTGATCAAACAAATTTCTTAAGGTCTCCTAGAAAAAAACTAACCAAGATGCCTATAGCTCATAATAAGTCTATTTCATAATCAATAATGAACCAATTATTAAAGAAATTAAATTTTATTTCAAAATGTTTTCTGAATAAAATAAATGAAATCCTGCTTAGATTTATTATTTTTATAAAAATTTGGTAAGTTTTTAAATTTAAGAAATAAACAAAATAATTTACCTGAAATTCACAGTTATTACATATACTAATTACTACTGCCTGATTACATTTGGTATGATCAATAGCTACTTGAACCCTACCTTAACTTTCCTTAGCCATCCTTCTTAAGATAGTAATATTTTTGTAACACTTCAACTTCTCCTTTACTCCATTATCCAATCTGTATTGGGGGTACTCTGTGCTGCTACTGTAGATAATTTTGTCATTACACAAACTATGAAATGACCCATCTTACGATTTCAGCACAGTTTTTCTAATAAGCTCCTACAAGTGCATCTAACTCCAATTTTTGTCTCACAGTAAGCTTCCTAGGAGGCCCAAGACTTAAAGGAAGCAAAAGAACTGAGCAGGCAAATAAAGAAAATTCATTCTAGCAAAGAGAAATAAACATGGTCAAGCCAAAGAGTGCTGAAACCCTCTCCCAATCCCTCCCCCCAACCAGGACCACAGGCACTAACACTGTCCTGGGTAAAATGGGATGCACCATCACCCTAACACTGGGTGATTCTGAAGAGGATGGTGCAGGGACAGCCTTTTGAATGAATTTTGTTAAGCAGAAGAAATATATAGGGTCATTTGTGGACTCATTAATCTGGGAGTCCTTGAAGAACAAATAGGAACAGTTAGACTGGAGGCAACAAGACCAGTTTTCAAGGCTGTTCAAAAACAGAAAAACTGGAGTATTAACTAAAGCAGTAATAGGTTAAATGGTGAGGAATGTGGACATATCAGAGAAATGTCAAAGAAGTAGAACCTGTAAGATTTGGTGACAACTTAGAAGAATTTAGGAGATGAAAAGTAATGTTCAGATGTTTGGGGTCCTGGCTGTTATGGTGAAATCAAATTCAGATAGACTATGAAAGTACAACATTAAGCTTCACATTGGACATATTATTTCAAGTTGCCTGATATCCAAGTTAAATACTTAATAACATTGTGCACACAAGGCTGAAGGTATTGAAAGGTATCTAAACTGCAAGAATATTCTTGGGAACAGGTAGGTGGTAACAAAAGAAGACAAAGGGTGAGCTAAGCCAGAATAAGGTACTTGTAGACAAAGCCCGGGAAACCACCAACATTTTGGTATCTGGAGGTATAAGTGGCTCATCCAAGGAAACAAGATAGAAGCTCGAAGAGAAGGGAGGAAATTTACGGAAAGATCACTGCAGATGAGAGAATTTTCATAACGGAATGTGATCAAAGTCATCCAACTGTCACAGAAAGATGTAATACAGGAGAACAGAAAAGTGATCCCTGGACAGAGAACCAAGGAGGCCAGGGGCACTCACTGTAGGGACCTTGCCAATAGATTAGTAAGAGCAGAAGCCCAACTTCAGTGGGCTGAGGAGATATTGGGGACTCAGCAGAATAAACGTGAGTATTCTTTCTAAAAAGATGGCTTTGAAATGAAGGAAAGGGCAGTGGAAGATGATACATGCTGGGCAAAGTTTTTGTTTTATTTATTTTTCAGGGAATCGAAAAATTTATATATATATACACACACACACACACACACACACACACACACACACATATATATACACATACCACACACACACACTCCCCCATGGTGAGCATCTATCCTGGGCCACCTTGAGCTCTCCCTGCAGTGCTTTCTTTCCTTGCTGGCTCATCTTATAATCAATTGCTTTCCTTGAATGCCAGCTGGTTTGCCTTGCACTGGAGATATAATACGCATCAAATGCTCAATCAGCCCTCCGTGGTTGTCTCATTTTCCAGTCCGGAAAGCTCAGGCGGTGAGCCAAGGTTAATTGCTGTGCCCGGGTGTACAGTGTATGTCGGTGGTGACAGTACAATTAGAACTTGGGACCAGTGATTTTCCATGTAATCAACTTGCTCACAACCTCGCCTGAGCCTCCTGTCACATGCATCCTGATGTGACAGCATGATAAGTACTCTGATTTGAAACTGTATGATGTAGAGTGGTAATTCAAGGATTGTAACCACCTAGTTAAAAGAATGCAGTGCCCAAACACTGAGTGCCAAATAACAATAAAATCCTCATTTGGGAATATTAGAAATTTCTAAGGACATCAGCACATACTGTCACAGGAGATAACTCTAAAGGGACACCAACTAGGGGGCCTGAGAATAAATCAAATTAGATAATATTTACTGGAGCTGTGGCAGCTGATACAGGTAAGTCGGAGGGACACTGGCAGAAACAGAACCAGATTGTAAATGAGGGAGGGGCAGATGCATGGGAAGGCAGAGGCCAGTGCAATAGCAGTGACAAATGGAAAACAGAATTAAAAATTTAACAGCTATTACATTGAGTTTGTTCCAGTAAACACGTATTTTAGAAACTGATAGTGACAGCCATCGCCAGGACAGATTTTCTCTTAACCATTCAGAGTCAGTACCTTCCTTTCCTCTAAGCATTTTAAAGCTAGCTCTCAGAGAAATACACTTGTTGTTATTTAGATAGGATAGATAATACTGCTTATCAAACAAAATCCTTTAATGAGTTGAAAAGGTTTATAAGTAATGTTAATTCTTTTTGCAAACAAAGACATTTAATTTTAGTTTCCCAAGAGATATATTACTGCAGTGGCTATTAGAAATTCAGAACAGTCAGAAGAACAGGAAACCATCACTTAGAACTATCACCGCTAAATAAAAGACAGTCAAGTTCTTCATGCCAATTCAGAATCGTGTGACTACAAGTCAAGTTTCACAGATGTCTAAATAATAAACTTCCAACCGTGGAGTGTGTGTTACTTTGAGCTCATTTCTTCAGAAGTAATGAAATCTGTCTCACAGTTGACAATATGTGAAGAAAGCACATGATTCCTCACCTAGTAGTAGGAAAAAGGAATGAGGGAGATGTGGAAACGACCACACACCCTGCACCCCATGCTGCTTCTGTCACCCTGGCCATGACTCCGTGAACTTCAACAGCACAGCTCGACTCACATGTTCTCTAATGAAAATAATGGTACCTTGCTTTCAGAATTAATGAGACTATTTTTTAGGAACTTATGCTGATGGGTACTAATTATTATTATTCTAAACTATCCTCAGAATAAACCTTTTGATGCAAGCAGTCTGGAGGAGGCAAAGAACACAGGGAACAAAGAGGCAGATGTGCGGGCTTCTCTCAGAGGCAAGAAGAACAGTCACAAGCAAGGTGTGGCTTTCAAAGTTTTTCAACTTTTTCTCTGACAAAAGATCATACTTGAAGAAATTGGAATTTCATAATTGCTATTTAATATCTAAACAGCAGAAAGAAACAAAAAGGGGCATACTTCTTTAGTTTAATTCCTTATAGGTTCAAGATTTCAATACCTCCCACTTTGCCAACACTAAACTTACTCATGAAATTATATACTGTGTCAGTGCAATTAAACGTTCTTTGTCACTGAGTACATTTGGGGCCTCAGCCTCTTCTTTTTAGGCTAGCACCATAATCAGGGGGCACTCTGACAGCATTTCTGCTTCCAAGTGTTACCAAGAGTGCATGCTGGGATGCCTGTGCAAACAGCCCTTGACTTAAGCTCACACTTACCCACATGTAATTCTTAAGAGGATGATCAGCTCCTAAGAGAATACACTTCAGATGACCTAGCTCTCATTAACTCAAAATTCAATTGTGCTGGTTCACTTCCCTTCCACTCTCAGTGGAGAACAGATTATAATTATAAGCCCAGTCCCACTAATTATGGACTTCGGAAGCTTGTTATAAAGTTCCTCCATTGTTGGCCTCTGGATTTTTGCTAACTTGCAACTGCATTGACTAAATCAACAATGCATTGCAGTAGGAGAGTAAAATGCAGTATAGAAAAATATAGCAAATTTTACACAATCTAATGAAACTCCATCAAGATGAAATCCTGTCAGCACACCTGAAAAATAAATATACTTATAATTCTACCACAATATCTCTTTATTATCTTTCTGCAGTTTTTCAAAGCTCACCCTACCATTTTCATCCAGATAGGTCAGTAAGATAGAGCTTGATTCTGTCCCTTCTACAGCATAATCCAATGGGATATTTCCATTAACATCCTGGAGAAGGACATTGGCTCCAGCCTGTAAGTGAAAAAGAACAAATATAACAGTACATATAGTGTTAACATAGAAAGCATAGAGATATATATATATGATGTTTTAATAAAGGTTTGAGGTAATGGCTTCTGGTTGGTTTTTCTCTTTCCAAAAACTCTTTACTTAGTAAAAGCATAATCTGTAAACATTAATAAAAGGCATATATTAAATATAGCTATCACACATTTTTTAGCTTCAAAGCACTCCATCAATACCTCTGAGTACACCTGCTCCACGTTTTGCCCATCTCAGCTTAAATACAATGATAAATGTGCTTTTGCTCTTAGAAAAGCTGGTCACATAATGAATTGTCACCATTGTTCTACATACCTTAACCCTTTCACTGCATTAATTGGCTTCAAGTTTTTTTTCAAAATGTGTCAAAACCCACAAAAAATAAAAATTTGATATTTTGACTATTTTATGCATTTAATAACACTCTGAGAGCTGCTCTGTATATAAATGACATTATTTTTATTTTTATTTTGGTTATATGGTAATAAATTTACCATTATATTGAATTTTAGCAAAAAATACTCAAAATATACTAAGTGGCATCAATTAGCTTTAAGTATAGATCAATTAGAATCTAATGGCTTTGATGACATAAAAAATTTATTACAAAACGTTCCACAATATGGCATAAAAATCCTATTTGTTATTGATAGTGCAAGCCATGAGAAAACATATTAAAAAATCTTATGAATGGAGAAAAGTCCTTGACACAGTTTCACACTGAATAACAAAAGCGGTTTTGAGCTAATGGGGTAAACTTGAACACTGCAGTAAGCAGATGGAAATATTAATTTGGATATATCCAAACATCATAGCAAAGGGTTAATAAGCTCCATAAAATTTCCTAGGCATGGTTCATATCTTTTCTCCAAGGGCATGATATAAACATGTTTCCATTTTCCAAGATTTCCCATATATCTCCCAATAACATGTCATTAAATTCAGGACTGACAAATGAAAGCTACCCCCTCTTCTTTTTAATGAATAGGAGTCTGTATTGCAATGTGAATATAGTTAATATAGCAACTCATATAATATCCAAATTCATAACTGTATACAAAAAGGTATATCACATTCATAATTTTATATATTAAAAAATGGGGGTTTGCCTGTTGTTTAAGTAAGTGTGTGTGTGTGTGTGTGTGTGTGTGTGCGCGCGCGCACGCACGCACAGGCAAACACACACACACACATACACACACACACAAATATAACTTAGCAAGTTTGCATAGGTTTTCAAAAAGACTTCTATAAATACATTGTGAAAACAAACCAAAATGTATGTCAAAGTGATATAATATTTCATATCTTAATATCCGCCCTCCTGATACTATGTTGTACCTCACAGTCTAAAGTTACCACATTACATTTTCTATAACCATATAAAGATACTCCTTTATTTGAACAGTGTAATATATTTCAGATCTTCACTTACCTAAGGAAAGCAAATCATTTTAAGATCTTAAACTTCAAGTTATCTTAGTGTATTTAATTTCATTTTAGTTATTCAGAGATAGAAAAGGAATTACTTGAGGCAATGTTCTTAACTAGAATTTGCTAATAATTCCTTTCCTTTAGTCTCCAAACAGGAGAAAAAGATTTTTCATACCTATCTAAGTATTAATTATTGAAGACTCAATTAAGACATAAAACTACAGGGTGTTGTTACCAATTTCTATACTAATAGGAGGGAGATCATCAAGTTATTCTTTTTCCCAATGCATACATGTTTCCAATAGAATATTATCTATGCCAAACATCTGGGCATAAGGCAAGAGTGAATATAATTAAAAATCATCTATTATCAATCACAACAACAATGAATAGGAGAGCTAGTTGGTGTTAAGAAAGGAGGTGCACTTGGAGAGAACATTTTCTATTCTTTTAGAAGTAATGAAGCTCTTTCAAAGAAAGTCTGAAAGTGAAACATGGCACTGAATATTTTAGCTGGGCTCATTCATTGAAATATCACCCCATTAATCACTCACTGGTTGGTGCTGCTAAATCACTAGGTATTAATCTCTACATAGAAGTCAGGCTTTCCTAGGGGTTGATAACTTCCCTAATCACAGCTCATGTCTTATTCCTCTTCATATTCTCCTCACTTACCATACTGCCTGGCATATATTAGATACTGAAAAGATTAAAATAAATTGAAAAATAAGGAGCCAAACACTAAACTTAAGCTAATTATTATAAATTGAGGCAAAGAATTACAAGTTTCATAATAACTTTTTTTAACTCAGTGTTTGTGAGCTTTTTCAAAGTTGTATAGATAAAATTATAAAATCACTACATGCATACTTATGCTTTCTGCCTTCACTCTCTCCAGATAGATGACATTTGTCAAAGGCTCTCTTTTTTTCTCCCTCCCTCCCAGCCTCCCTTCCTTGTTTTCTTTCTTTTGCCACTGGACTTGGGTGAGAGTGCTCTATGGTGGCCTGGTGCTCTGTCCCTATCATTCCAACTATCTGATTTTGGTAGATGTATCTAGATGGACTGAGCCATGTGAAATAACAACATACATCTTAAAGGATCCCTGGATAAGTAATATTTCTTGATTTAGAATTCTGAAATTGTACATCTATTTATAAAAACACCATTGATAAGATTCATGGCTGATTATTATTCTGAGTTTACTAACTCAGGAGTTAATGTGCAATTATACTTGTTAATGGATCCCATTGGAAATAAAGTGCTGATGACTTGCAAAGCAGGACTTTTACTCAAAATGTGAGATGACCCCTCTTAATATCATCAGGACGATCTAATTTCTACCATACAGAAATGGCACAAGGGGGTGGGAATTAGTTGAATATATAAGGCTTTGTATTAGGAATTATTTTTTAAAAAATACTTTCAACTACTCAGAAATATAAATGAATTTTCTGTATTTTGTGAAGAAAGAGCTAACAAATAATAAAATTCAATTTAAAAAATCACACTTGACATTGTTCATTTTTAATATAAAAATTTGAAACAATGTGTTCTAAAATATTATTTTTCCCTTCCAAGTCATGATATTCTTAAATATAATTTTTAAAAAAATGTTCTTTTAACATTTCAAATTTCTTTCCACTGATATAAGCATCTACTACATGATTTTGCAGCTATGAGTATAAAAGTCAGAGAAAAGTACTCCTGAACTGGTGCACATATTAATTATACTGTTTCCTTGGACACATGGCTCAAAATGAGGAAGTCAACAATAAATTTTAACTTTAACTTTCTCATGTGTTGGTGTGTGCATTTGATTGTGTGCATTATTGTTCTTTAGCAGGGGATGAAAAGTAGGATGAGTTGAAGATTTTAGACTAGATTTTCAAAGTTAAGACAGACTATCCAAGCCTGCACTTACTACACATTTTCTAAATCTTAAATAATATTTTAAAATTGCCGAATGCTGTCCTATACAAAAACATATGGATTAAGAATTGAGTGTGCAGAAAGGATTTGGAGAGTGAGGGTAGATGGAAGACTTGTATGCTTTTTCATGGTTCAAGAGAACTCATCTATATTTGGTGCCTGTGAACACCCTAGGCAGTACGTAGTGTGTAGGGGTGTGTGTGTGGTGTGTGTGTGTGTATAAAATATCTTTCTAGTTTTCTAGTTTTACATTCCTACACCTAATCACCAGATGTCAAACTTTTTATACTGACAGTAGTAATTTTCCTTTGTCTAAATAAAAGAAGAAATTCCAAATTAAGTAAAACTTGTATTAGTAAGAATAGCACAACCAAAAATATCTGTACAATGTAGACTCTGAGCCAAGTTCCTCAGCTTGCTTTCAAGAAAATCAATCATCACCTAGTAAGTGGTTTTCACCAGAGAAATGAAAGTAATTGATGTTACATATGCAAAATCAACAAAAACTTCTCAAATGCTTTCTGTAACTGAGGACTGTTTAGTTCCTACTGGAATCCCTAATCTCAATCCCTAATTTTTCAAACTGGGTGGCTACTCAGCTTCCAATTTGTCCTAAACTGTATTTCTGGAGTATTGAAAATGGAACTCAAATATATCATCCCTCCCCAACCAATAAAAATCTTATTTACTGCCTCTCATGTAACACATGAACAATAAAGTAAATACTGTTTTACTTTATGTAACAATTCACATTAATACTGAAATTTCAATGAGAGGTACTCAATGGCATTTTAATGAGCAAATACCACTTTTTATATCCTAATACATTTTGGTGATTTTGTATTTTTTTTAAACTACTAATAGCAATCTACTAAGATTCAGAATTAATGTTTAAATGTGTTATGTGTTTTTTTTTTAATAAAAAACCATGATTTGATCAGGTTCCTGTCCTATAATAAAGTACTCTGCTAGGACCTCCTGATAGGAGTTTTGAGATTAACTCTACATAGCTGGGGAGTGACTTAACAAAGTTGTTAGACAAAAAAAGCCACTCAACCAGAACATTTTGTTAAACAATTATTGTCATGGGTGAATGAGGAGTTGGAAAATTTAAAGTTTGTGAAGGCAGAGAAGGATCTATACACTAAATTTGAGCTTTTAATACTTCGTATTTTATTCATTCTAACTCTTTGTTGGCTTGAGGAGTTAGGCTGTGGGGACTATCCAATTGAGGGGAGCCTCACGAGAGACCAAATAAATTACTGAGAGTGTAAGTTGGGATGTCTACGGTGGGACATAACCAATTACTATCTCCTAGCAATTTCTGCAAATCATTTAAAGTATTAATTTGATCTCTTTTTATTTGTACCTTTTGGAGTTTAATAGCTTGACAGTCCACACCTGTTTCTGAATATTCAACTGGTGTTGTGGTTTGAATTTTATCAGGAGCAATACAAAGCACAGCCAAATCAAGTTGTTCTTCCAGTAATTTAAAACATGCTGCTAGCTGTTTGTCAGATGACGCAGCACAAAGAATATCATCCATATAATGAATAATATTACAATCTGGAAAATTAATTCTTATAGGTTGTATTGCCCGATCTACAAAAAGCTGTCAAATTGTAGGACTGTTAAGCATTCCTTGTGATAGATTCAATATAGAATGGCTCCTGCTCCTCCATCCTCTCCCTGCCCCACTCACCCCACTGTAACTCAGCGTAGCCTGGGGAACTGACAACTCAGCCTGAGAAACAATAATTTGGCTCGGGAGACTGACACATGCCCTAGCCCTTACCTTAGCCCAGTACATAGAATACCCTTGACCAATCAGTGGTGACCACCTAGCCCTTACCTTAGCCGGTGAATCAGAACCTATTCCTGACCAATCAATAGTAACCACATATGCCTCCCTCTGCCTCTTGCCTAGCAACCTATTCCTCCCTCCGCATTGTGCCTAGCAACCCCCCTACCTATATAACTTCACTCCCAACGGGCCGGAGCTGCTGCTCTCCCATTGCGAGGCAGCTTCTTCCCCAATAAAGCTTGTCACTGTCACTGGGTGCCCTGGCTCATCTCTATCACCTGTAGAAATCTTTCCATTGATATCTTTGATAGAAAAGAGCCGAAACACCAGGCGGCAGTGACAACCTTCATTAAGCGACCTGCCGGGCTGTTTCGCAATGTGAAAACAGCCTGACTTTGTATTTTTATGTAATTTCAGTTTTACTAAAAGTTGCAAAAGTAATACATAAAACTGTGTATATGAGCTGACTTGCATCTCCCCCAGAGCAAAGCTGAACTCCTAACCCTGGCACCTATGAATGTGAGTTATTTGGAAACAGTACCACGGTAGAGTTAAGATGCTATCATGTTGGAGTAAACAATACGACTGGTGTGCTGTGTTCTAAAATATTATTTGTTCTCTTCCAAGACATGACATTTTTAAATATTATTTGAAAATAGTGTTTTTACATTTCAAATTTCATTCCACAGATGTAAGTGTTCACTATATAATTTTTCAGACACAGAGGAACAGTGAGCATGAGCAGACGGAGGCAGAGGTTGGAGAGATGCTACCACATACCAGGGATGCCTGGGGCCACCAGGACTGGAAGAGAGAGGGAAGGATCCTCTCCTAGAGGTTTCACAGGGCACACAGCACTGCTGACACCTTGATTTTGGGCTTTTGACTTTCAGAATTTTGAGACAACAAATTTCTGTTGTTTTTAAACCAGGCTTTTTGTTGTACTTTGTTAAGGCAGTCCTGGGAAACTAATAACTCTACACTTTACCTAAATTCACCAATTATTTATACTTTTCCTAATGTTCTCTCTCTCCCCCCCAACCATACCTTTCCCTCTCTCTCATTTTCCCAAACCATTCACAAATGAGTCACAGCACCTTGTCCCTTTACCCTCAAATATTTTAGTATATATTTCATAAGAATGTGTATTTCATATTCTCTTGCACAAATCATTAAAAGGAAAGATTAATATTAATAAATGCTAATATCTAGACCACAGTCCATACTCAAATGTCATTAATTTTTTTCAGTTAGATCCTTGAGAGCTATTTTCCCTTAAGTTAGGATATAATCCAAGATCACCCAGTGCATTTAGTTGTCCTTTCTCTGTAGCCTTCCACAATCTGGAGCAATTTTTCTTCTTCCTTTTTTTTAAAGATCTTCTCTGATATGTCCTTATAATAAGATTTTTTGGCAAGAAAACCACAGAAGGGATGTTCTTCCCATTATGTAATATCAGAAGGCACATGTTGTCCCTTGGTCCTATAGTTTTCATCACCTGATTAACGTGAATTTTTTTCCCTTTAAAGTTGCAGCTAAGAATCCATGAGTTTACGCTGATATCAATAAACAAATGAATACAGGGGAGAAGAATAAACTTTTCTATAAATTATATGAGCAACTGATAAATGTGGGAAAAATTATAAGTTAGAATTCACCATTTATTACAGTATTCAGGTGGGAGTCAGCAAAGGATGCTAAAACTAAAGCAAAAGCCTGATTAGGAATAGAATATTGACATAGTCCTTCACTAGGTTCCACAAAATATTCCATTTAAACATACAAAATGCTGGCATCTAACATGTTAGGAAAAATAGAAACTTCTGGGAGTGGACATTTTGTGCTTTTGAATTGTAGATGGTTTCTCTTCTTTCTGTAGGAAATTGTGTATTCATATGATAGTAGAAGAAGTGAAGGTCATACCAAACTCACTTATCTGAACGGTCTCATTCCCCCAAATTCTCATCCCTTTACATTACCTTACTCTGTTCTCATTTTCTCACAGTGAAGATTATGATCCAGTATCTTAAATACACACGTGTATTTACTTACTCATTGACAGTATCCTACACTAGATTTTATGCTCCATGAAAGCAACTACTAGATAGTTCTCTATATCTAGGATCTATTACACTTTCTATTGTACTGTATATGCTCAGGAAATAATTGTTAAGTGCATAAATAAATTATTAATAAAAGTAAATTATATATTTCTATGTATATTTTATCACCAACAATTCCATATGCTACAACTTATTGGGGGTTTTTTGTTTCCTTAAAGACACTTTAATTGTGAACACTAAAATTTGAATTTCATGTAACTTTCACAGGTCACATATTCTTCTTTTGATATTTTCAACCATTTTAATATGTAAAATTTTAGCTTATAGATCATACAAAAATATGCAGTGGGCCAGACTTAGTCCATGGGACAGAGTTTGCTGACCCCGGAATCAAATACAATATACAAGTTCAAATACATGTGAGTACAAGCTCTCAAAGTCTTGCTCGAAAACTGAGTTTTATTATTTTCATTTATTTCCTTTTTTCAGCTTTATTGAGATATAACTGACATAGATCATTGCATAAGTTTAAGGTGTGCAATGTGATGACTTGATACACAAATATATTGCATGATTAGAATTCTTTTTAAATTAGCAATTTATTTATTTTTTTAATGCTTTTTTATTGTTAGACTTATTGGGATGACATTGGTCAGCAAGAATTGCATAGATTCCAGGTCAGCAATTTAAATTATAGAAAAAGTTATATATTTGCTAACATGTCTGTGACCATCCTTTTTTTCTACTGTATCGTTTCAAGTGCTTTGGTTATTTTTAAATTGGGGTTTTGTTTTTCTTAATATTAAAAAATAGTTGTAGTTTTTTTAGCACAAATTCTTTGGAGGAGACACCAGAAATTCTCAAAACCAATGTATCTGGAATGCTAAATACAACTTAACTTGAATTTCATTATGTTTTCCTCAAAAGCAATCATCAAATACGCTGCATAAATTGTTTTATTTACATTTATTTTTAAAACTATATTGGAAAAAAATTTATACTATATCCATTTTCTATAAAGTTTTCGGGATACATTAAAATATTCATCTCTTCAACATCCTACACTAATGAAACTAGTTGAAGATTGTCCCCACATTTTTCAAATTCATTGGGAAAAGTAAGAATATTCACTGCTGAACTATTCACAAAGTCTCATATTAATAAAAGTTGTCATTCCACAAGAAATGCACATTCAAAAGCTAGGAAAAAGATTTAGACAAGAAGTCTAAATGGAGTTTCTTATATAGAAGTCCATAAAAATTTAATTATGTATTTTTCACTATTTTGCATTCATTAAGGTAATAAGATTTTGTAAAACTATCAGAAAATAAAAAATGCAATATTAGAATTCCGAGAGCTGCAAAACAGGGACACAACAGCACAGGGGAGTGTTTGAGTTGGAGGAGGTAGGAAGTGGAGGAGAAAGAGGAAGGGAAATTTGTTCGGCATAATGAAGAGAAACAAGGCTTTTGGTCAGAAAAACATGGCTGTTGAGTGCCAGGATACTGCTCAGTGGTTTTGTCACCAAGGGCAAAGCACCTAATTCTTCCCATCAGTTTGCGGCACCTAATTCTTCCCATCAGTTTGCGAAGAGGAGCCACTATTAGCACTTACTTTAGATTACAGTTACCTTTAGTATAAGCCTATTTAGCACCCAGCCCAGTGCTTGACATACAGTAGGCACTCAATAACTCGTACCTATACTAACAAATGTAGTTGGGAGAGAAACAGTATCATATAAAATAAATTATTTGCAAAGACAACCATGAACTATCATATACCAAATTACCCATCCTTCTCTGCAAGTACAGTTTTTAGCTAAGTGTAAGAATGTAAATCCTGAAAAGAATGGGACAGAATAAAATAGTAGGGAAGAGAAGGAAAAATCAACCCAGAGGTCCTTGAGATATTAAACATGTAGATTGGATTTGTTTCTTTCCTCCTTCTCCTCAGTCTTACCATACAATATATTTGACAAAGGCAACCATGAGAAAATACAATAATTTCAGTCAAAGCAAGAAATACTTATAAAATGTCATTCCCAGAATACACAGGCACAACAATGTTAACATTTCAAAGTACAATATTTATAGAAGACCAGAAAAAGACAGAATGCCCTGTTATTACTGTTTTTTTGTTTTGTTTTGTTTTGTTTTGTTGGGGTTTTTTTTGGTATGTGGGTATCTCCCTGGCTGGGAATCCAACCCAGGCCGTAGCTCTGACAGCACCAGCTCCGAAGCCTTAAGCCACTACACCATCAGGGAACTCCCAATTACTGTTTTTGAAAGAAAAAAAAAAATACAACATGCCCTGAAACGTATAAGGAAATGCTTTATAAACTATTTCTTAAAAACAACCCAAATGTAATAAAACACATTTATGAAAGATTATGTGGAAACTTGCAGGTACCTGGGAAAGAGATCTCCAAAAAAAATGTGTCCAACTCATTTAATTCCAGGTAGTTTACTAGTTCATTTTTGAAAGCCTATTCTTTCAGCCCGCAACTCAGGAAAGCACTACAGAATTTATTGCTCACAACCAACTACATGAGAATAAAGAAAAATTTTTGCAATTCTGACCTTGTGTTCAAGGATGAACTCCAAAGAACTGCTAAACCTTCAAGTAAATCAGAACAAAGACAGCAAACTGTTTTTATAAAAAGATAAACAAACCCTTGAATCCTCCAGAAAAGGAAACCCAAAATCACAGAAGGATAGTAGATAATGACCCAAAAGGGCAAATAAATGCAGTCAGGAATAACAAATGCGCATGTTCTCCTGAAGTACTTCCTCTCTCTACCCTGTGTCGATTTACACTCTTTACTGTTGTTGAGTTGGGCAATTGCAGGAATGCTATTTTTAAAGGATCATTCAGAATGCAGCCTCTCTCATTTGAAAATACTCATATGTATGCCACCAGAAGGAACTGGTGAAGAAATTCTTAAATCTCGTTATCCCAAACCATTGTGATCTCTTTTCCCAAACTGAGCTGAGAATCACAGTTGAAAGGCCTGCAGCATCTGGGAAGATAGGCTATTAGGTAGGGTGTGCACCAGCAGAAACCTGAAACAGAGTGAATTACCTCTGATGGCCACCAGTGAACGGGGCTGAAACAGAAGGACCCGAAGTCTCGGCACCAGCAGTCCTAGTTGTACCTGAGTCTGACCAACCAGAGGACTACTGAGCTTCTACGTGACAACAGTCATGAAAACTTAGAGAACTGGAGAAGAAAATTCATGAGTCTCTGATCCCAAGCAGACTTTCTCACAACTTTCCATTGTTTTAGCAGAGAGAGAAAACTGGGACCATGTAACTTTCCTTCAGATTCTACATTTCAGGCAGATAATGTAGGAGGCCATACTTGGGAAATCCATTTATTCATTAATGAACTATGTACCAAGTCCTTATTATAATTAAAGTGTACTTTGATTCTTTAATGATTGCAAATGTTTAAGGTAATAAAAGCTTTAAACCTGTATTACAACAACTTAAAATTTTCTAACAGTTGAAATTATATAGGAATACATTTTTATAGCTAGCTCCATCTGTAAATGTCCTGAGGTCAGTAATTATTACTTTGGAGCACATAAATATTTATGTGTAGCACTGCTGCCATGCTGAATGACAAACCATGTCAAGAAAACAAAATACATAAGAAAGAAAAGGTACTCATAGAATACCAAGTGGTTAAAGTGTGAAGAGTATTTACAGTCATACTAAAGAAACCTCTGCATATTACTATGACAGTAGTTGGATGTGATGATAAGAGGAGAATGGGCATATTGGCAGAGTGTATCTAATGGGGCTTGGGAGTGTGTGAACAGGGAACTGAATTTCCATCTTCCAGACTAAAGATGAAAAATCAAGGGGTAGCAATATAAACATAGTTATTTAGCATGAAACAGATACAGAAAACCAGATGAATCATCTAAAAGAGTTAAAAGTGGTTGTATCTGGGAAGAAAAATTCAAAGGGAAGGGGTGAAGGGAAGGAAGTGATTATATTTTATAAGGCTTAAAACAAGACTTATAAAGCTATTTGACTTTTTAAAATATGGGTATGTATGACAGCTAAAACTCTAAAGTGAAAAGAAATAATGGTATGCATAAAAATACTTGTCATGAGATATTTATTGCCATAGTCATGAAATGATATAATTGTATCATCATAAAAATAGAAAAAATAAGTGGTGAAAATGTATACAGAATCTCTAAAATAGAATAATACATAAATGATATTCACATGATATAACTTTATATCATTAAAATGATATTGTAGAAGAAAATTTAAGGTCTGGAGAAATGCAGAAAAATGTGTATAAACAGGCTAGCAAGATGTGAATATGGTATCAGATAAGCACTGTATGACGATTACATATATAGAAAAGAAGGAGAGGGGAAGGAAAGATTAAGAAATACACTAAAATCAAAACATACTCAGTGATTATCTTTGCAGATAGAATTACTAGTGATTTGAAAATTTCTCTTTATATTTGTGGTGTCTCAACTTTCTATATTAAACATGTGATATTTATACTGAGAAAATATTTTTCAAAAGGCACAATGAACAAAACTAGAAAACTAGAAAACACATGACCATTCTCTTGAGTTCATAGCAAATTTCAAATCTATTAAGTTCTACGGTGAGGAATAAAACTTTAGTTAATGATTATCTGATGAGCTAGATAAAAGATTAAAAATATACAGTTTTGTAAGCAAGCCTATTAAGTGTTTCTGAGAAAAAGCTAAGAAAAGAAATCGTGACTGTAGCTTGGAAAAGAGTCCCATATGGTTAGCGTAAATTTAAATCATTTCAAGGTATTGTGAAAGTCACTTTTATTATATATCCTACTAAGACACTCATTTCCCCTAATATGATTGTTTTATGGAACCACACTAAGTACTTAATAAATATTTATGGACTAAAGACCTTGCATAAAAGAGCCAGAGCCCTCCTACTGCATTATCATTCATTTCATTATTCTCCAATGCCAATCTGTTTGCTTTGCTTCTTAAAAAAATCATATGTTGCTAATCTGAACACTTCGTATCTCCTCTAAGAAAACAGCCTTTACCAGGTCTATTTTCCAACAAACTGAAAATCTGGGCAGTTGGTATTTTCTGTGCCTTAAGATTTTGTCCTAATGTCCTTTATGTCCAATTTATCTCCAGTGTCTTATGGCACCAGCAACTATATTTCTTTTTCTTTCGTTCTTTCTTTCTTTTTTTTTTTTCTTTTTTTTTGATTAGTTCTCTGAGCGACGATCAAACCCAGGCCATGGCGGTGAGAGTGCTGAAGCCTAGCCACTGCACCACCAGGGAACCTCCCTCTTTTTCTTTCTTTAGAATATTCTATTACAGTTTTAACATTCCATACTGTTATATATATAAAACAGACGGGGGAAACATAAAAAGTTTAATATGCCCTTACATTGGATCTAGGGATGCAACTGGCAACTTTCTTAGAGTTTGCTTACCTTTGTGTAAACGACTAGCTGCTCCTGCTAATTACAGCACTCCCACTGCCACAGAGAAATTCTCTAAGCACTTTTCCCCTTGACTTTCATAGCAATACAAGCTTCTGGCTTTCCTTCTAAATATGGCTTCTCTTTTCCAGTCTTTTTTGCAGCCTCCTGTTTGTCTAAGAATCCTCTAATTGGTTTACTTTGAACCCTCTTTCAAATGTTCTTTCTTTTTTCAGACTTCACATTTTCACATGTTGATCCAATTCATTTGAGGACTTCTGTTAGCATGTATATGCAAATAAAACTTTCCTCTCTCTCCTCAGTTCCGGGACCAGCTACCACCTAGGTGGATGTCTTCTCTGGATCCTGACCTGAAGTGTTTAAAAAGGAACGCATGGCCCTTTGACATAAAAAAAGATTTCTCCACTGGTTTTTGCTTTCTGGGTAAATTGCATCATTTCTCCTAATTTCTGAAAAACAGACAGCTTGGGGTCATTTTTAAAATTCCCTCCTCTTCTTTAACTCCTCCATTAAAAACATCGACATTACTGTTGATTTCACCTTCAAAATACGTATTTGATATGTGCTTCATTCCCATCACTGTGACCCTAAACTGACAATCACCAGGGTTTTATGTATAATAATATTTTATCAAAGGCAGTGCCCAGTTAGGTGCTGCTTCAATCTTACTTCACTGCTGCCCAGTCCTCTTAGGGAAGGTTAGGCTCTCCTCCCTTCTTTGAGTGTCCATATTACTGTTTACTTACCCCATTACAGCCCCCACTGTAAGTTAAGAATTCATGTGTGGCATGCATAAAAATTTTATGTAAATATATCAGTGATGCTACACTGAGAAATGAATTAGTATTTATGCTCATTTTTCGCTTTCTCTACTACCCAAGAGTATCAATGTTTAAGACTAGGGAGCTTGTTTCTCTTGATGCTCATGTATTTTCAAGAGCAGCCATGGCTCCTAGCACAGAGCAGACCTAATAATAATGGTAATTATGTGAGGAGATGGATGTGATAAATAACATGATTGTGGTATCATTACACAAACTATACTTATATCAAATCATTATGTTGTAAACTTAAAATATATATCATTTTATTTATCAGTTATACCTCAATAAAGCTAGAAATAAAAAAAGGAACTAAGAAGCTCTTATGCTTTTATGTTCAATGGCCACTAACAGTAGCTTCCTTCAAATTCTTAATCTGATTAGCCCAAAAAAGATAACCTTGGGTAAGAAATCTTGACCTTTGCCCAATTTCCTTATTTGATCAACTTGCCTTTACATCAAATGAGATAAATTAAATAGGATTAACAATGAAATGTGCTCACTGACTTTATCACAAAGATATATGGAAACTCTCTGGAAAGTGTCCAGCCATGTAATATGAAAAATAGAGATATTTATGGCTGGATTTTTTTCTGGACAGCCCTTGTATATCAAAAATGTTCTTGGAAAGAGCCATGTTGAGGGGCTTCAGCAGACAAAAATTATTATAACCACCTAAAATAGCAGAGTACCCTATGACCTAATATTTAACAAATCAAAGTGATAGAAAAGTTGTTTTGTTTTGTTTTATAACTAAACAACATGATTTTTTAGAGCAGTATTTAACCCAGGAATAGTCTAAGCAACTAATGAGCAAAGTTTTGGAATGATTTAATTTTGATCTATCACTTTAAGCCACCTAAGAAGCCCAGGTAGCACAGAGAAGACAAACCCAAATAGGCCCACACCAAGACGCATCACAATTAAAATGGCAAAGGTTAAAGACAAAGAGAGAATCTTAAAGGCAGCAGGAGAAAAGCAACTGGTTACTTATAAGGAAGCTCCCATAAGACTGTCAGCTGATTTCTCAAAAGAAACTTTGCAGGCCACAAGGGAGTGGCAGAAAATATTCAATGTGATGAAAAGCAAGCACCTACAACCAAGATTACTCTACTGGCAAGGCTATCATTCAAAATTGAAGGACATATAAAGAGCTTCTAAGATAAGAAAAAGCTAAAGGAGTTCATCATCACCAAACCAGTAGTATAAGCAATGTTAGAGAGAGGGCTTTAAGATTGGGGCGGGGCGGGGGGGGGAGCAAAATTAACAACAAAATGGCAATAGGTACACATCAACAATTCCTTCAATTTAAATGGATTAAAAGCTCCAATTAAAAGACATGGAGGGTATTGCACTGAGTGGAGTGGCAAACAGAGGAAGACAGATATAAGGTGACTTTGCTTATAGGTGAAATCCAAAGAAGAAAATAAACAAGTGGAATAGTGACAGATTCATAGATGTAGAAAACATTTGGTTTGTTGACAGATGGCAGGAGGGCTGGAGGAGCGGGTGAAATAAGGGGAAGAGATTGGGAAGTTCAGTTTGGTGGTTACAAAGTAATAGTCATGGGGATATAGGGTATAACATGGGAATATAGTCAGTAATGTTGCAATAACTAGGGGTGGCGTCAGATGAGTACTAGATTTGTTGGGGAGATGGGAGGAGGGTTAGAGGGGTGTGTGAAAAAGAAAAAGAAATCAAGAGGTACAAATTCATAGTCACAAAACCATTACAGGGATGTAAAGTGCAGTATAGGGCATACAATCAATAATATTGTATTAGAATAACAATATATGGTGTCAGATGGGAACCAGATGTATTGGAATAAGAATTTTGTAAGTTATATAAATGTCTCATCACCCGAGACATTCAGGTGTACACTGGTACGCCTGAAACCAATAAAATGTTGTACACCAAAAGTAATTGAAAAGTAAAAATAAATGAGAAAACAAAAGAAAAAAGAATCGCAGCTGATAAGAGTGGCCAGGGGTTCAGGTTCTGAAGCTGGCCCTGCAAGATCAAACATTGTTTCTCATTAGTATCTGGCTTTCAGCATGCAGACTAGCCTCTCTGTGCATAAGTCAACTCACCTATAAAAAAGCAGAAAAAGCTAGCACATATGAAATAAAATTTTGTGAGGACTACCTGAAATAATAATTACAAAGTATGTAAAAAAGAACCCAATACACCGGGAAGGCTGGCACATTAATTATTATTATCTGACATTTTTGTAGGTCATTGGGCAAAAACACTGACAACATTCACATTTTGTCTACTCCAAAACCTAAAATGTTTGTGATTCAATTAAAATAGTAATGTTCTAATGTGTTTAGTACATGATGGTACCACATGCACACACACATATTTCCACTTAACAAAAGCTAACAATCATTATTTTGAAAAATTTTATAATGATTCCTTGAAGAATTGGATTAATGTGATTCAAATATATTTTTCATTCATTTCTAAACTCAGCCCCATGCCCTTCATTCTAACATTCTTCTCCATTTCAGCAAACCAAAATTGCCATCCTCCAGCTCAGGCCAAAACATTAGAAGTCATCGGTGACTCCTGTTCTCTCAAGCCCTACTTCCAGTCCCACACCAAATACTGACAACTTCATCTTCAAATCACCCAGATGCCAGCTGCTTCTCGCTACCTCCATCATGTCTAGCCTGGATAGTGGCAACCACTTCCTTTAAGTGTTTCCTGTACTTCCCTTTCCTCTATTTTCAACAGAGCACCCAAAGTGATCTTTTTAAATGTATAAGTCAGATCGTGTCATTTATCAACTCAAAACCCTCTAAAGGCTCCCTTAATCACCTGCAACGGGCTCGATTAGCTCCATCTCTCTGACTTCATGTCCTGCCTTGACCTCATCTGCTCCACCCACGCTGCACTGGTCTCCTTGCTGTCCCTCAAGCACAAGAGGCTGCCACACAGCTGTGCACCTGCCGTACCCTCTGCCTGGCACATGTTGCACATTTCCATGGGGCTTGTGGCTCAAGTATCACCTTTTCCAACAGGCTATCCCTAATACTGTCTATCCCTTTCTTCTTGTGTCCCCAGTAATTCTTTTTAGCTGACATACTGTGTATTTCATTCACTTGTGTATTAGTTTCCTACTTCTCCCCAGAAGGATGTAAGCTACAAGAAGCTGTCCCCCCTTAGTATAGAACAGAAGTCATTCAAGTATATATTGAATGTGTGAATGTGCACATCTCTCTTACTCATTAATGAGCTTTGGAAAATCAAAAGTATATGGGACATGAAGTGCTAAATGCACAATGGTATCTACGAGGTCAGACAATTAATTTCGCGAACTCATCCTAGAACAAGTGCTACACACCTCATTGCTGAGTATCACTAGGGTCACCTTCGAAGTACTCCCCTTGGGAAGCTATGCACCAATTCCAGGGCCTAGTCCACCCTTCAAAGCAATTTTGCAACTCTTTTTCTGGAATGGCCATCAGAGCTACTGTAGTCCCCAAAATCTGACAATTAAGTTTGCGAACTTGCTACCTGAACTTAAATTGCCAGCGCTGTGCAAACAACTTGGTAAGGTGTCATAATCTTTCCACTTCTTCTAGGCTGAGTTCATGAAATTAATTGTATGACCTCATAAGTAAAATAAACCTCAATTTTGACGTTGTTAGCAGGAATACATTTCCATGTTACTAACAATTTTTATAACAATGTATTTCATGAACATTTATTGCAGCGGTTCTCAACCTGTGGGTCACGACCCCTTGGGGGTTGAATGACCCTTTCACAGGGGTCACCTAAGACCATCGAAAAGCACATATTTCACAATATATAATTACATATTGTTTTGTGATTAATCACTATGCTTTAATTATGTTTCTTTTATGGTTGGGGGTCACCACAACATGAAGAACTGTATTAAAGGGTCACGGCATTAGGAAGGTTGAGAACCACTGGAAAGTAAATTATTTCTTTGCATGGATGGTGGTAGCATGGTGGCAATGAGGCTATTCAGACTTGCTAATCCATTAACAAATCACTTGGTGGTACACTTACATTGCTTGCTTTTCTTTGCTTCTGCCAGTACTCTATAATGTAAATTGTTTTGTTTTTTATTGTTCACTGCGTAGCACTTAGAACATACTAATCAGTCAATAATATTTGCTGAGTAAATGAATAAACTGTAATTAACTTGAGGTAAGAAATTATATTAAAAATAGTTGGTGATAAATAAATATTAGTTAAATGAATGAAGAGAATGATCAGTATATGAAGTTCACTAAATAATAGTAACTAGGAGATGTATAACTTTCTATATGAGGTTCTGACTATTCTACGACACGAGAAATGTCATTGCAGACCACAAAATTGAATAGTTTTGACAATTATAGATTTAACTTTATGTTTATACATGAAATAAAACCACTTTTTATTTCTCAATTCTGGGTAGTAAAGAAAAGCAACATCATCAGATACTGAGATCACTTTTGTGCTGAAGCAAGCACTCCTAAATATAAGTATAGAATGAGTAGGATGAGAAATTCTAGAACATGTAAAAAGATGAATGTGGCTCAAAGACAGTTTTTACTAGATATGAGTTAATAAAGGCAATATTAAATTCAGGCTGACTTCCAAAAATTGACTTGCCATTCTTTCACTCATTTGTTTATTTATATAGTAGTCAACTATACATTTAGGGTCTATAAATTACTGGCACTAATTCTTTAACAAAAGAATTAATGTATTCATAAGGATCAATATCATGGTCTAAGCTATAAGTGAAAACAAATAATTCCTATGATTTTTATACTAAAATTCTATATTTTCATATAAATAAATGTTATAGACACTTCTTTACTAGACGTAAACAAAACACAAGAGTCAATACAACCCATTATCTCATTATTGTATGCCTAGTTGATAAAAAATTAGAATTAATTTTAAAAAAACAACAATTATCAAACCATTATAGTTAGTATTGACTTGCAAATTTTCAAGGCATATAATGACCAAGAAAAAAGGTAAGGGGAGTAGAGCCTGACACAATAACTATAAATTTGTTTTATAAACTATGTGATCCACAACCCTAGTTTCCAATTATCTTACCATTCCAGGCAAATAAGTGATGATGTATGCACACATTTTTACTCAACCAAAGTATTACATATTATAAAATAGTATTAGATAATTATGTAGCCTTTTACATGCCATCAAATCTTCAAATGGTAATAAAATGAATTGCTTCACTTACTAATATGAGGAGCAGGACAATATCAGGATTGTCACATGCACAGGCTATGTGCATTGGTGTCCAAAAATCTTCGTCCTGGTGGTTAACATTGACCCCTCTATCAATCAGGATCTCTGCAATGAAGGTATTATCATACCGAGCACACTGAAAGAAAGGAAAAAAGGTAATATAATATTATACAAATTATGATAAGGTTTATTCCAAATTTCTACGGATAGAAAACTTCAATACCAACTTTGGAAGTTTAGAGGTGGAACTAACCTGGGAAAGAATTTATTCATGTTTCCTAACTAATCTACAAGAAAAGGGCATATGTAAGACTTAGGGGAAAATTGAGACCATGGACATGGAAAAGAATTAAGAAAAAAAGGGGCAGATATCAAAAAGAGAAAAAAAATTATCACTACTTGGGTCCTCCCCACTTACAGATAATATTATTAGAAAGTCTTGTATCACTTATCAAAATTATCTTTCTAAAATACAGAATTGATCATATGTCCTTACACTTTAAAACAGGCATGTCCCACTACAGCCCGGGACAGCTTTGAATGAGGTCCAACACAAATTCTTAAAAGATTATGAGATTTTTTTGTGACTTTTTTTAAAGCTCATCAGCTATCATTAATGTTAGTATATTTTATGTGTGGCCCAAGATAATTCTTCCAATGTGGCCCAGGGAAGCCAAAAGGTTGGAAACCACTGCTTTAAAACATGTATAATTTGTCACTGCCAAAGAAATAAACTTTCACCATTTTATTTAATCCAAGACACAGAAGACCCTCCACAGTCTTTGCAACTTCATCTATCAACATTCTCGAATGCAGCCCTCACACTAGTTGCATAAGACAGCTAGGCATTATATGAGATGCTATCTTGTAAAAGTTAACTGTTACAATTAAAGAATCTTCTAACAAAAACTTTAATGATTGCATAATGCTGTATTGTATAGATATTCCATGATATACTAAATTGAAATCTCCAAGAACATGTTTTGCTCTTATTTTTTATTTACTATTTATAGTTAGAACTCATATTAATATTATATGTATAAGTAAGTCAGCACTGGTTCCATGGGTATATGGTCTATGCAGTTGTGCTTAGATGCATCCTGCACTTAGTTTAACATTCTGCTGTCTTGAATTTTTAATAACTTCTGTAGAATTCTACATATTCATTTTGCACTGGGCCCTGAAAATTATTCAGCTCTTAATAAGTCTTTCTCATATTTGTATCATATGCTACATTAATGCCAAATGCATATTAGTAAAATTATTTTTAAAAAACATGTATGAGTATGTTAAATGCCTATCAGTAAAATGTCTGGGTTGTAAGATAAATGCTTTTTATTACATTTGGATCATAGAACAGACTTCTCTCTTAAAAAGAAGTACAAATCAAGGCTATCACCAGAAGTATTGTCATACCCATATATCTAATTACTCAGTGGAAGTAAAATTAAAAACAATTCATTGGAGGACTTCCACTTTTGAGTAACAGGGACTTTACCTTCCCTCCTGAATCAACTAAATAAACACAAACTATGGCTTCTCAGAGCTGGGAAGAAAACAAAGCAGCCCTATTGTTGCTGTTGCTACAGCCTTCTGCCTTAAGAAAGTTCTCAAGCTACAGCACAGAGAGGAGAACCCTGATCAACAGGGCCACTCATGAGGACACTGAACTGAAGGTCCAGAGAGACCTTGTTGGCCAGAATGCACAGGGCAGCGGGGAACAGAGAGGGCAGAACTTCGCGAGAAAGAAGCTCAAAGATCTGTAGGCACTCCCCTCAAGTACTAAGCTGAGTTATGATCAATATCTACATTCTGGGAAACTACCCAAGGCCAGAGAAAGAACTTCCTAAAAAAGAAGGCAACTCAGAGCTCATAAATTGCGAGAAATAGTGCCTGTTTCCACCAGCCAGGCTGGAATCCTCATAACTTGTAGGACATTGGATCATGTACCAGATGCGTTTTGCCTCCATAATGGGAAAATATTGGTCCTAAACTAAACATTGCTCTTTCCACCTAAAAAATATTAAAGTTCAGAAAGTATAGAACTATTTTCAAATAACTGGCTCAAAAGTGAGCTCAAGGTTATTTGTAGAAATACAAAAATATTCAGTACCAAACGAGGCAAATTTTACTATGTCTAGTATCAAAAAAAAAAAAATTCACACACACACATACACACACACACACACACACACACACACACACATCTCAGATATACAAAAAAGGAGGAAAATAGGACCCACAATGAGGAGAAAAGTGATCAATGGAAACCAACTCAAAAGTGATATACCTATTAGAATTAGCAATCTGAGTGTTAAAACTGTTATTTTATTTATATTTCATATGTTTGAAAAGCTAGGGGAACTATTGAATATGGTAACTAGAAATATGGTAAATATTAAACATGCTCAAGTTTAACTTAAAAGATGAGAAATACAAAGGCCGGTATAAAAAATATACTACTGGATGGGATTAACCACAGACTAGAGATGGAAGAAGACAAGATTATTGAACTTGAAGACAATAATGTCAATTATACAAAATGAAACAGAGAGAAAAATTACTTAAATGAATGAACGGAGCATCAGTGAGGTGTGGAAAAATCTCAAATAAACCAACACCAAACAGATTAATAGCACAGAAATATACATAAATATATTTATGTTTTTATTATTATTTAATTATCTTTAAAGTTAGTAATTAGAAGAGAATCCAATTTTAAAAATTGGGTAAAAATTGGGTAAAAAAAAAAAGATACTTCACCAAAGAAAGATAATAATAATAAAATATATGAAGTGTGGCTCACAATCGTACTATGTATATAGTCATTAAAGAATATTCCTATCTTTCTCCAATACCAAATAGTCTCAAGAACATAGAATAAGTACAATGCAAAATCATGGAGTAAGTTCCACATGGAGAAAAGTATGAAGGGTCACCAGCAGTAAGATGCACCAACCAACTTGGGGCAATGTCAAACATACGTAGTTTGAGGGATTAGTTTCAGTTTTGTAGTAAGATCTTTGCCTATCCCATGCTCCACATCATGTGTAACTATAACATAAGGCCACTACTATCAGCCCTGATGGTGTGAACCGTGACCCCATCCACGATAGCTGCAAGTTTGAGTACGACTGACAAGGTGAGGGCCAGAGTATAAAAGCTCAGTAAAGTTGTTTTAGAAATTGAGGCCTGCATGCAATTTCTTTTAGGAAGTTCATGTGGAAGTAATTTCTATTTTACTCTCATATCTTTCTGATAGTTCACTGCATAACAACAATGATAAGACCTCCTCCTTCTGTGCCTGTCAAGGTATCCTCAACCTGCACCTCAGGAATCCACATTTACAATTCAAATAGACCCACGGTTTGGCTTTTCAGTGTCTTTTACCAAAAAAGAGTTAATTAGATACAGTGTTGAAAGTGATATCAGCCCCTCTCAACTAATGTTATTTTTAGATTCACATTTCAGAGAATTATGAATAATAATTTGACAGCAATAAATACCTTCTAATAACACTTGTCTGAAAACATTATGATGGTTAAATATTCCTGTTCCATAGCCTTACAATTGTATTGTTAGATAGTAAACCTAATTCTCCCTAAAAAAGAACTTTCTTCAAGCTAGCATATTTTTCTCCCAGTTCAGGTTGTTCTTCATCAATTCAGCAAATTTCTGGTGGCACTTTATAACATGAGGGAAACAGCTGAAATGCCACTCTGTCACCCTCACCAGAATTCTGACACCACCAGCTATCTGCACCTGCAGCAGTGAGCCAAGTCTCCCAGCTCCTCCAGTTACTATAGTTCCCTCTCTAAGCCCCAATCAATACTAGTACATAACTTGTGGAATCCAGTTCAAAATGGAAGCATGGAACCCCTTATTCAAAAATTATTAAGAATTTCAAAATTGTAACAGGAGAGCATGAAACCAAGCATGGGCCCTTGTAAACACACGGCCCTGGGTGACAGCACAGACCACATGCCGGGAAGCCGGCCCTGAATTGCCAAGTCCCTTAATCAGCCTGTCTCCCAGAGTCCCTCAAGTCCATACATTACTCTTTCTCTCTCATTGGCATCATCCCTTTGCTTCCATTCTGTGCCTTTATTTACCTCTCTGCTTCTTGTAGTCTTATATAGATACCCGCTATTTCACATCCCCAAGAAATTCCCCAGAAACAGCCTCTGTAGAGAGCATACTTTCCTCTGCTATGATTAATTTTCTCATCAGAATTTACCCTTTTACCTTTGGCCCTTTGTCTTCTGGGAAAGCAAAGAAGGAGTGTAGAGTTACATGGTCGATGCCCAGATTACCTGGAGTGGGTGGACAGGGCAAAGTGTGGACGACTTCCATATAGTGACTTTTTATTAACACTTAGATCATATTTCTAATAAGATATTTGAATAAACATCTTTTCTAGTCTTAGCATTCTGCCTCTTTTCAAAATATAATATTTACTCTTCAATTTTAAAAGTATTAAGCTAGTGAACCACCTCTACGGTAGTAAGTTGCCAAGTATACCTACTTATTACAGCTCCGGAGACTTTAGAGAAATGTAGAGTGCAGCCCAGGGGCAACCCTATAAAGACCATCAGATTTTTCTTGTGAGAGTAGAAAAGTGCTTTAAAACATTTAGAATTTAAGCTTCTAGTAAAAAATAGTCCTACTTTTGTGTTAACTTCTTTTATTACATGAAACACATATGCTTATTATTTGAAAATTTCAAGCATTTTATAAAAGGAAAGAGTAAAAAGTAAAGACCACGTCTCCTTCCCCCAACCCGAGTCACTGTTAAATATTTGTCTAATCTTCAAGATTTTCTCTGCTGATTAAAAAGTATGTATGCATGTATGCATGTATGTATGCATGTATCTCTCTCTCTCCACACACACACACACACACACACACACACACACACACTCACACACATCCAGACATGTAACATGAAAAAAAGAGGCATTTATGGCTGGATTGTTTTCTGGACAGCTTATATATAATCTCTCTCCCCACTTCCCTCCTTCATTTATGTATCTAACTACAGTATAAGTACTATTCTCTAACCTGCTTTTGGTATTTACCAATATGTTTAGGACATTTTTGCATATCTGTCATAGCTCGTCCTTTTTATCCATTCATCTATTGATGGACACCTAGATTGCTTCCATATCTGGGCTATTGTAAATAATGCCTCAACGAACAGAGGGGTGCACATAATCTTTCAAATTATATTTTTCTTCCTTCAGATAAATGCCCAGAAGTGGAGTTGTCAAAAGGTAGTTTACTTTTTTGAGGAACCTTCATACTGCTGTCCATAGTGGCTGCATCAATATCCAATCCCACCAGCAGCCCACCTCCACTTCTGTTCTTCCACATCCTCACCAACTCTTGTTATTTATTGACTTTTTGATGATAGCCATTCTGCCAGGTGTGAGTTGCTATCTCATTATAGTTTTGATTTGCATTTCCCTGATAATTAATCACCTTAAACACCTTTTCATATATCTATTGGTCATCTGCATGTCTTCTCTGGAGAAATATCTATTCAGATACTCTACACATTTTTTAATTAGATTGTTTGTATTTCTGATGTTTATATTAAATTCTTATTGGATATATTATTTGTGAATGAATTCCCATTCACTAGGCTGTTCTTCTATTTTGTCAATGGTTTCCTTCACTGTGCAGAAACTACTTAGTTTAATGTATCTCATTTATTTATTTTTTATTTTGTTGCCTTTATCCATATAGTTCATATTTTTAATAGCTTTATGGAATTCTACAATTTAAATTACTGTCTTTATGTTAAAACTAGAATTCACCAGGTAAGAAAAAAGAGTATTTCTTATTTCTATTGTATTTCACTTGCTGCAGTCAGAGGACCGAATTAAAAGAATTTGCACTTCACACTCCATTCCAGAGGGTTTTGTTAAGAGCAGGAGCTCCTTCTTAATAGCTCACTTACTAAAGGCCATGACATATAACCCTGGGTAGCATTTTAGCAAAGCTTATGTGATTCTGTTTTCAACTCCATAAATATACTTTTTTTAAAGAGTTAAATCTGAGTTTCCATGTACATTATCCTCATGAGACTAAACTCCTAAGGTATCTGTAACAGTACCTGACACCAGCCTTAGGTTTGATACATAAATTATTTAACGAAGGTAGGTAAACAGATAAATTTAGATGTAGTCACTGACAACTTATTTTTATTATTATTATTATTTTATATGGGTAGTTCCCTGGCTAGGAATCGAACCCAGGCCGCAGTGTTGACAGCGCCTAAGCCTTAGCCACTACACCACCAGGGAACTCCCACCCGACAACTTATTTTTAAAAAGATAAAACTAAACATTTTATTTGCCAAAAAATATTACAACCTTTTTTTAAAAGACCTTATGTTCCTCAAGTACTATCTGTAATAAGGTAGGAAATGTTAATCTCTAACATAAAAGTTCTTGTGGCACTTCTATAAGAGATGTCCTTCAGAAATCTACATTTACAGTCAGGTACTCAATAATAATTGAGTTAAATAAACAAAAGTGGGAAATCACAACAATATCCACAGCTTGTTCTGGATGCCCCACAGAACCAGATGCTGCCTTTTTCTCAAAGACATTGTTCTAAGAATATGTAATTAGAGCTTTGGTGCTGCTAAAGCATCAGGCTTCCTAATGTGGGGTGCCTAAAAGGTAGGGTGAACTGCAGAGCAACCTACTCGCACTTGGCATTTTAGATGGCTAAATTGCCTTTTTCAATATCAAAGTCGTTTTGAAATCCTGTAATTTTGTCTCTCTGACAATCTGCAATTTTTTATTTGTTTTCATTTACTCAGTAACCCCAGGAAACGGAGACTCAGCACGGAGCCTGTGTTCCTTCAGCAGTCACTAGGTTTTCTTACATGTATTTCATCTTCCCCTTCACCTTGGTCTCACAACCTATGTCTAAGAGCATATATTAAAAAAAAAAAATACATCCACATTGCATCGAGAGTTAATAAAGTATTTCTAATCTACCTTATCACTTTTGTCTTCTGATTTTATTTCCAAAGGATGTAGGTAAGTTTTACTGACATTTTATGAACTAGACCTCGAGCAGAGTATAATCAATTTTACTGAAGCGATAAAGACAACAGATGTGAAAGAGAGGATGACTGTTTAATACTCTATAATTGACACAATACTTTTCTCTTGATGATGTGTTGAATACTATTCATCTTTCAAAAGCATCTCTATTTGCTGAAGATTATTTACATACTATAATGCAAACAATAAACACTTTTATTATTATCCAAGCCTGTTAATTTGAAACATATCATTTTTCTGATCATTTGTCAAATGTACGTTTTCTACTGAGTTTTAAGCTCCTAATCAATTCTTGTTTTCTTAGTGTCACCTACGCTTGCACTGGTCACTCCAGTTCTTACCAGATGGAGCAAAGACCCTCCTGAGGACACGGGAGTGTGGGGGTCCGCCCCCTCCTTCAGGAGTCGAAGTGCTGAAAGAATGAAAGAGAAGGGAGTTACAGCACATCTTCCTTCCGCAGCCTGAACTAAATGCTGTGGCATTTCATTAACATCTAAAAAGCAAATAGCCATGACAGCCAAAGAAAACACTGTGGTCGCCATTTGACCTTATTTTATGTATTTACAATTGGCAGCGTTCCTCTTCACACTGAGACATATTGTCAATATAATTACCTATTACAGCCATGCAAATTATTCCAAAAGGCTAAAAGTTTTAGTTTATTGTTTCAAAATGCATAGTTTATACATTCATTATAGAACAAAATAAATAATAAGTAAATAAATAAAAATTACTTCACTAGGTTTATGTAGTCATGTTTCCTTAATTTTTAGTTTTTAAATTCACTAGGATCCATTGGCTTAAAACAATAAAAGTTTACACTTTGAACGTCAAACTTCCATTCATGTGATTACAACCTTGGCAGTGCTCACCCAATTCTCACAAAGAACTATGAGGGAAAAAAAAAGCCTTTTATATCTAAATTACTAATGTCAAATAGATGAAAACATATGCCAATTTTCAGAATAAATACACAGTTAGAAGGTGACCTATGGCTCCATTTGAACAGAAAAGGTGAATTAGTAGGTACATGGAATGCCACAGGCATTAGGAGATGGATAGTATTCAATTCTCTGCCTCTTACAGTGGGCTATAAGACCGGCCTTATAAAGAGGCTAGTGAATTCCCCAAAGTACTATAATGGTTTCCACTGTTAAAAGCCATATCACATTTTTCATAAAACGCCATTAATGCCTTTTTCACAAAAATATAACTAAAGTAACAGTTACTCTTTTATTCCATTATGACATAACTCCACCAAATGGTTCAGATTCAAACTCATACTTCCCTGAGCATATTGTTTTTCCTTTAAATTTCTCTGTCACTTGGAGTATTACTGAATGTATCTCCTTTTCAATGGCACCCCAAATCTTTTATGTGTCTCAAAATCTAGTCTGTTACCATCTTCCCCAACTCTAACTGCATATCACAGAGGGCATCATGGGTCTGGCAGACAGAGTTAGTCCTGCACAGTTTCTCTCTGGGAAGGCCATCTCTTCAATAATGTGTGCAATGGGTGTGAAGAGGGAAGCAGATCCGCCCTTCAACATGGGGACAATGTGATGACAGTAAAGACAGCCCAAACTCAGACCAGAGTGCTCTCCATACTGTAGCCTGTCAAAAAAATGAGAGTGCCCTTTGTCCAAATCTCTCTCCAGGGAACTCAAACACATTCCTGGTCTATTGGACCAATGGCAATACTTGGCTGGACTCTCTGATCTTAATACCTGTTCACTCCAGCTTTTTCTTTCTCCCAGAGAGCAGTTCCTAAATAGAAGCATGTCCACATCAACTCATTTATTAAATGACTTTCCTCTGATGATATTCTTTCTTTAATTTAGAATTTCTTATCATAACCTAAATTTTCTTAATGTGGGTAGTTTGTTACAAAACTTTAACAATCTTAATTAAATGATTAGGTAAGGGACTAATAGTAACTTGACATCACATGGTGCAGCCACTTGCTGACTTGAGTATCTTCCTTCCCTGTCATTAGGAGAAAAATTCAGGAAGGTAAGGTCTTTAGAAGATGAGGCCTTGAAGAAATATCTATAACTTAACATATGCTATGACACCATCTTACTGGCAAAAAGTAACAATGATGTGAAACAAGTTCTGATGAAAGTGAAAGAAAACAGCAGGACTGCATGGAACATCAAGACAAAAATCAGACGTAATACAAAAATTTAACATAGGCATTTAAGAAATTGAAATTATTAAAGATTTTGCCTCAATCGTCAATTCAAAGGTAGACTGCAGCCAGGAAATCAAAAGAGAACTGAGATGTGGAAGGACAGCAATGAAAGAATTCAGCAAGTTCACCAAGACCAAAAATATGTCATTTAGAGACCAAAGCTAAGATTATCCACACACACCCTCATATTCTGAATAAGTATATGTAAGTTGGACAGTGAATAAGGATGAAATGAAAAAAAATGAGTCTTTGAAATATAATGTTGGAGAGTGCTACAGATACCCTAAACCACCAGAAAGATGAGCAGGTGGGTCTTACTCATATAGCAAATTAAGCCTGAAACATCGCTGGATGCAAAAATGACAAACTGAAGTTGTCCTACTATGGACACATTGTGAGAGGCAGGGTTCATTGGAAAAGACAATAATGCTGGGAAAAACAGGAGGCAGCAGGAAGAGAGGAAGACTGAATTTTAGATGGATTGACTCCGTAGAAGTCATAGGCATGAGTCTTCAGGAGCTGAGCAGGGTAGTTGAGGACAAGCCGTTGTGGACCTAACTCATTCGTAGTATCCCCAGGAGTTGGAGCAGACTCAATGGCTTATGACACACACAGTAAGATCCCTTTCTTTTCTTCACTGTGTTTCCGAGTGAAGAGAAAAAAGGCAGGGATCTTACTGTGTGTAGATGCTTTTTCTCGTTCCATTTCTCCATCTCTCACTATACATACGTATAATAAATGAATGCACTTCTTGTTTCCTCACATACATTTTACCTTTAATTTTCAAAAGCCCATCAAGACAACAGAAAGGTCATTAAATATGTTTGCCAATGGTTTCCTCAGAAGACATACAGCACTCTTACCCTAACATATATTTGTTTAGCAAATGAAATTATTCATGTTGAATTAACTATTATCAACACAGTGCTTTATAGACTTTATAGCAAAGCATTTGTACAAGTGTGATCTCACACTAACTACAGTATGAGGCAGATGATATTATATTAGTTACAACATTAGTAAAATGCTACCAGATTTTTATATACAATCCACCATGCACATGTGAGTGAATTACACATAATATGAATCAATGATACACTGGCCTTGAGGTTAGAGAGATTTAATTAAGTATAAGGCCTGGTCCCACTGGGAAAGCTATTGAACTTCTCTATGCCTCAGTTTTCTGTCAGTAAAACAATGGGCAATTGTTGGCTCACATCATAAGGGTATTATGAGAATTAAATGAGGCAACATATATGCTTATCATGCCTCCAAGTACTTGGTAAGGATCACTAATAATTCCTATTAGTGTAATTACTGTCATGGACCACATAATAATGTATCATAAAATCCATATCTTAAGGTTTATTCTAAATTTTCTCAAAACCCTCTGATTATTAAATGTTGAATTTAAGTATAGAATATAAACAATTCAGAATTAGTAATATTCACTTGAAGGATAAGTGTGCAATTTATCAAGCAGAAAAGGGGAGTGAAGAGAACAATGTATAAGTCAATGAAAGAATGATGAACACTGGGAAGTGAATGATCCCTTAGGGGAGGAAAATGGTGAATGGCTTGGAGAAATGCATCATGGAAGATATTGTACATTACACTGCAGGATTTGGAAGTCATTGTGTGGCCAACCAGGAGGACCACAGGATTTTAAGCAAAGAAGAGTCATTAGATAAGTGCTATAGACAGAATGTATGAGGGCTGTCCAGAAAGTATCCAGCCATGTAATATAAAAAAGAGGCATTTTATGGCTGGATTTTTTCTGGACAGCCCTCATATGTGTCGCACCAATATTCATATGTTGAAACCTAGTCCCCAATGTGATGATAGCATTAGGAAAAGAAGTCTTTGGGAGATAATTAGGTAGTAATGAAGGAGGTCATGAGGGTAGAGCCTCCATAATGGGATTAGCGCCCTTAAAAGGAGATGAAGAGTCTGGAGCTCCCCCTCTGGACCTGGTAAAGTCAGAATGAGAGAACATTCATCTGTAAACCAGGAAGCCAGTCATCACTCAGAGCCCAATCTGCTAAAGCCTTGAATCTTGCATTTCCCAGCTTCCAGAACTGTGAGAAATGTTTGCTGTTTTCTCCCCCTGAGTCTACAATGTATTTGTTACAGCAGCCTGAGCTAAGACATAACTGAGGTCCCCACAAAGGTTAGAGGGGTATCTTGCTCCTGCTTTCCGTTTAAATTCTGAATGAAGCTCTGAGCTCAGTTCAGGGTGTGTGTGGCTGCAGTGAGGGTATGTGGCTTTTTTGCTGAGATTAAGAATGCACTAATCTTCCTAGGACTTAATGAGAATCAAAGCCACATTGCAGAGGGGTGTCAGGCAGCACTGACAGCCAAGGTGAGGCTTAGCCACCCAGTCCTGGGAAATCAGGTTACAAGATGCAGAACTTGGGTGGGTAATCTCCACAGGAGTAGAATGGGCCACAGAGGTGTGCTGGGAATGCTCAAGGACAAATGGAGATGAACATCAAGTAATACAGATGTCTGGATGGATGGATGGATAGATGGATGGATGGAGGAACAGATAGAGTGATGGATAGATGGACAAATAGATATATGTTTATAAATTTATTACACATTTTCTGATAAAAAGGCTGTGTAACCCACAATTTACAAATAATAATTAAATACAAAATATTCGTTTTATAAATTCCATATAGCCAATTAATTCTTATAGAGTGCTTTTGATGACTTTTACTGAACCCCTGTATCTACAGACAATCCATGGTTACAGTTAAATGTGACTTTGACATATTGGTTGATATTTTCATTGACATTAATGACCAACAGCCAGGAGTCAACAAACTAGGGGTGGCAGGCCAAGTCCAGCCCTGACCTGTTTCTGTATAGCCTTTGAATGAAGAATTATTTTTACATTTTTAAAGGGCATGTAAGGAAGAAACAACCATAAAACAAAACAAAATACAAGAAGAATGTGCAATATAGACTTTTTGTGTTCCCTAAAGTTTAAATAGTTTACTATGTGGCCCTTTACAAAGTTTCTTGACTCTTGAGTAAGATTAAAGTGAAATAATGAAGTATGTCAATGACCTGAGCAACATCTTCGCTGAATCTGATAGTATTTTTGATAATGTAATCATATTTCATCACATTTTTTATGCATTTCATACCATAGTGACTGACACTTTTTAAATACAACCTGCATCATTAATATGTACTCCATCATTTCATCCATTTTAAACAATCAGTAAGACAATAAATTACACCCTGATTTGTAGCACTTTCAATTTCTGTAGTGTAATTAGCTCACTACGGCTGATTTAAAGCTACCAATGTGATGTCAGTGGACCCACAGTCAGAAAAAGATGTAAATAACTTCAAGATATAAATAAAAGAAAAATATATTAAACTAATTAGGAATTAAGGTATTTTGAGTATGTATCATTTTGTTTATAATATCCATGTAATTGTAAATGTATATATTTTAGTTATTAATATAGGCTTTAACTATTTCACAACCAATTCACTAATCCCTAAAATTTGAACTGGATCTCAGGGGCTGTAGGGGAAGCTCCAGGGTATTATAGGGTGCAGCCTTTACATGGAGGAGGAATGTCCAAGAATGTCCAGGAGTAATAAGGGCACTACAGCCAAGAACTCCAGAACTTCCTTCTTGCCACAGTGATAGAGATAAATAAGTCCCGCACTGACTTTATCTAGCTAGATAGCCTACAGAGAAAAGGAATAGAGACAAGAGGAGCAATTTTCATTTTCTTAGAAAGAAGGACTATTTTCTGAAAGGCCTGTTTACATCAGATAGAACTGAATCAGAACTAGATATTGACTGGTTTGCCCCTGGATACCATGGGAGGGGCGCAATGTTAAGATAAAATCAACCATTAACAAAAGAAATATGTTCTTCACATATACAAATTGTAGCGATAGCTAAATTCTATGCCTCTGCTGAGAGTTAAAAACTGGAAGTCATAAGGAACCTAGATATAGAGATATTATGGCGAAAATGCAATTTGCATAATAATTCATTTATAACAAAAAAGTTTTGAAAAAGAAGGGGGTATATCTTTATAAAAGTAACACACACTGAGTGCTTTTCTATGTACTTAGGGTGTGACACTTCTCTGAGTACTTTAAATATAATAATTTAATTATCTCAACTCTGCAATGTAGATACCATTATTGTCACTGTTTTACTAATAAGGACACTGAGGTTCTGACAGATTATGTGATATCTTAAGTCTCGCAGTAGCATGGTGCATCTAGAATTGAAGTGTGCACACTATGACTCTAAGAAGTGTGTTCTTCACCAAGAAAAACAATAGGACATTTTGCCTCTCACTTCATAAGACAGTTGAAGGTCACCCTTCAACTATGAAACAACAGGAATAAAGATCCACTTTCGTGTCCACATAATTACCAACTTTGTGAGAAATTATCCAAATTTAGGTTAAAAGTTTCTCCAAAAGAATAGCAGGATCAAACCACCAGTCAAGGAAAAGGGCACCACGACTCTGAGTCTTTCTGTTACAATAAAATCTGCAAGGAAACAGCCTAAGAAAAACAGCCATCTGGGGACCAAACAGAATAATGAAGCTTAGGTTTCCTTTTATAGTGTTACTGCTTGGAACTGATTCAGCATGGATTGTATATTTGTGGCTTCATCATCAAGTTGCCACAGAACTCCATCAAGATGATTTGATATTTAAAAAGAAACTTTCAGTCTCTAAATTTCAGCTATTGGGGTAAAAAATGGACTAACACGTATCATAAAATTTTACTCAGGGGCTTTACTGCAATAAGCAGCTGTCCCCACTGAATGTTCCCACCATCACCAAAAATAACCAAACCCAATAGTTCATTTAGTGATCAGCATTGATTTTAAGTCTCTAAACATTTACCATGATTTACCTGTGCTGATGATATATAGCACATAGATGATAGCAACTCGATGGCAACAAATGCTTTGGAATCATATGCACTGGTGAGAATATTGACTGCATAGTAATCTCTGACTACTCTTACACAATTTTCATGATCTTTATTCATAAAGATTTTACATCTAAAATCAAAAGAGGAAAGGAAGAGTCAAAGAAAACATAACCATGGGTTCTAAATTTTGTCCTAGTTATAAGCCCTGCAAAAGGCATTTTCTAAAGAGAAAGAAAGATAATAATATACGGTAAAATTTTAGCAACTGGTAAACCTGGTTGAAAGGTATATGAAGTTCTTTGTATTATTTCACAAATTTTCTGTAAGTTTGATTTTATATCTAAATAAAAAGTTACAATGAATAACAACAAAAAATCAAGTCCCTGTCATTTATTCCTAAAATGATAAATAGAAACATCAATGTGAAGACTTTTAAAAATGTAGATGTTAGAATTTCCATAACAATTGATAGTCCTCTAAGAAATGCTTGAAAAGGTGTATACTATCTCATCATTATGTGAATAAAAAAAAAGCAGTAAGCAGGGATATGGAAATTATATAATCAATACCACAAAAATGTCTATTTGCACAGATATGCTGCTAAACATACAGATTTCCTGTCCTACATAGAACTCCAATTTTAAGAATCTAAAAATGACTTAAAGATATTTTAAAATAGATTTTCCTAGTTCCATACTTCTCAATTTTTCTTTTTCTCCACCCTTTCCTTCACAATCTCCACCATGAAACTAATACCACAGACATTCTACATGTCACCTTATGTACCGTGGCACTAGGAAGGGCAACAAACAATTGTTAAAGCTAAAATTTTTCTACCCGAAGAACCAACTTTTCCACCTTTGTGGGCAATTTTTGCCCTTTTTAGTATCACACCTTATTCCCATTTCCAGGGACTCTGATTCAGTAGTTCGAGATGGGATCTAAAACTATGCATTTTAAAGAAACACTCCAGGAGATTCCAATCCAAATGCCCCCCAGAAGACATTATGAGAAAAAGTTTGAGGATTTCACAAACTCAGAAAATTACCTAGAATTAGATGTGCATATCTATCCATATCTTTGTAAGGTGAAAACACAACAGAACCCATAGTGGCAAAGTTAACAAGATCCTTCCTCGTTATTCGCCATTGAGAATTTGGCCCCTACCACTGCATGTACCACACAATTTCTTCTTGATAAATACATATTTAGCCAAACTTAGCAGATCCAAACCTTGTTTTAGGGGGGTAATCTGAGAAGAGTGGGTCAGGTCTTTACAGATGGGAGGGGCTCAGGTCAGGCACATCCCAAGTCTGGGACAATAATTTTCAACCCTCACTAAGCTAGAACAGCTACTAGAACTTAAAACAATATGAATGCCAAGGTTTTTTAATTTTGCCAAATTCTTAAATTCAGTTAGTCAAGGATGTGCCCATCTATCCACATCTTTTCAAGGTGAAAGCACTTCAGTGATTATAGTATCAGGAAGTGTGGGTAGAACTGGAAATCACCATCCACGGGGCTGTTTAGCTTGTTTCCATCCCAACCTGGCAATGATCATAGGAGAGTATAATAGGTTTTGAAGCTCACAGTGAGCATCTGCCTGAAATCTATATTCAGGTGAGTTGTTCAGTCACACCTTAAGTGGTTGCTTCTGATTTGGATCAGGTCCAGATGCATCAATGGGACACTCAAGGATACTGCTAGCCACTCTCCTGGAAAAGGAGACCTGTGAGATTGGGGTATGGGGTCAGAGCTGCCTTAGGGTTCCAGCCTTAGCCAAAGAACTACTAACCAGGTAGGTACACCAGAGAATCAAATGAACTAAGGCCCCTCCTTAGCCGCACTGACCTCCCAGGCTTTGGGAAGGCTAAGACTAATCGCATGTTACTTTAGATGGGTTTAAGATTCCTACTTTGCTACCCAACTTGGTCAAATCTGGATGTGACTAAAGCCAGGAGGTGTTAAGCTTGAAGACCATAATCACCATGGCCAGGCTGATTCAAATTCCCAGTCTCAACCAACTTGTGGAGTTATGATTAATGCAACAAAAATCTGGTGAGTGTATTTTATGTGCTAATAAGCATTATCTTAGAAGTTAGAAGTGTGACAGAGAAAAAAAAGTTTAAATCTTGCCTTCATAGGGTTTATAATCTAGTGGATTGCTGGTGGAAAAGATAAATGACAAACAAAAAATAATTATACAGTAGAGGAATTTGTAATTCTCGAATTAGTGGCTGAATATCCTCAATCTGTTTTTGAAAATTATTTGCCATTTATCTCTTCATACAATGTTCGTAACCCATTTCCTTCTTTCCCTTTTCAAGGACGTCACTGACATGTAGCTGAAAAAAAAGGCTATAATCAAACTGACTGTTCTATAGAATTTCTAACATATAATACTGTGATATATATGCCTGTTGGGTATCAGAAATTGTCTCTGTACCTAAACCAATTCTAAATTATTAACTCCCTAAATAGTTCAGAACAGATCCAAAGTGACAGTTTTATGACAACATAAATTTAAGTGCATCATATTTCTTTAGACCTTGATGCAGGAATAGTAAATCCAGAATACACACAGTATAAACACGTGCTTCAAATTTTATTTTCTCTCTATATATAATCTGCCATCAATTTATATTACATAATTTTAAAATGCTCTTTTTTTACATGCCACTGCATTGCACTAACATCTCAGTAGGAAATCAGATGCATGCAAATATGCAGACTTCATTCTGAACTCCTCGTCTTTTATCTACTTGTTCACTTTTTGATAAATCAGAGTAATACAGTTTTGTAATTTTATTTTGTTTAACTTCATACTAAAAATTATATTGAAAAATTTGCTATATTACTGTTAAAATAATGAGTACTAACATTTCAAAATGCTAGTTACTAAGTAATAACTATTCTTTGGTAAATCAACTTCTTACAACTAATATTGGTAAGAATAAAAACACCTACCCAAAGGAGAAAAGGAGATATGAAACAGCAAACTGCTCCTTCATTTTCCAGGATTTTTCTTATGACAAAAAGCCATAATGCATCCCTATCAAAACCCCAATGGCTTTTTCTTCCCCAGAAAAGGGAACAGCTGATCCTAAAATTCAAATGGAATTACATGGGACCCTAAATAGCCAAAACAGTCTTGAAAAAGAAAAATAAAAGTTGCATGATTCACATTTTCTGATTTTAAAATTACTGTAAAGCTATAGTAATGAAAACCATGTGGCACTGACATAGGATAGACATGTGGGTTAATGAAATGGAAACAAAGAGTGTTATATTTAGATATTTTTAAAACTGGAGTATTATTTTCAACCATAAAAAAGGAAGGAAGTATATTCTACAACATGAACATAAAAAAATTATGCTAAGTGAAAGAAGTCAGACATAGTAAGTCAGACTTAAATTAAATATCAAGAATAGTAAAATGTATGAAGGTAGAAAGCAGATTAGTGATTGTCAGAGACTGGGGTGAAGTGGGGGAAATGAAGTGACTGCTTAATGCATATGGGATTTCCATGTGGGGTGATGAAAATGTCTTGGAACTAAGGTAGTGCTGATGAATGCACAAAATTGTAAATGTGCTAAATGGAATAACAATGGTAAGTTTATTTTAGATGTAATTTATCAAACTAAAAATCCATAATCCTCAGGTTGTTCTTAAATTTTATAGCCTTCTTAAACCATATACACTTTATCATAATTATTTTTTACAGAAAAGCTAATATCAAACAATTTTATTGGTATAAATCCTACTTAGGTTTTTCAATAATTCTGAGGTAGGAAAGAAACAACTTTGGGGGATAACTCAGCCTTTTTATTTGTATAATATTCATTTGGAAATTTTTTTCTTCAGTGCGTTAAAACTATCTACATTTAACCCCAAGAATGACCAGTGAGAACAGTTTTGAATTCATAGGTGTAGTTGCTGGTCACATACAAGGAGAACGACTCAGTAGAGCGGGTCGAGTCCTGTCAGCACCATGGACACCGGTGGTTCCAGTTTTCAACTCGGTGGAGCATAAACCACATGCTCTTAGTTGTACTTGACTCTGCTATTTCCCAGGTTCCTATTTCAACCCAACCTTTCTTTCTGAGTCTCATTAATCAGTACATTTTTCTCTTTTATACTCAGACATATGCCCCATTAAGCATTTATAACTGCTGTCCCCAGAGAGAAGCTCATGTAGAAAAATATGTGCCTTGTGATAAATTAAGGAAGATTGATAAATGCTGCCTTTCGGAAAATTATCAATTCCAATTTCAATACTTGCGAGCGGCTTCAGCATTTAACAAAATCAAGTGAGTGCACCCCTTCCCAGGCCACTCATGATCATAGAAGGTGACAGAAAAATCTATCAGCGTTAGGTCTTCACATGAAAAAAGTGCCTTAAAATGCAAAATCAACAGTATTTAATATGCCTGCATGTTGGATACTTTATTTTAATTAAGCAATTTTCAGTTTATTTCTTAACCATTTTTAAAATCCAATATTCCACGTGCCAACTAAGTTGTGCTAATGAATACCAAATACCTCAGTTAGTCTCATAAGTACTGAGGACATTTCTGTTTGTAAAATTATAATTCATATTGTAATTGTAGCTTTTCATTAGCTTAGAAAAGCTCAGGGAAATATAAGGCATACATGATGAATACCATTTTTTAAAGAGTAGCTACTAAAGAGAACTTTTATTCTAGTGCCCTAGTTTGATTTAGTTGCAACCCATATTTAGCATTTACATTTGATTCATGATGTCATTATTTAATGTGAAGAGAAGATAAAGAGTCAGAGGCAAAGGCAAAATGATTTAGGCTCCAGGGGTATTGCAAATTGTTGTTACTGAAAGTGGTACCTTTCAATCAACTTAAAAACACGAAAGTAAACCTGCATTTGTCCTGACAGGGGCACTTTCTGTGCTGTCACCTAGTCAACCTCTGTGTTCCTAAAAGTTCAGAAATATGACAGAGGTTGTCTGTTAGTCAAACATGGAAGCTATTAATGTGGACTACAAAGTCATGTTCCTAGTTTTCTATACTACTCAGACAAGACAATGAGGTTTTCTGGTTATCCTTGTTACATAAAATAATATAACCTAATAGGCAAAAAATTGACGGACCACAGACAAAACAGAATAGAGTCAAAACAGTCCTGAGCTTCACACTTACTTGGATGACCTAAGCATTTATTTTGCTCTGCAGCTATCTGAAAATACATAGAAAACAGAGCGAAGACAATACTTTGCACTCTAGATGCTGTAAACATTATGAGTTGACTCAGTGAAAAAGCAAACTGAAAACCTATATAATTTGTTACTATCGCACCATGTTAAACTAATCAAAACCTACAATTACAGTAAGAATTATAATTTTACAAACAGAAGAGAATGGTGAGTCAGGAATATAAAAATGCTTAATTACATAATAATATAGTAGTGATTGGGGTTTTATGATCCTTAGCAGTGTAAAGAACTAACATAGTTGAACTGAAATCCCCTTTAATTTTCATATCTTTGCAGAATGTGTCCCTTGGGGCTATGATAATATCTGTTAAATGGTGTGTGTGTGTGTGTGTGTGTGTGTGTGTTTTAAAAAAGGATTCCAAGAAAAAATTTAAATCTTTTCAGGAACACTGTATATTATTACAAATATAGTTATTAACAAAGAAGTGAATGAGTTGACATTTGGCCACAGCGATTGTTATGTCACTCAAACTAGTGCTGGAGGCAAAGTGTTATATAAATCTGAGATTCACTGCCAACTTTAAGACAGAAACTTAAATAATTAAATTTAATTTATTCTATTTTAGCAGGACATTGACCTTATGGAACCAGTTAAACACTTAGCTATATTTAAATTTACTTTTTTAACATTACATTTATTAATTCAGCTGCCACTCGAATGAGTTCATGGCATTAAATAAAACTCCCTGAGGTTTCCAATGCTCTTCCTGTCTCACAGCATGCTCCTCACTTTGGTGGCTATGCAGCAGCATGTTGGGGACCACACCAGCCAGAGGAACTCACAAAATCCACAGGTGGGGGAAATGTATACTTTGAAAAAGACCTGTAAGAAAATCTGATGCAACTCATGGTTGCTTCCCTACTTTAACTCATCCAAGAACTACAAATCGATTTATTTTTTTCCAAATTAAGCCATTATCCAACCTCATCTGTTAAGTAATGCTATCTCCTTTTCTTAGAGTATAAATTCACTACCATGTATTCACTTCTAACAAACACCATTTTACAACAATGACTTAAACGACGTTCAGAATTTCTGACTGACCTAGGTATTGCTCATCATTGCTGCCAATTTTTGTCTGCTGCATTTGAATCTGAGCTCCTGAGGGTACAGAAGTTTCATTTTTGTACTAGACCAGAACTTTGTATTTTTAAATCATCAAAAAAATGTTTTAGATTATTATCACATACCCAAGGTTATGAAAAAGGGATTTAAAATAAAATTTCTCTAGGGATTCTAAAGGTGTGATAAAAAATATTTAGGTTCCAAATAAAGAAGATAGTCTTTTTTATTTGCGTTGGATCAAAAAGACTTAGCAACTTTGAAGCATTTAATACATTGGAATCTATAGTCCAGAGTACAGCTGACAGTAAAGATAGGCAGCTCGCCAGAAGATGAAGGGATTAAAGAGTGAGTTAAAAGGAAACAGAGAAGTGACGTCTCAACAGGATTAAGGAACTGAGATGACAACAGTGAGACAATGAGATGTAGCGATGGAGGAAATATAAAATGGTATAGAAGCTGAGCCAAGTAATAGTACCAGTTTACACCACAGAGGAAGAAAGGATGTCCCCAACCAGGAATTACAGCAGACAGGAATGGAAGGGAGCTTTAGGTTAAAGCCTCTCACACACAAAGCCGAAACATACGTGGTGTTTTACAGCACGATTACAAGATTCCATCAGAGAGAGAAATGCAGCGAGATTCAGGATTTTGTGCTCATGTGATTATATAAATTTCATTGATTATAGTCACCAGAGAAATTAGTTCACGTAGTTTAATTTAAAAATTGGTATAGTTATGTACAAGAAAGGTTAGCGAACATATTTTAAATGTTTATGTAAAACACAGGTGATGGCATTCCGTTATACAAATAAAATCATTGGTTCAATATATGTCACATGTTAGAGTGGTCCTTGGTATATATATATAATATTCTAGTCTTATCTAACTTGCCTCTTCTTTAAATTTCTTTAAAATTTTTATTTTTCTTCCCACAGGAGTCTTTGTTTAATCTTCTAACTTAATGAAACAAGAGTATCTTCTAGCTGCTACTTTTCAATATAGGGTCTTTAAAGACATAATTGAGGTTAAATGAGGTCATTAAGGTGGGCCCTCTTCCAATTGGACAGGTATCTTTCTAAGAAGAGACTAGGACATAGACACACATGCACCAAGGGATGACCATGACAGAACACAGCAAGGTGACCATCTGCAAGCAAAGGAGAGTAGCTGCAGAAAAAACCTAATCTGCTGACATCTTGATCTTGAATTTCTAGCCCACAGAACTGTGAAAAAATAAATCTTTGTTGTTGAAACCACCCAGCCTGTGCACTTTGCTATGGCAGTCCTAGCAAACTAACACAACTGGGGTCACACCAGCATGGTGTTCTGGAGGCTCTCCCAGCCTCCTCTGGATCCTTCTCCTTTTCTCCTTGAGGCATTTTCCTCAAACCTCTTGCACATCCGATCTCATTTCACTGCTTTGCAGTGAAACCAAACTAACACAGGCTCCTTAAAATGAGAAATCAACCAAAATAAACCCATTATGGACAAGATTGTGTCCTCCCAAAATTCCTATGTTAAAGTCCTGACCTCCAATGTGATTGTATGTGAGGATAGAACCTTTTTAGGATGTGATTAATGTTAAAGGGAGTCACGAGGGTGGGGTCCTAATCCAACAGGACTGGTGTCCTTATAAGAGACACCGGAGGGCTCTGGTACAGACGCCATGAGAGATGACAGCTATCTCCTGGCCAGGAAGAGGCCTCACCAGAAACAGATTTTGTTGGCACCTTGATGTGGAATTCCTGGCTTCCACGACCCTGAGAAAATTAATTTCTGTTGTTTAAGCCACTCAGCCGAAACAGAGTAAGCAACATGATCCCTTTCCTGCTTAAGACAAACCCACAAGGTGAAGAAAGAAAAGAAAAAAATCTCCCACAGATTGCATCTAGTTGTAATCTAGTTCACATACCCTTGCTGTGTTTTTGAAGAAGGCAAACCAAGGAGTTTCCAAATGCATAAAGCATGGTACTCCTTATCATTTTTACAACCTGAAAAGGTAACTCAACTCAGGGGATGAACACAGAGACACTAAATTCTCAGGTTTAACTCCAAGACTTGTCATTCTAAAATTCAAATTAGACATAAAATCGTGTTTGTGATCTTCATTTTATTAGAACAAAGTAATCTTGTTTTCTTACAGAGTTAGTTTCAATTGACATGGAAATAGAGACAATTGTCAAATCTATGTTGCCTCAGGGTATTAAAAAATGGCTTCCAGAACCACTCAGCTGCAGTGAGCTGGAATTACAGCTTCTATATCACGCACCAATTCTGCATGAAGCGGCTCATTTATCAGACACAGGTTTCATGCTTATAGATGCTTCCCGTGAGAGTTTGCTCATGGATTATAATGTACGGGTATCCCTCCCTTTTTTTTTCATATGTACAGACATTGTTAAATCAATGAGTAGTGCTCAGTGTTTCCCGTGCTCCGGGGTTACTACAGGGTAAGGAGGAAGAAAAGGAAAGGAGGTCTCTGCTATGAGCCTATCACTAACCAGCAACTCTGCTTGGGACAGAAAGTAATTGAAGACATAATCCTGTTCTGAGTTGTGTAGAGAAGATAAGACATTTATATTAAGAATAATATTAGAAGGCAGATATTAATAATTCTAGATCCATGGATAAACCGCCTATGGGAGAACAGAGAAGTATTTTTCTTCCAGTTTAGGAAACCAGGGAAGATTCCTGGAGGAGAAACTACTTAATTCGGGGCTTGAAAGATGAATAGGATATAGACATTTTGAGATGGAGATAAGGATAAGAAAAAGAGTGGGAAAACACACAGGGGCAGGAAGCCAACCTTTATATTCAAGGCATGGTAGCATTTCTCTTAGACAACATTCATCACGTTCTCCATAGGAATTACTGGGGCATTTGAGACAGGACAATTACTTTTGTTTGTCACTATCCTATAGATTATACCATGTTTGGCGTATCTGTCTTCCAGACAGAGAATTTCAGTGGAACCAAAAGGTGTGACAAACGTGCCCAGTTAAGAACCACTAGAATCTAACTAAAACTTCACCATGCACCAGATTCACCTGGAGAGATTGTTAAAGCACAGATTCCTGAGACCACTCCCAGAGTTTCAGATTCGGCAGGTCTGGAGTGGGAACCAGAAATCTACATTTCCAACAAGCTCCCAGGTGAGGACCATACTGCTCTCCTGGGACCATTGTCTATGTTGCACAAATAGAGAAAAAGAAAGTAATCTTGAAACAATAAAATTATGGAGAGCCATGAATGGCAACTAGGCTATAGAAAAAAAGAGTCTCTGAAGATAAATGCCTAACTACATTCCTATTATTCCACTCAAAACTTAAAGAATGAGAAACATGAAGCAGCTGGATAGCTTTAGAAATCTCTTATGACCCTCATACAGGAGGGTCAAAGAGGGCCCCTCCAATCAAGCGACATTTGAGTAGAAATAGGTGAATGCATGATCCCTGCAGAAACCAGGTCAAAATGTGCAAAAGGCTGTGAGACAGAAAAAGATGAAGCATTTTTGAGGAAAGGTAAGAAAACCCAAGCCTCAAGAAGAGTGGATGAGGGGAAAAAAATGGGAGATGAGATCACCAAATTGGCTGGAGTGTAGCAGGACAGGGGGCAGATGTCACAGGGTCTTATTGTCCATGACGAGGACTTCAGATGTCATTCCAAGTGAGCCTAGAAGCCACTGAAAAATTGTAAGCAAAGAAGGGCACTACAAATGATTGAAGTGTCACAGGCTGTTGGAAAATAGATTGTAGGGGGTAAGGTTAGAAGCAGGGTGATGCTGTAGGAGACTACTGCAATAATACAGGCAAGAGATGCTGAGAACTTTGAGGAAAGTTCCATAGCAGTGGTGACAGGTAGAGACAACTGAATGTGCTCATGGGTCAAATGAGGGAGTGGGAGACAAAGAGAGGAATCAAGAGAGACTCCAAAACATTTGGCATGAACAACTGGTAGAATGGAGTCACTTGCTGAGTCGGAAAGAAGGAAGAGGAGCCAGTCTTCTCAGGGAAAACCAAGTATGAGTATGAGAGGGAGCAAGTTTGTACATGATGCCACTAGGACACACTATAGAGAATCTGACATTCAGGGAAGTTCACAATTTACACAGGTATGGGAAGTGATTTCTGGAGCAGGAGGGAAGATAGAGAACAGCTCTCAAGTCTCATGATACACGGTGTTCAAAGCTTGAAATGTTGAGAAGTATCCTGCCAAGAAGACAGATCGAGGGACCAGGGAGGTTGATATGGAAGCAAGAAAAGCGAATCAGTCCAGAAGCCAAGTGAAGAAGTCAATCGAGAAGTGAGACATGATCAAGGATGTCACACGCTGCTTCTAGTTAGCTGGGATGGGGATGAAGAAACGCCCAAGAACCTGGCTACAAGGAAAACCCTGATAAGAGCAGGTAGCAGCTGTGGTGGGATCAGTGGGCAAAAGGCTGTTAAGAGTGTTTTCAAAGAGGCAATGGAGGAGAGAGATAGGACACAGTGTGCACAGACAACTTCTCCCTAAGGAGTTTCTGTTTGTTTGTTTGTTTGTTTGTTTGTTTAAATGAAATGAAAGGAAGGTGGTTTAGTTTTCTTTTTATTTTGGAAAATGTTACAGCATTTCCTTCCATGGCAATGATCAATGTACTGTGGATTAATGAAGGGGGCAACTGGAAGAATGATGATCTTGACAAGGCCAGAGGGAGTGCGTCTAGTTGCCAACATTTTGCTTTACAAAACAGTATTTGTAAAGGTCTATTTCCTAGAAATGGTCCATGTATCAAAAAACCTCAGAAAAAACTCTGAGAATATATTCTGTTGGGTCCATTCTTGCACACATTAAATGACTTCTCTGATCTTATAAATGGCAAATCTACATTTTCCCTATAAAACATTTTACTTTGTCATGTATTACAGTCATACTGTCAAAGGCAAATATGATCTACAGATTGCTTTGCTGCTGCCCTGGTATATAAGCAGCAGTCTGGGACTCTGACAGATTGTGCCTTTTTCCTATGAAAATTACAAGTTATTTTTTTCCCTTTTTCATAGACTGTTCTGAGCACAATATATCAGAAAAACTCTTGGCTTATACCAGAAGCAGCAATACTGTCCAAAATTTGATGGATCAGAGAGCCCTTAGCTGCAACATCAATCCAGTGAACTAAAATGTTTTTTTCAGTTTCAATTTAATCAAAACTTGAGAGTGTGCAGAGTAGAAATTACAGATTTCATGTTCTGCCATTAAGTCTTATTAGACATTGACCCTAGAGAGCAGGTCTAACAAGTAACATCACAGGGAGCACAAAATTGGCATAGAGGTGTAAGACTGTAGAACCATCAGACAACATTTCATTGGACATACCAGTACCCACTACCTGCCTTCCTCTTCCCCCAAAATAAAAAAACCACTGGGTTAAAATAAAAAAAAAAACTGTGCTTTTTAATCCAATATTTCCCTTACATATGTTTTCTTACATTCATGTAAGAAAAATGATAAAATAATTAATGATACCTAAAGATTAGTTTCTATCTTTATGTTCTTGGCGCCATGTTGCCATTCTTTTGCATAACGAGAAAAAGCCTTAAATCCTTGTCCAGGGGGAAGAAAGGGGTGACAGGGTCCACACTGAGAATCTGTAAGTCCACAATTGTATAGAGCGCTCATCTACTATTGAACACATTTTGGTAAGACTAATATCCCTACTCTCTTATGCTCCAACTCCCAAGCTCTCTGCATAGTGCTCATGGTCTCTGCAGATTTATGCTAACCTCCCCAATCCCAATCATATCCAAGGACCTGAAATTCTGGGAAAACACTCTCCCAGAACTTCAGTTTCATGACTCAGAAGAGCTAAGAGATGTCACTTCCTTCATCCCATTCACCTCCCATTCCACTCCAACCCCTACTGCCTTGGCATCCACCTATAATATCTTCTTCTAAGATGTTAAATACCGACTGCTTTTGGTTGCTGTAGTCATCTCTTCTTCTGCCAGGTTGCAGAGACCACCAGGCTCTATTTCTCATGGTCTCTTTTCCCCTCCCCATCTCCCGTCCCCTCCCTCTCCCCCTCCTTCTCATTCCAGACACACACACATATACATTCTCTGTGTAGTGTATTATTGGTTCTATTTCTCTCAAGAACCTTGACTAATACACAGTTTCTGTTAGGAATACAGATAGAAATACCGTAGACTCTCTGTTAACCAGAACTCAAGCAACAGCACTCTCAAGCAACCAGCAAGAAAAATTTTTAAAAATAATGCTTTAAGTAAAAATTAAAATAAAATCAGGAGTTCCCTGGTAGTGTAGTGGGTAAGGCTTTGGCACTGTCAATGCTGAGGCCTGGGTTCGATTCCCAGCCAGGGAACTACCCACATAAAATAACAATAATAATAATAAAATATAAATAAATAAATAAAATCAATTTCTAGCAAAATTGTAAGTTTAAACTTTGCAGGCAGCTGCAAATCATGCAAAACTGACTTTGTATGGGAGGCATACGGCCTCAAAGCTGATATCCATTCATGTTTCAAGAAAGCTGCCTGCAAGCTTGCCAGTATAGCATTGTCTCCTAATGTAGATCCAAAACATCCACATCCACTTCTCCTGATCCTGTCCTAGGCTACATCATCAGATCTTGATAATCCTGATGTGATGTCTACCCAGCAAACTCTCTACTCCTACTGCAATGATTTTAAGTGTGTATGTGTGTTTTTTCTAAGTTACTTAAAGTTAAAAAAATTGTTAGTGAAGTTCATTAAGTTGAAAAGTTTATTGACTGCCATTTCACTAAAATTGCACACTGCATTCACAAAGCTGTTTTTATAATAAAAATGTGTTACATTAAGTTAGTCTTTGTCTTAATTTGCTTTTAATTACAGTATTTCAATATTAATATCAAGGCAATACAGAATTTATCGTATAGTATAGTATGGGGCATTATATTAGTTAGGCCTATTTTTAATAGTAAATCTCAAGCAATCAGAAACTACATTTACCCAACATCTGCTAATCCCCATGGGTGCCGGTTAGCTGTGAGTCTACTGTATTATCAAGTTCACTAGGGCGGTAAAAGAAAACATATTTTCATACTGTACCTTTGCTGCAGCAATTTTTTTGCCCCAAATACCTTCTACCCTTTCTGTATATTTCCAGCACTTCACATAGTGCCTGGAAGATGGCAGAGGTTCAACAAATAATTGCTAAATAAAAGAATAATGAATAAGTAATGATCATTATTCTGCATAGGACACATTCTAGTGGAAGACACCAACATGGAAACAAATGATTATTATAACCTCAAAGAGTTAACACTAGTTTTGCTTGAAAATGTCAAAGAAGGTTCTACTGGGGAGAAGAGAGGTTATTTGGAAGAGAAAGGCAGAAGAATATCCTAGGCATAGGGGAAAGCTTGAGCAAAGGCCCAGGAGACATCGCAGTAGGAAGCATGTTTGCCATCTTTGGAATTGCAAACCACTGATGGCCAGAGTCCAGATGCATTCCCATCAGTTCACTCTCTCTGCCACGTACCACCAGGCATCAATGGAAAGTGGCTGGCCTGAGGCGGGGAGAAAGCTGTAATCACAGAGTTCATGAGGAAAATGATCATCGGCCACTGCCCCACCCAGGCACCAGAGAGGAAAAGTGGCTTGGGCATAAGTAAAGGAGAAATTGATTCTCCTAAAACTACTTTACAGAAAGGTTCTAGAAGAGAGGTCCTAAACTCAGGATTTTGGACTAGATGCTTTCCCAGTCTTCTAACAATAAGAGCATGATTCAATCCTCTGCATTCCTTAAAACCACTGTTCAAAGAATACATGTCTTCTCTCAGGAAGCCTGGATATTACATCCACAGGGCTGCAGAAGAGGGAACTGCTGAGAGGGGTTGTAGGGCAGGGAACTGTGGTCTGAAGGTGTGGAGTAGGGGGACTGGAGGGAAGTAGGGGCCAGGACAAGGTAAGAGGAGGAGGGAGCAGGACTGTATGCACTTCATACTTAGTAGACCTTCAAAAAGCTACAAGCAGACAGAACTTTGCTTAAAGACAGAAGTGAGGCCCATGGAAATGGAGTTCTGGCTCAGGGCCCCTCCATACACCACTGCTTTGGTCTGGAGTGCCATGTGCATCCTGGAATGTGGCAATGGAGGGATCAGATGTGCAGATGTTCTTGGAAACAAGTGCGTACTGGATGGAAATCTAAGTGTCAAAATTCCACCAACAAGAATGGGGGAATCAGACAGAGAGAAAGATACTTCCTTGGTATCTGTGACATTTTTTTTTCCATTGCTCACAACCTGCTTTCTGCTAGTTTCCTTCTTATTCTCATGCTACTATCTGAATGACCTCCCTTCTATGACAGTTACAGTTGGGAGTTAAAGTTCTCCTCTTCATTTACACACACGAACATACATATGAAAGACTTAGTATGGCAAGACAACTGAAGCGACAGAATGCAGCAATTTACATCTTGAACTCTTAATTCAGACAGATGTGGGTTTGAATCCTTACTAGCACTCTGGTCTTATTTCACTTCTTTAAACACTAGTGCCCTAATCTGTAAAACAGGGCAATATTTGTATGTACCTGTATTAGCTGTAACAAAGTCCCACAAACTATAAGGCTTAAAACAACAGAAATTAATTCTCTCATATTTTTGGAGGAGAGAAGCCTGAAACCGGGGTGTCGGCTGGCCACACTGCCTTGGGAGGCTCTGAGGGAGAAACCAATCCATGCCTCCTGGGGCTGCCTGCAGTCCCTGGAGTTCCTTGGCTTGTAGCTGTGTCACTCCAACCTGTCTTCATATGCACATGACCATCTTCCCTCTGTTTTTGTGTCCAAATTCTCAGGCATCAGTCAGTGGATTAAGGCTCACTGTAATCTAGTATGACATCATCTTAACTTCACTACATCTACAAAGATGTTAGTTCCAAAAAAGGTCATCCTCATAGATTCTGGTGGAAGGAATTTTGGGGTGACACTATTTCACCCAGTACAGTACCTTAAAAATTATTTTGGAGACTAAATAAAACAATACATATAAAGTGTTTAAAGAGATGACTGGCACATATTATGCCACATATATGAGGGCTGTCTGGAAAGTATCCAGCCACGTAATATGAAAAATAGAAGCGTTTATGGCTGGTTTTTTCTCAACATCCCTTGTGTGTGTGTGTGTGTGTGTGCACATGCACATATATGTGTGTGTATGTTTATGTAACTATACATACATATGTAACACACAGGGTATGTGTATACAGTAATCCCCACTTACGCACAGGGGATACATTCCAAAGCCACCTGAGGGTGCTTGAAACCATGGCTAGTATTAAATCCTATATATGTTATGTTTTTCTCTTGGACACACATGCCTATGATGAAGTTTAATTTATAAATTAGGCACAGTGAGAGAATGACAATGATAACTAATAATAAAATAGAATTTTATAACAATATGCTATAATAAAAGTTAGACAAATGGGGTCACTCATTTCAAGGGACCTCTTATTGAGTCTTCACATAAGCAGAATGCTTTCTGGCACAACACATAGTTGTGAATCAGAACACACTTCTGTTCATTTCATCCAGACACAAATTTAATGCCTTTTTTCCCTTAACTAAGCACTTAACATGCATTGTGGCCATAACTTTTGCAGTTTGAGGTGCAACAGCAAAACTAACACAATTTTCTTTTACCTTAACAATCTGACAGAAGATATTCTTACTATAGATCTTAGCAACCTCAGCATAATTCTTTTTCTTTACTTACGAAGCTCAGAACCTACACTTTTTCACTCAAAAGAAAAATGTTAAAGCTTTTCTTTGGCATATCCAAATTGCCCGCATCATTACCCTTACACTTTGGGGCCATTATAAAATAAGGATTACTTGAACACAAGCAGTGCAATCTGATCATCGAGATGGCTAAGTGACTAACAGGGCAGCGGCCCATACAACTGGAAAGAGGCTGCGCAAAGGGATGGTTCACATCCAGGTGGGACAGAGCAGGACTGTGTAAGATCTCTTCACATGCCTCGGGATGGAATGCGATTTAAGATTGACAAATTGTTTGTTTTTAAAATTTTTTATTTAATATTAATATTTTCAGACCACAGATGACTATAGTAACTGAAACCAAGAAATAAAACTGTGGATAAAGGGGCAGGGACACACAGTGTCCTAGCAGAAAGAAACAAATTGTTTAAGTGCTCTGAATTTTTTATATTACTAATGTGAATGTTTCCCTTTCAATCCATTTCCAAAAGTATTATCCAATTTCTGTTCCTCATTATCTCACATTTACATTAAGGGCCTGAGCTTATGTATCTATCTTTAGTCTTTTACCCCTCTATTTCATCATAATTTATAATATAATTGCCCCAAACATTCCAAAAGCTGTTTTTATTCTTATATATTAAAACCCACTGTGATTATCTTCGAATCACACGCCAGTCACAGTTATTAGTTAGCCATTCTCGACTGATTCAATACTATCTCTTAATTCCCTTTCAAATCATAACAGTAGCTAACATTTATTATGCATGTAGTAACATATGACAGATGTCATCTGAAGTTCCTTGCATATATTATTTAACTAATCCTCACATTCAGTTAAAAGAGAGGTTTGCCTCTTTCTGCTTCTTAACCTTATTTGCAGGATAAGAAGGTGAGACACAGTGAGTGCCTTGGCCAGGGACATAGAGCTCACAGGTATTAGGGTAAGGATGGAATTCATTACTCTGAGAATTAGAACCATTGACATGAACACTCAGCAATGCTTCAATTGTGATGCTCTCCTATCAGAAACCTGCTTTTCTCAGCCTCTGTCCCTGCACTCAAGCTATTTTTCAAATATCCCCTTATCTTCTCCTACCAAACTCTGAAATTTTCCCATAGAGCAGTTTCAGATTCATATCCCCACCTCATCTCAATGAATGCCTACTGCAATTCCTTTTAAATGGATCAATTTCTAGTTTGTTTGTTTTTTAAATGACAGTGTGTCTTTCCACTGAGATTATAAATGCTTTTGAAGCATATATTTTCTCTATTTTTCCAATTACTCTTATAGTACCTGGCAAAGTTGTGACTACACAGCAGGCTATTAAAGTAATTAATACTTCTGAGGAATATAAATTTGGTATTGGTGAACTATTAAGCCACTCATTAAATTCATACAGAATCCCTCCTAATTCAAATGCACTTAAATTCCAACTCTTTATGATTCTATAACTGGTTTTGAAATGGAAACCTTTAATTACCTAGCAGCTGTTACCTATTAATTGATAGCACCACAGTCCAGTGAATGTAGCTCTGTGAAATTCAAAACCACCTGGGGTTCCTGGATTCAGCATGTACATGAGCTATAGTATACACATTCAGTCTTCGAGATCTCTACTGGGGATGTTGCCTGGAGCTGAAAAGCTCCCCTTTTCTGTAGAAGTCTAAAAGTGGTCCTTTTGACCCTGTGTCTGCTCCATTAAACGTCTTATCTGAGCTACATCTTCCCAGGCCCCCTCCTTCATCTCCCAAGTTAAAGGACAGGACTAATTTATAGCTTAGCTTCAAGGATTTCTGCTGCATATGATAGAGAAGTTAATAAGACAAGTTCTGATAAGCCTGTCATTTCCTTCACCCGGCTCAGGCTTGGTACTGCTCTTGGAAGAGGCAGACAACAGGACACTGTTGAATTTTCACTGGCAATGAACTTTTACCCCCAATTCTTCCTCAAATACAGGATAATGCTTTATATTTGCTTTACAATTCCAAGTATCTAATACACAAGACATCTATAATATATTTGCTGAATCCAACTCTTCCGGAGTGGGCCTAGTCATTCCATGTCAATTATGATACTCCTAGTTTTGTATTCTAGAAATTATTACTCTTGTAGGGAACTTAACAAACATCACACCCTATTATGTTCATTAAAAAATGCCAGTAGGGAACCAGGGTTGGGTACCCACTTGGTTGATATGACCACTGTTCTAAAGGTGGCAGAGCCTTGGTTTCCATACCTAAGGGGGTCAGCTGAGATCCAGTTATTGACTCACATTTTCTAACTGTCAATTTGTACATCTGGTTACAGGGAAGTTAGGGAGAAAGAATGAGGCTGACTTCAGCAGGAATTTATATCCACCATTAGGGAAACAGTGCCAGAGCATGTGGGCCATCTGCATAAACACAGTGTGAATTACAGGATAGTAGTGAAAAAATAATGATTGGCTCTGTTTTCATTTACACTCTAGATACTAAAATATAAATAAATAATTTATTAATAACTTACTTGTTTTTATACATGGTAATCAACTACTTAAGAAATTTAACTTCTGTGCCAAGCTAATGAATGCAAAGAAAGGTTTGGTCTAAGTATCACAAACTCTAAGTTAACAGGCAGTCTTATTAAATGTTTCATGTATAAAACACTTAGGGAATACATGAAATTTATTCTTTGACCTAAGGCTACATATTTAAGGGTGGGGGGTGGTAGGGAAAAGAAAATGATTGGTCCTAATGATTTATTTATGAAATTATAAGTGAGAAGATGTTCAACCTAACAATAGATCATTTAATGTATATTGGCATCCACTACACTCTGGATATCTTCTTAGAGGGCTCTGGATAACGTACAAAGAGTTGATACCTCCTATAAACTATTCCAGGGAGGTACAGTCAGCAACACTTGACAAATGTGTACTTAAATCAACACAACATCAAGATTTCTGGGCCATAAGATCAAAGGAGTGACAACGACATTAAATGAAATAGATACTAGAAGAAAACATTTTGGTTTGGGAGGAAATGGAAATAGATATTCAGTTTTGAACATAATAAGTTAGAAATGTAAAACTATTACAAAGTTGGGGTCTAGAGCTCAGGAGAAAGGTCCGAATATGATTTGGGAATCCCTTGAGTGAATGGAGGTGAATGCAATGGGAAAAGGTGAGGCATTCCAGAGAGGATGGGTAGAAAGGGAAGAGTTAGGGGATGAGCCTTAGACCACCAACTTCAGTCCTCAGCCCCCCAAGGAAACCGGGCCCCAAGGTCAGAGAATTAGGAAAAGCAAACAGTCTGATATTAGTGTGATTTGCTATTTTTATTTTTTTTCCTAAGATATTACTTCCAATTTTAGGTTAAAATGGAGATATAAATGAAGTTTGATACCAGAGGTCTATAACTAAACTTGTAAGCTCTTTGTGTGGCTGACATAGTAAATATTTGGTATAGAAATTAACAAGTAAATGCTCTTAAGTTGTAAAATAAAAAAAGGTGTGGGGGTGGGGGCGAGTTATTGATCAGGAAAAGAGAAGGGAAAACACCAGAGCATAAAGAATATCAGTCCCTGCCTTTGGCCATTCCCTTGACAGTGGGAAAAGAGCTTAACATGACAAGAGGAAGAATTCTAAATGGCAGTAGAGGCAAATCACTTGAGGAGTTGATGGTTTGGTTCCTTTACCACTGGAAATCAGCTTGAGAAGTAACATGTTAAATGCTGCTAGAACAAAAGAAAAATAATTTAATTTACAAAATTAAGGAGCCGGGAGAAAACTTTTGGAAGTGAAGGATAAGTTACAGCCTTGACTCTGGTGATCGTTTCATAGGTGTATGCTTATCTCCAAATTCATCAAGTAGTATACATTAAATAGGTACAGCTGTTTGTATGTCAGTCATATCTCGAAAAAGAGAAATCAGAGAGACGATACGGTGTTGTAGACAAAAACATGGTTTCCAAACTCAGGTGGACCAGAGAGAGTACCTGTAATTAGTTCTTCTAAGGCTCAATATCTTCACCCCTATAATGGGAAGAACATCCTACCTATTGCATGTGGTCACCAGGAGAATTAAGTGATTAAAATCAAGTAAGGTACAGACTGTGCTGTGTATGCCTACAAAGTGATAGTTAATAAAAGCGTAATGAAGTCACTCCATTGCCATCAATATTAATTTAATAAAAACATTTTGTGGATTAATTAGCAAAAACTGATTAATATTTAGGAGTAGCAATTCTAAGAGAGAAAATTGCATTCCCATTTAAATTTTTATTTTTTAATCAATGTAACGGTTAAATGTGCCTACATTCTAACTTAGATTTGTTCCAACCTTGGACAAATCTCTTCACTTTTTCACTTAACACCACTGGTAGGTCCTGGGATGGGCAGTACCATGCCGTGAACCTGACTGGCAATGTCCACATCCCTCCATGTGCTTATTACTTCACAGAGAAGACGATGATTAAATGAAGAGCTACAAGTGAAAAGAGAATAATAAAATGATAGGTAAAGAGCGCTCTGGAACAGTGTTCCAGACGATGTGATACATTGGTGCATCTCAGTTCTGTCACGTGTAAAATACGAGAATTGGACGAATGGATGATGTTAGGCACTTTCATGCTCAGAGTCTCTACCACTGTCATTGCATAAAAAAAAAATATCTCAGAACTTCTGAGTATTCAAGTTTGAGTAACAAGCCCACACAAAACCAAGAAAAGAACTATTAATATTATACGTTAGTCTTCTCCTCATACTTATTATTACATATATAATGTGCTGTCAGTTTTCTTAGACATAGAATCACAATCTCTATTTGAAAGCTTTGGGAACTTGTATGTTACTAAATTTATTATTTCTCCAAATTGAGCAGGTTAAAATACATAAATAGCTCAGAAAGAGTTCTGTCACTAAATGAACTACAAAACAAACAAACAAAAACCTTGTTTTTCAGAGATTTTGACTTGGAAATGTGGTACATAGACTATGGGTCTATACTTTTTGCATGTGTGTTTTAGACTAATACAACCACTGGTTTGAGAGCAGTCATGATAAATCAATTTATATTTGCTTCCTTGAAGACTTCCATATTTATATCTATAGCTGGAAAGTTACTCTCACATTATAACTTTGGAATGTAGAGTCTAAAAACAAAAACAGAAAAATATATACACAAGAATACATGGAAGATAAAAAGTTTAATATTTTTGTAAAAACAATTAAAATTTGAATTGAGTATTCTTAATAAAATCTCATACTACAACCCAACCAATTTAAAGAGATAAACCAATTGACTCTTTATCCTGAATTTTGAAGAAAGTGACTTTACCACTATATCTATTGATGAATGATATAATAAAGAATGTTGCAAGACATTCTCATCTTCAAAGGATATAATTTCATTAACTATTCCAATAAATAATTTACAAGGAAATAACTTGCTTTTCAGACAGGTAATTATTAAAAAAATCATATACAACAATTTTACCTAACTTTTGCTTTTTCTTTTCATCTTTACTAGAGACTTGGGATTTTTAACTATGTTCATCGAAAAGATGAATATTTCACATAGTTAAAAGAAAGTCCCTAATACATAAAAGAAATTCTACCCCAACCAGAAAAACAACAGAAAACACGAGAAATACATCAGGAAACTTTTTTCTTTATGTCTATACCTTCTTTGTCATCGTGGTGGATAATGGCATCCTGTATCATGTCAGCAAGGTTAAAATGAACTTTCTGATTCTTCCCATGCTTCAGTTTTTTCAGGAATCCTTCCTGCTTCTGAAAAGCCTTTTCTCTCTCATAGTAGGCTTTGATCTGTTCACAGCGCATGCGTTTCACCAGCCTCTGCCTTTGGCCAAGGGGAAGGGTCTCCAGCAAGCACTGGTCAATTTCCATTTCATGGGATCGGAAAACATTACATAACTGAAAGCAACCTGAAAGAAACACAATGGGAAAGCCATGAGACTCATTATTACAGTGAATATAGTAGCACTCCAGAACAAACTTGATTTGTTATTACCCATCACACAGGTCAGAAGTTCATTCATTCCTCTTTGTGTTTCACATACAAATGCAAAGCCCTATTTAAAGATTGGTATAAAAGCAAAGAGAGTTGATATTCGACTCAAGATTGCATGATATTAAAACAAATAATAGAATTAGGTAGAGATGTATGGTTTTGCTTAACATCTAACAATCCATGTTTTCTTATTCTTTAAATCTACAACTAAGTCCTAAAAGTATTACTACTGCCTTACAATCTTATGTCTAATTTAAAACTGACTAAACTTTACCTGTTAAATTTTGGCAAAAAGTCATTCCAAGTTTTCAGCACACTCTAATCAAATTGGTTTTGCCTATCCTGATAACTGTGCTAATTTAATGTAATGAAATATATGTAGGCTACCAATTGTTTATATAAAACATAGGTATGCTATCAATTGTTTATATGGCACAATAATCACTGTTCACAAATTTATTGCTAAACATATTTCCCAATAATCGTAACATTCATTTCTGAGAGACCTAACAATGGTTAAGTACAAAGATTGAGCAATGGAATAAAGATTTTACTCCTGGCAATTCAAAATCATGAATAGAATTATTGCTGTTGTGGTCTTTGTCTTACTAACATAGTGATTAACAAACTGAGTTCTCTGCCCTGAAACTAAGAATATTCACTTTCTTCAAGATGCTATTTCCTGTAAACATCATTCAAAACACTTGGAATGGAATTGTACTAACTCATATATGTATTTACCACTTGGTTAAAATTTTACTATCGCCAGTAAATTAATGTTAGAGCACTGAAAATTCTAGAATCTGGTTGACAAATACACGTTCAGATAAGTGTTTATATGTCCTTCTCTTAAGATACAATGTGAGTCTCAAACAAGTGAAAGTAACTAACCATGCATGAAGATGTGCTTCATCATATGCCATATCTGGAAAGATCATGCAGTAGGGTAGTGCTACTTTATCTTTGGAAAAGTGCCCTATTCCTTTGAAAGGACAGCAAGTTGTGACAACACTATTTCCCTTTCTGTTTCACTTAATGCTTTGCAAGGTGTTATTCTCACACCCACCAGGCATGACCATCTCTATCTTGCAAGTAAAGAAAACTAAGCTGAGAGAGGCTGTGACTTGTTCAAGAGGTAAGAGATGATTTTATGACAATCATAAATGCTCCATAACGTATAAGGGAAAAAAAACCCAGAGAGACAGATGGTGATTCTCCACAGCCATATATATATATATATGTAGGAAAAGAAGCAGGGTTGGGAAATTTTGTTTTGGCTGTTTATTAGTATTTGGCAATATTTTAGAATTATATGTTTTCTTAAAACTCTTCATAAGAATTTGTAAGAACGAAGTTAGAAGTGTCAAATAACCACACATAAAATGTTCCCTTTCCAATAACCTAAACACAGAGACATCAGTGGTTCTGATATAATGAAGAATTTGATAAAATTTGATAAAAGCCCTGATTATCACTGTCACAGACTGTGAGAGCTCATTAATAATGGATAGGAATATCTTCTGCTTTCACATCTGTTTAGGAAACAGTACCAAGTTTGAAGCATTGATGGACTGTCAGGACACATTCACTGCCGTGACTTCCCTGGTGTGTCAGTAAGTGCCCAGGAAATCTTTGAAACCAGTGAAAAACTTAAAGAAGTAAAACCAATGACAATGCAGAGTGTCATGGACTGATTAGCATGCAGTTTAACATGGAGGATAATCTAATAAATCTAATACACACAACAGTCCTCTAGTTTTAATAAAGGTCTTAAATAATGTTTAAGGAGTACGTGATGCCAACTCATGATTCATTGAACAATCCCCTCAGGCTGTCAAAAAGGAGTGCTGAGAGTTGTTTGCAAATTAATTCTTTTATGATTTGGAAAACCAGAAGCCAAGGATGTTAATTTTTAAATCTATGCATATATAAAAGATAGAATTTAATATATTTTCTTGTTAAATAATTCCCCTTAGTCTGATTTTAAATGGTCTAAATGCTAATTTTATTTCATACTCTGAAAATATACTGGGTACTGAAACTTTTTTTTTTTTTTTGTCTAATTATGGGTTTGTATACCTGCTGCTATCAGTCTATAAGACAGTCACTAAAATTAACAGCTATGGAAATGTAGTACTGAGGCCATCTGCTCAAAACTTATTGAACTTCATTATTAGGACACTAAAAACAAGAGTAATTAATACCTCAGGCAGGGAGGGGGTTAAGGCTGAAAGAGGAAGGACATGAGTCTGAACTGGGCAAGACTGGTCTGTACCTCTGGGTGCTGGCAGGCACTTGTTTTCAGCTGTTGCACCCAATTTTCAAGAAAGAAATTTTTTTTTCAAGAATTAATGGATGATTTATACAATTGACTAGGTCTTAGTCCACAAAGCAAAGCAAATTCAACAAGTGCTAAAGAATTGAAATTGCACAGGCTTCTTTTTAAACACAATACATACCAACTACAAAAGTGAAACCACACCTGCCAATATATTTAGAAACTTAAAAAACTAATTCTAAATAAGCACAGTTTGAGGAAGAAAACAATAGAAATAATAAATTTTTAGGACTAAGCACTGATGAAAGAAAGTCCACATCAAAATTTCATGTATGAAACTAAAACAGTTCATCAAAATAAATGCATAGCTTTCAATATAAATATTAGAAAGAACTATGAGGAAAAAACAACTACAACCAATGAGCAAAGTATCTGATTCATAGGCAAAAAAAAAAGAAAAAGAAAGTAAGTTTAAAAGAAAATAAAAGAATAAAATGAGGGTACTAATTAATAGAAATGAGGAAATACCAAAGATAAAGAAAATTGTGAAGAATGAACCATATCTAGACAAATATAAAATTCAAAGAGACTCAGGAAGAAATAGAAAATTGAGTACATTTATAACTATTAAATTAAATTGTAATTCTAATCATGAAAGACAAAACCAAAAACTAAACAGACAAAAACATGACTCAGATAACTTTACAGGCCTTTAAGGAGTAGATAGCCTGCACTTTCCTCCAATTCTTCTGGAGTGTAAAATATGATAAAAATTATCTCAACTCATTTTTGGAGACTGGCATAAACTTGATATCAAAAGCAAATGAGAGAGGGAGAGGGCAAGATGGCGACTGGGGAGGAGGTACCTAAAGCCTCCCCCCAAAAACACAATAGAATGGCCATCCAGGAGCCAAGAAAGAGGACCCTGATTGACACAGCAACAGCTGAGAAATCCATGCATCGCAAGAAAACACCTGAAGGTTGGAGAGAAAGGGGAGAGCAGGAAGGAGGGGAGGGAGCAGAGATGGATCATGACAGGACCCCATCGCTGCTGACTATCTGGGAGCAGCACAGTGAAAAGGAGGCGGGAGGCCAAGAGGCAACAAAAGTAAAAGCCAGCTGGAATGGCAGAATGGTGGGAGATCATGGGGAGCTGTGCCTTAGAGCAGCATGTTGGGGACAGAGCTTAGAGGCCAGCCTCTGAAGCGCTAGAGTAGCAAGAGGGCTGAGTGAGGACTCTGAATAGCCTCAGGCCAACGTGGGGCCCCAGGGACAGCACCTCACCTTCCGGCACCACCAAGGCCCACAGTACAGGCGCAGGTGGCTCCTCCACAAGGTCGTGGTTCCTGGCTTACCACGGAGCAAGCTGGTTGCCTTCACATGACCCGTGACATCAGGCCCTGACATGGTGTGCACCTGCAGACTCTGCCCAGAAGGGCTGGACACTGGAGCAGGCCCTGAAAGCAAGGCAGATTTGATAGCATTCACTTCAGCCTGCAAGAAAGGCCTTGGCCAGCATCCCCAGCTTCCCCAGCAAAGGGCAGTGGATGGAGCTGCCCCAGCACATATTTTGGTGGCCGCTCCCCTCTCCTACAGCCTCCCCAAAAACAGCAGGGAGTGGAGGAACAGCAAATGGACACGTCCTGCCCTCTAAAGCAGCCAGAGACTAGAAATAAGACCTAAACACCACTCCTCTCTCCCAAAACTTGGCCCCCAGTGCCACATAGTGTTTGGCCTCCAGCAAGACACCACAAAAATACTAATCAGAGGAAAGAGATCTTGGGCTCTGCTGAATTTAAAACCCTCATGCCAAAGAAGAAGAACCCAGCAGACAGTATGAACCTTAGGATCTAAAGCTGCTTAGAAAGAAGATGAAAAATGTCCAGAAAAGGATCTCATAGACCTAGAAATTTCTGAACTAAGAGACAGAATTTAAAGTAGCCATTCAAAAGGCTCTGAGAGAAATGAAAACATACTGGCAGAACACCATAGCTGAGATGAACAACCTAAGAAAGGAACTCCATGAACAAAAGGAATAATTTAACAAAGAAATACAAAACACACGGAACAAAGAGATGGAAATTCGAGAGATAAATAATACAATAAAAGAAGTGAGAAACAAAATAACTGCAGTAGGAAACAGGGCCAACCAGATGGAGGAAAGAATTAGTGATATTGAAGATCAGAACACAGAAACATCTCAAAAAGAGGAAGAGAGGGAATATGGAACCAAAAGGATTGAAAGAACTCTGCAAGAACTATCTGACTCCATGAGACAAAACAACATCAGGATAATAGAATTAGAAGAAGGAACAGAGCACTCTACAAAGAACATACTCAAACAAATAGTAGACGAGAATTCTCCAACCTATGGAAAGATCTGGAACCCCAAATTCAAGAAGAAAACAGGTCACCTAGACACCTGGTCCCTAGCAGATCCTCTCCAAGACACATGGTACTAAAGATGTAAAAAACTAAAGACAAAGAGACAATTCTCAAGGCATCCTGGGAAAAAAGAATTATAACTTTTAGAGGAAAACTCATCAGGGTGGCATCAGACTTCTGAGCAGAAACTCTACAAGCCAGGAGGCAGTGGAATCAAATATTCAAAATTTTAAAAGAGAGAAACTTTTAGCCAAGAATAAATTATCCAGCAAAATTATCTTTCAGGTATGAAGGAGGAATAAAGACGTCCTCAGACACACAGAAACTGAGGGAATTTGCCAGCACAAGGCTGGCACTTCTAGAAATACTGAAGAAGGTTCTACGACCTGACATAAGACATCAGGACAAATGGAATAGAGTTGGGGCAACAAGAAAGAAACAAAAATAAAACAAAACAACAACAAAAAAAGTAATGGCCACAGGAAATCTTCACATATTAATCATCACTCTAAATGTTAATGGGCTAAACTCACCAATAAAAGGGACACAGAGTAGCAGACTAGATTAAAAAACAAGACCCATCCATATGGTGCCTCCAAGAGACACACCTCAGTCATAAGGAAAAATACACTCAGAGTGAAAGGATGGGAAACAATGCTCCAAGCAAATAGCATCCAGAGAAAAGCAGGAGTCGCTATACTGATAGCTGATGAAAAAAGATAGTAAAAGACAAAGATGGACATTACATAATGATAAAAGGCACAACATAACAACAAGATTTGACACTATTTAATATATATGCTCTCAACCAGCGAGCACCAAAATATACAAAGCAACAGTAATACTAACAGATATGAAAGGAGAAACTCACAAAAGCACAATCATTGTGGGAGACTTAAACACCCTGTTAACAGCCATGGACAGAATATCCAAACAGAAAACAAATAAGGAAAGATCAGCTCTAAATAAAACATTACAGAAATTAGACATAATTGACATTTACAGGACACTTCATCCAGCAAAAAGAGACTATACCTTCTTTTCTAGTGCACATGGAACATTCTCAAGGATAGACCACATGCTAGGACACAAAAGTAGCCTCAGCAAATTCAAGTAATCATAGGCAAGTGTATTCTCAGACCACAAAGCTTTGAAATTAGAGATCAAATGTAAAAGGAAAACAGGAAAAAACCACATATACATGGAGATTAAACAACAGCTTATTTAAGAAGGACTGGATAAAAGAACAAATAAAAGATGAGATTGAAAAATACATAGAAACTAATGACAAAGAAAATACAACATATCAAAATTATTGGGACACAGTAAAAGCAGTAGTAAGAGGGAAATTTATATCATTACAGGGTTATCTTAAGAAACAAGAAAAATTCCGCATATGAGTGAAATCGTGCAGTTCTTTGTTTTTTCTGTCTGGCTTATTTCACTTAGCATGATGCGCAAAGAAAAAAAGAAATGAACAAACAAATAACCCATGGACACAATCAATAGTTTAATGTTTATTTGGGGACGAGTGGGTTAGGGAGGGGAGAAAGGGAGAGGAGGGGGGAAGCTAAATATAAGGTGATGGAAAGAGAAGTCACATTAGGTGGTGAACATATTATACATCAAGTTGAAAATGCACTGTAGAATTGTATGCCTGAAACCTATGTAATCCTTGTTAACAGATGTCACCCCAATAAGTCTAACAATAAAAATGAATTTAAAAAAAAAAAAGAAACAAGAAAAAATCGAAAGTAACTACCTTAGCATCTCATCTTAAAGAACTAGAAAAAGAAGAGCAAATAAAACCCAAAGTCAGCAGAAGAAAAGAAATAATAAAAACTAAAGCAGAGCTAAACCAATTAGAGAACAGAAGGACAACAGAAAAAATTAGTATTACAAAGAGCTAGTTCTTTGAGAAAGTAAACAAAATTGACAACCCTCTGGCTAGACTAACCAAAGGACAAAAGGAAAGGACACAAATATCCAAAATTAGAAATGAAGGGGAGAAATTACCACTGATACCACAGAAATACCAAGGATTATAAGAAAATATTATGAAGGGCTTTATGCCATAAAATTAAACAACCTAGAAGAAATGAACAAGTTTCTAGAAACTTATAGTCTACCCAGACTGAACCAAGACGAACTGGATAATCTAAATAGACCAATCAATAGCCAAGAGATTAAAATCACTATCCATAATCTCCCTAGAGGCAAAAGCCTCAGACCAGATGGTTTCACCAATGAGTTCTACCAAGCATTCAAAGAAGAATTAATGCCTATCCTCCACAGACTCTTCCAAAAAACTGAAGAGGAAACAGTACTTCCTAACTCATTCTATGAGGCCAAAATTACCCTAATACCAAAGCCTGATAAAGACAACACACAAAAAGGAAAACTATAGGCCAATATCACTGATGAACACAGATGCAAAAATCTTAAACTAAATAGTAGCAAATAGAATACAATGCATCAAAAAGATTATATATCATGATTAAGTAGGATTCATTGCAGGAGCACAAGGATGGTTCAACACATGAAAATCAATCAACGTGATACGTAAGGTCATATCAATTGATGCAGAAAAAGCATTTGACAAAATACAACATCCATTCATGATCAAAACACTGAATAAAACAGGTACGGAAAGAAAGTATCTCACCATAATAAAGGCCATATATGAAAAACCCTTGGCTAACATCATACTGAATGGGGAAAAGCTGAAGCCTATTCCCCTAAAATCAGGAACAAGACAGGGATGCCCGCTGTCACCACTGTTATTCCATAAAGTACTGGAAGTTCTAGCCACAGCAATCAGGCACCAGAAAGGAATAAAATGGATCCAAATTGGGAAAGAAGAGGTCAAATTGTCACTATTTGCAGATGACATGATCATTTATATAGAAAATTCCAAAGATTCTACCAGGAAACTATTAGAAACAATAAATGAATACAGTAAAGTCACAGGATACAAAGTCAATGTACGAAAATCAACAGCATTCCTATATACAAAGAACAAATCTTCAGAAAAGGAAATGAGGGATTCAATTCCTTTTGCTATCACAACAAAAAGAATGAAATATCTGAGAATTAACTTAACAAAGAATGTGACAAACTTAGACACAGAAAACTTTATGACACTTGTGAAAGAAATTGAAGCAGACACAAAGAAATGGAAAAAATATTCCCTATTCAGAGATAGGAAGACTTAACATTGTTAAAATGGCCATTCTGCCCAAAGCAATCTACAGATTTAATGCAATATCTATCAAAATTCCACAATCATACTTTCACAAAGTAGTTAAAAGAATGATTAAATTTATATGGAACCATAAAAACCTCAAATTGTCAAAGCAATACTACATAAAAAGAATAAGGCTGGTGGTATTACACTCCCCGACTTCAATTTATATTACAAAGCATCAATAATTAAAACAGCTTGGTATTGGCAGAAAAACAGAAACACAGACCAATGGAACAAAACTGAAAACCCAGATATAAAGCCACAAATTTATGGACAGATAACTTTTGATAAAGGAGCAAAAATTATGCAATGGGGAGAGGACAGCCTCTTCAGTAGGTGGTGCTGGGAAAGCTGGAAAAACATGTGCAAAAGAATGAATCAGAGCTGTGAACTCTCACCATACACAAAAATTAACTCAAAATGGATTAAAGCCCTTCATATAAGATTGGCAACAATAAACTGTATAAGAAAAAACACAGATACTAAACTTATAGACCTAGAGCTCAAGGAAGGCTTCATGAACTCGCCATCAATGGCAAGGGGAATAAAAGTGAAAATAAATTAATGGAACTATATCAAACTAAAAAGCTTCTGCACAGCAAAAGAAACCATCAACAAAGCAATGAGACAACCAACTGAGTGGGAGAAAATATTTGCAAATTACCCATCAGATAAGGCTGTAATATCTAAAATATATAAAGAACTAATACAACTTAAAAGCAAAAAAACAAACAACCCAATTAAAAAATGGGCCAAAGAACTAAACAGACACCTCTCCCACAAAAATATACAAATGGCCAGCAGACATATGAAAAAATGCTCATCCTCATTAGCTATCAGGGAAATGCAAACCAAAACCACAATGAGATACCACCTCACACCTGTGAGAATGGCTATTATCAACAAGACAAGGAATAACAAGTGCCAGTGAGGATGTGGAGACAAAGGAACTCTGGTACACTGCTGGTGGAAATGCAAATTGGTACAACCACTGTGGAAGACAGTGTGGAGAGTCCTCAGAAAATTGGGAATGGAGTTACCATATGACCCCACAATCCCCATTCTTGGGATCTACCTAAAAAACTTGAAAACCTTAACCTGCAAAGACTTATGTACCCCAATGTTCATTGCTGTTCACAATGGCCAAAACATTGAAACAACCAAAGTTCCCTGCAACAGATGACTGGATAAAAAAGCAGTGGTACATATACACAATGAAATATTACTCAGCTATAAGAAAAGATGAAATGTTGCCATTTACAACAAGATGGATGGACCTGGAAATCATCATGCTAAGCGAAATAAGCCAGACAGAAAAAAACAAAAACTGTATGATTTCACTCATATGCTGAATATAAAACTGAAAGCAACAAAGAAAAAAAATGAACAACCAACCAACCCATGGACACAATCAATAGTTTAATGTTTACTTAGGGACAAGGGGGGGGATGGGTGAAGGGGGAGGGAGGGAGAAAGGAGGGAGGGGGAGCTAAATATAAGGTGATGGAAAGAGAACTCACACTGGGGGATGAACTTATTATACAACAAGTTGATGATGCACTGTAGAATTGTACACTTGGAATCTATGTAATTCTTGCTAACCAATGTCACCCCAATAAGTCTAACAGTAAAATAAATAAATAAATAAAAAGCAAATGAGGACTTCACAAAAAAGTGAGTTACAGATAAATTTCATTTATAACTAACTATACATGCAAACAGCCTACATGAATATTAGCAAAATGAACCCAGAAGTGTGCAATTTGTCCATAGGATGGAAATGTGGCTGACTTTAGAACACCTATGGATGTATGCCACTACTTTAAATTCTGTTCCAAATTTAATAAAGACAGGCATCTATACTATGGCAAAATGAAAGATTTAGTAAACATAGGAAAATGAAAAGAAATATAGACCATAAAATGTGGGTAGGAGAGGAAAAAAGTTAGTTAACACTATACTGTAAATATTATTATCAATATAGAAAAACAAAATACTCTGTCTCAGCTATTGGAACTGATAGTACAGAATTTGGCCAACACAAGTCAGTATACACAATATACAGAAGAAAGCTATCTTTCAAACCTAACAATAGATGCATTTCTATACATTTCACTGATGTATAGAAAAAATTAAAGATACTATTTCACACTCTGACGGACAAAGATAAGTGTTGTAAACTGAAAAAGCCTAGTTAAATTTAAAATGCTCTTTCTTAAAGCCAATATATGTACTCTAGAAACCTTTTGAAATATATTGCAGATAAAAATAAACAAATACAAAATTATCTAGTATGCAATAGAAAAGATTGGAAGTAACAAAAACCAACTTTGTAAACAAGCCACTCCTTTATTTTTGGAGGAAAGAAGTCTATTTCACCACTTTTATCTTCAATATTTTCTATTTGTGATACTGGTAGAATAAGAGACAGTTAGATCAGTGGAAAGAATAGAAAACCTAGAAGCAATTCCAAACAACTGCAGTCAACTGGTTTGTGACAAGCGCAAAAGCAAGTCAATGAGAATAGAATGTTCAACAAATGATGCCGGAGCAGTGGGGCATCCATAAGGAAAAACAAACAAAAAAGAATAACCTGAATTTCATGCCTTTTACAAAGATGAACCCAAAATTAATCATAGACTTAAATGTAAAGCATAAAACTGTAACACTTTTAGAACATAGGTGAAAATCTTTTGAGACGTAACATTTTTAGGCTTGACACCGAAACGTGGTTCACAAAAGATAAACAATTGGTAAACTGGACTACGATCTTTGCTATGTAAAAGGTCCCATTAAGAAGATAAAAAGAAAAGCTTCAAACTGGGAAAAAAGTTCTTGCAAACCACATATCTGACAAAAGAATCACAACTAGAATATACAAGGAACTCAAAACTCAATAGGAAAAAACCCAACAATTCAAGGTGAAAAAAGACACGAAGAGACATTTCACTGAAGTATATGGAATGACAAATATGCACATGGGAAAATGTTCAACATCACTGGCCATTAGAGATATGGAAATTAAAAGCATGATGATGTATCACCACACTATTAAGAAGAGCTAAAATAAAAAGAAATCTTTTGACAATATCAAATATTGGTGAGCATGTAGAGAAACTGGATCTCTCAACATTGCCAGTGGGAATATAAAATAACATAGTCATTCTGGAAAACAGTTTGCCAGTTTCTTTAAGTAACTACACTATGTAGCAATCTTTCTAGATGAGACTATGAGTACGTGGCTCATCAAGACCATTCAGGATGGTTTCTCACGCTGAGGCTAAGGTAATTTGCAAATTTCACATGCAAGTCTAAGGGTTCCCTCCATATGTAGGCATATCAGAGGGATCTGTCTTGGAATGTCCTTAGCCTACTGTCTGGTGCTGAAAAACTGTCACCATGAAGTGTCAATGAGGGAAAATAACAAGAAAATTAGGGTAAAGTGCCTGTTTTGTTTGGCTGATTTTTCTTAAATTGGACAGTGGTGGAAATGTTTTTGTCCTTTATGAGTAGACCTCAAAAGGTTGAGAATGGAGTGGATTCTCATGAAAGGTTCAACCCATTCTGGACAAGAATAGAAGTAAAAAGCTTATTGCCCTATTTATCTAAAGGAAGTGAATCACAGAACGAAATATTACAATTTTCCTATGAAAGAAATGAATATGTACTTTATCATTTATAAGCAAAAATATATATTTATTTGAATGTATTTCAATTCTATTGGCTTATGTTTGCAATTTAGGGGATATTTTCTATCACAGAACTCAAATTTCTGTATATTAGGTAGATACTCCCAATACCCTGACCAGATCCCCTTTACTGGATGGTTTAGCCACCCTAACTGCTTGGACTATTGGCTTGAAAGGACCCAAAGCTATCTCCATCCTCTGGAGAATTCCCTGTCTGGCTCAGTCTGGAGTGGAAGACTCTATCCACATCCCATAAGCCATAGTCACTGAGTGACCTACACAGAGATATAAAACATGTCCCTTTGACTCAATAGAAACAACTCTATGGTGTGATTTATACCCCAGAGCAATGTAAGGTGGTGTAGACTTCAACCAAGACCACACTGTTTCTCTGCTCTTTTCTGTTCTACGCCCTGCTTCTTTCCCACCTTCATGTTTTCCCTGGTGAACATTCCCTCAAGACATTATCGTGTGCTCCTGAATCTCCTCTCAGATTCTGTTTCCAGGGAATAATTTATGCCACATAAGATTATACACATTTACTTTAATTTTCTATTAATTATCATGATTTACAATAAAGAATTTTTTTATAGATGTAGTTTATACAGATTGAACATAGCTAATGACAGAGGTTTTCAAGAACAGAAATAATAACTGCACAAAAAATACTAAGACACACATGCAGTTAGAATGAAGTTCAATCCTTAAACTATATATAAAAATTAACTGAAAATGGTTTAAAGACCTAAACATAAGACCTAAAACTATAAAACTTTCAGAAGAAAACATAGAAGCTTTATGACATTGGACTTGACAATAATTCCTTGGATATGACACCAAAAACACAGGCTAAAAAAGCAAAAGTAGACAAAGTAGACCAAATGGAAAACTTCTGTGCATCAAAGAACACAATCAACAGAGTGAAAAGGCAACCTATTGAATGAGAGAAAATATTTGTAAATCATATATTTGATAAGTGCTTGGTTAATCTCCAGAATATAAAAAAGTCTTACAACTCAACAGTAAAAATACCAAATAACCAAATTTTAAAATGGGCAAAAGACTTGAATAGATGTTTCTCTAAAAATGATATACAAATGCCAACAAGTACATTAAAAAAAAAAGCTCAAATCACTAATCATCAGCAGAATGCAAATCAAAATCACAATAAACCATCAGTTTACACCCATTAGAATAGCATTACCAAAGCAAACAAAACAAAACAAAACAAAACTCAGATAATAAGTGTTGTGAATCTTTTGCTTTGTTGGGCTTGTAAAGTGGTGCAAACACTATACCACTATGGAAAACAGGATTGCACAAAAAGTTAAAAACATAACTACCATAGAACTCAGCAATCCCACTTCTGAGTATCTTTCCAAAAGAATTGAACCCAGGATCTTAAAGAGATGTTGAACCATCTATGCTCATTGCAGCATAGTTCACAGTGGCCAAGAGGTGGAGGCAACCTAAATGCTACCAATGAATGACTGGATTAACAAATGTGTTATATACATACAATGGAATATTATTCAGCCTTGAAAAGGAAGGACATCCTACCATGTGCTATAACATGGATGAACGATAAGGACATGCTCAATGAAATAAACCAGTAACAAAAAGACACATACTGTATGATTTCACTTGTATGAGGTGGCTAAAGTACCAAAATTCATAGAAAAACTTCAGAATGGAGGAAACTAGAGGTTGGAAAGACTGAGAAAGAGGGAGTTGTTTAATGAGTACAGAGAATCACACTTTTATTTATTTTTTTAATTCATTTTTATTGTTAGACTTATTGGGGTGACATCTGTTAGCAAGGATTACATAGGTTTCAGGCATACAATTCTACAGTGCATTGTCAACTTGTTGTATAATAAGTTCACCACCCAGTGTGACTTCTCTCTCCATCACCTTATAGCTTCCCCTCCCTCCTCTCCCACCCCCTCCCCTTTCTCCCCTCCTTAACCCACTCATCCCCAAATAAACATTAAACTATAGATTGTATCCATGGGTTGTTTGTTTATTTGTTCATTTCTTTTCTCTTTGTCGCTTTCAGTTTTATATTCCGCATATGAGTGAAGTCACACAGTTCTTTGTTTTTTCTATCTAGCTTATCTTACTAAGCATGAGGATTTCCAGGTCCATCCATTTTGTTGCAAATGGCAATATTTCATCTTTTCTTATAGCTGAGTAATATTCCATTGTGTATATGTACCACAGCTTCTTTATCCAGTCATCTGTTGCAGGACACTTTAGTTATTTCCATTTCTTGGCCACTATGAACAGCGCTGCAATGAAAATTGGGGTACGTAAGTCTTTGCGGACAAAGGTTTTCAGGTTTTTTGGGTAGATCCCCAGAAGGGGAATTGCTGGGTCAAATGATAGCTCCATTCCCAATTTTCTGATGAACCTCCACACTGTCCTCCATAGCGGTTGTACCAATTTGCACTCCCACCAGCAGTGTGCAAGAGTCCCTTTTTCTCCACATCCTCTCCAGCACTTGTTATTCCTTGTCTTGTTGATAATAGCCATTCTCACAGGTGTGAGGTGGTATCTCATTGTGGTTTTGATTTGCATTTCCCTGATAGCTAATGAGGATGAGCATTTTTTCATATGTCTGCTGGCCATTTGTATTTCTTCGTGGGAGAAGTGTCTGTTTAGTTATGCCCACATTTTAATTGGGTTGTTTGTTATTTTGTTGTTAAGTCTTATTAGTTCTTTATATATTTTAGATATTACAGCCTTATCTGATGGGTAATTTGCAAATATTTTCTCCCATTCAGTTGGCTGTCTCTTTGCCTTCTTGATGGTTTCTTTTGCTGTGCAGAAGCTTTTTAGTTTGATATAGTCCCATTCATTTATTTTTGCTTTTACTTCCTTTGCCTTTGAGGTCAGGTTCATGAAGTCTTCCTTGAGTCCTAGGTCTATATGTTTAGTACCAATGTTTTCTTCTATACAGTTTATTGTTGCAGGTCTTATATGAAGGTCTTTAATCCATTTCGAGTTAATTTTTGTATATGGAGAGAGTTCACAGCTCAAGTTCATTCTTTTGCAAATGTTTTCCCAGTTTTCCCAGCACCGCCTACTAAAGAGGCTGTCTTTTCCCAATTGCACGTTTTTGCCCCTTTATCGAAAGTTATTTGTCCATAAATTTGTGGTTTTATTTCTGGTTTTTCACTTGTATTCCATTGGTCTGTATTTCTGTTCTTCTGCCAGTACCAAGCTGTTTTGACTATTGATGCTTTGTAATAGAAATTGAAGTCAGGGAATGTAATGCCACCAGCCTTATTCTTTGTATGTAGTATTGCTTTGGCAATTTGAGGTCTTTAATGGTTCCATATAAATTTACTAATTCTTTTATCTATTTCACGAAAGTATGATTGTGGGATTTTGATGGATATTGCATTAAATCTGTAGATTGCTTTGGGCAGAATGGCCATTTTAACAATGTTAAGTCTTCCTATCCATGAACAGGGGATATTTTTCCACCTCTTAAAGTCTGTTTCCATTTCTTTCAAAAGTGTCATATAGTTTTCTGTGTATAAGCCTGTCACATTCTTTGTTAAGTTAATTCCCAGGTATTTTATTCTTTTTGTTGTGATAGCAAAGGGAATTGACTCCCTTATTACTTTTTCTGTGGATTCGTTGTTTGTATATAGGAATGTTGTTGATTGTTTTACATTGATTTTGTATCCTGCGACTTTACTATATTTGTTTATTGTTTCTAATAGTTTCCTGGTGGAATATTTGGAATTTTTTATATAAAGGATCATGTCATCTGCAAATACTGACAATTTGACCTCTTCTTTCCCAATATGGATACCTTTTATTCCTTTCTGTTGCCTGATTGCTGTGGCTAGAACTTCCAGTACTATATTAAACAGCAGTGGTGACAGCAGGCATCCCTGTCTTGTTCCTGATTTTAGGGGAATAGGCTTCAGCTTTTCCCCATTTAGTATGATGTTAGCAGAGGGTTTGTCATATATGACCTTTATTATGCTGAGATACTTTCCTTCTATACCTATTTTATTTAGCGTTTTGATCATAAATGGATGTTGTATCTTGTCAAATGCTTTTTCTACATCAATTGAAATGACCATATGGTCTTTATCTTTTATTTTGTTTAGGTGGTCTATCACATTGATTGATTTTCATATGTTGAACCATCCTTGTGCCCCTGGGATGAATCCCACTTGATCTTGATGTATAACCTTTTTGATGCATTGTTGTAGTCTATTTGCTAATATTTTGTTTAGGATTTTTGCAACTGTGTTCATCAGAGATATTGGTCTATAGTTTTCTTTCCTTGTGTTGTCTTCGCCAGGCTTTGGTATTCAGGTAATGTTGGCCTCATAGAACGAGTTAGGAAGTATTGTTTCCCCTTCAATTTTTTGGAAGGATAAGCATTAATCCTGAGGAGGACAGGCATTAATTCTTCTTTGAATGCTTGGTAGAACTCATTGGTGAAACCCTCTGGTCCAGGGCTTTTGCCTTTAGGGAGATTATAGATAGTCATTTTAATCTTTTCGCTATCGATTGGTCTATTTAGATTTTCCAGTTCTTCTTGGTTCAGTCTGGGAAGGCGATAAGTTTCTAAAAACTTGTCCATTTCTTCTAGGTTGTTAAATTTAGTGGCATAAAGTTCTTCATAATATTTTCTTATAATCCTTTGTATTTCTGTGGTATCAGTGGTAATTTCTCACCTTTCATTTCTAATTTTGAATATTTGTGTCCTTTCCTTTCGTTCTTTGATTAGTCTAGCCAGGGGTTTGTCAATTTTGTTGACTTTCTCAAAGAACCAGCTCTTCGTAATATTAATTTTTTCTATTGTCCTTCTGTTCTCTAATTGGTTTAGCTCTGCTTTAATTTTTATTATTTCTTTCCTTCTGCTGACTTTGGGTTTTGTCTGCTCTTCTTTTTCTAGTTCCTTAAGATGGGATGTTAAGATGCTTACTTTTGATTTTTCTTGTTACTTAAGATAGGGCTGTACTGATATAAATTTCCCTCTTATTACTGCTTTTGCTGTGTCCCAATAATTCTGATATGTTGTATTTTCACTGTCATTAGTTTCTATATATTTTTTAATCTCATCTTTTATTTGTTCTTTTATCCAGTCGTTTTTAAATAAGCTGTTGCTTAATCTCCATGTATATGTGGTTTTTTCTGCTTTCCTTTTACAGTTGATCTCCAATTTCAAAACTCTGTGGTCTGAGAATATACTTGGTATAATTTCGATCTTCTTGAATTTGCAGAGGCTACTTTTGTGTCCCAGCATGTGGTCTATCCTTGAGAATGTTCCATGTGCACTAGAAAAGAAGGTGTAGTCTCTTTTTGCTGGATGAAGTGTCCTGTAAATGTCAATTATGTCCAATTGCTGTAATGTGTCATTTAGACCTGATGTTTCCTTATTTATTTTCTGTTTGGATGATCTGTCCATGGCTGTTAGCAGAGTGTTTAAGTCTCCCACAATGATTGTGTGTTCATCAGTTTCTCCTTTCAAATCTGTTAGTAGTTTCTTTGTATATTTAGGTGCATCCTGTTTGGGAGCATATATATTAATTAGTGTCAACTCTTCTCATTGTTGTATTGTGCCTTATATAATGTCCATCCTTGTCTTTTACTATCTTTTTTAACCTGAAGTTTATTTCATTAGATATCAGTATGGCAATTCCTGCTTTTCTCTGGTTACCATTTGCTTGAAGTATTATTTCCCATCCTTTCACTCTGAGTCTGTGTTTGTCCTTATGGCTGAGGTGTGTTTCTTGGAGACAGCATGTGGATGGGTTCTGTTTTTTAATCCAGTCTGCTACTCTGTGTCTTTTTATTGGTGACTTCAGTCCATTAACATTTAGAATGATGATTGATATGTGAGGAATTCCTGTGGCCATTACTTATTTCTTTCTTTGTTTTTGTTTTATTTCTGATTTTTTTCTCATTGCCCCAACTTTGTTCCATTTTTCTTGATGTTTTGTTTCAGGTTGAAGAACCTCCTTTAGTATTTCTTGGAGTGCTGGACTTGTGCTGACAAATTCCCTCAGCTTCTGTGTGTCTGAGAAGGTCTTTATTCTACCTTCATATCTGAAAGATAATTTTGCTGGATAATTTATTCTTGGCTCTAAGTTCCTCTCTTTTAAATTTTTGAATATTGGATTCCACTCCCTCCTGGCTTGTAGAGTTTCTGCTGAGAAATCTGATGCCAGCCTGATGGGTTTTTCTCTAAAGGTTATAGTTCTTTTTTCCCTGGCTGCCTTGAGAATCGTCTCTTTGTCTTTAGTTTTGGACATCTTTAGTACCATGTGTCTTGGAGATCTGTTAGGGTCCAGGCATCTAGGGGATGTGTTTTCTTCTTGAACTTGGGGTTCCAGATCTTTTCCTAGGTTTGGAAAGTTCTCATCTACTATTTGTTTGAGTATGTTCTCTGTAGAAAGCTCTACCCCTTCTTCTAGTCCTATTATCCTGATGTTGTTTTGTCTCATGGAGTCAGATAGTTCTTGCAGAGTTCTTTCAATTCTTTTGATTCTATATTCTTTCTCTTCCTCTTTCTGAGCTGTTTCCATGTTCTGATCTTCGATATCACCGATTCTTTCCTTCACCTGATTGGCCCTGTTTCCTATGGTAGTTATTTCATTTCTCACTTCTTTTATTGTATTATTTATCTCCCGCATTTCCATCTCAATCTTCCTTATGTTTTGAATGTCTTTGTTAAATTATTCCTTTTGTTCATGGAGTTCCTGGTTATGCCATTCATGTCCTTTTTATGTTGTTTATCTCAGCCATGGTTCTCTGCCAGTGTGTTTTCATTTCTCTCAGAGCCTTTAGAATGGCTACTTTAAATTCTCTGTCACTTAGGTTCAGAAACTTCTAGGTCTAAGAAGTTTCTTGATGAATTTCCTGATCTTTCTGAGGAGTTTTAGTTTTTAAGGAATTCATCCTGTCTGTTGGGTTCTTCCTCTTTGACATGAGGGCGTTATGTTCAGTAGTAGTGCCCAGGAGCCCAGATTGGTACTTTTGTGGTGTCTTGCTGTAGAGCAGACACGAGGTGGCACTGGGGGGCAAGTTTTGGGAGAGAGAGAGGGGTTGTTTATTTCTTATTTCTGGTTTCCTGCTATGTTTGGAGGCGGTGCACATCTATCATGGTCCCTCTGCTTCCTGTAGTTAGTTAGTTGGTTGGGGAGGCTGTAGGAAATGGGAGAGGCCAACAAAAGGCACACTGGGGCAGCTCCACCTCCTGCCCTATGCTGGGGAAGCTGGGTGATGCGGACCAAGGCTGCTCCTGCTGGCTGGGACGGATGCTATCAAATCCGCCTTTTTTCCCTGGGCCTGCTTCGTGGCCAAATGTTGGGGCAGATTCTGCGGGCTCGCTCTGCTTTTAGGACCCAGGGGCACGCGAGCAGGCACACGCAGAAGTCTGAAGCTGTGGGTCTGACCCTGCGGTAGGAAGGCAGCTGGCTCGCCTCTGGAGCGGGCAGTAATGGGAGCCATAGCCCCGCACAGGAGCCAGGCGCGCCCTTGTGGAAGCCAGTCCACCTCCACAGCGGGCCGGGAAGGAAGTTGCAGCCCTGTGCAGGAGTCGCGCGTGCCTGTGCTGTGGGTCCCAAGAGAGCCTAGAGCCAATGTGTTGTCTCTGCAATTCAAAGTCCTCGCTCAGTCCTGCTACCCCTCAAAAGTTCCAGAGGCTGCTCCCAAGGTCTGTCCCCAACTCACCGCTCCAAATTCCAGCTCCCCAGCCTAGCTCCCCAATGATTCCCACTGTTGCTAGGGCTTTTCCTCTTGTCACCTCTTGGCTTCTCCCCTCCCATGCACTGCAATCAGCCGCGATCGGGTCCTGTTGCGATCTGTCTTTTGCTCCCTCCCGTCTCTCCCACTCACCGCCTTCTCTCCAACCCTTAGGTGTTTACTTGTGATGTGTGGATGTCTCAGCTGCCATTTTTTGTCACCTAGGGTCCTGTTTCTTGGCTCCTGGGTGGCCGTTCAATTGTGTTTTCTGGGGGAGACTTTAAGGACCTCCTCTCCAGTCGCCATTTTGTCCTCCTCCATCCCACACTTTTATTTAAAGATGAAAATGTTCTGGATAGCTGTGTCATGACAATCTGAATATGCTTAACAATACTGAACTGTAGGGGTTCCCTGGTGGTGTAGTGGCTAGGCTTCCACACTCCAATGCTGCGGCCTGGGTTCAATTCCCAGCCACAGAACTACCAAAAAAAAAAAAAATTCTGAACTATACATTTAATAATGGTTAAGCTAGTAAATTTCATGTTATGTGTTTTGCCATAGTCAAAAAAGAAAAGTAGGAGGGAAAGAGAATAAGACACAAGCAGCTACATTGCAGGGGTTTTATAAACATATATTAAGAATTTAATGAAAAATGTTGCTAACAGAGTGCTTATCTCACTTTATAAATATGTTTGCTCTGAACTCTGAAAGGCTAGAAGATGCCATCTGGTGAGAAAATTAGCATGATTGCATTCAGGTGTTTCCCTTTCTCTCTCTCTTATATCTACGCACTCAACAACTCTTCTAGTAGAAGTATTATTCTAGGAATCAATTGTTATAACACGCTTCCAGTGTTATTTTTACTGCATATGCAATGACAATGAAACCAAGGGAGAATGCGGATTTTCAAAGACAAGAGTATAATCGATTTCAACATACTCCCCCAGAGCTTTTAAAAAACCTTCTCAAACATTAAAGTCTTTCAAACTTGTCAGATTTTATCCTTTTACACAAGACAGACATCTTATCTCTCTTTATAGAGCAAAAAATAGTAAAACATAAAAGATGGAGACATAAATTTAAATACGTAATTTAAATTCTTCTCGAAAAAAATCAACAATATTTTTCACCTCACTACTTTATTGTCTTTCATTTCTTTAACTTATGCATCAAGTAACCATTTCTTGAGTTTCAATTGTTAAGACATGCTTTTCTAATGAACGTGAAAATGTTCTCCTTTTTAAATTAAAGTGGAAATAAAACAAATACACATGATATAAAAATTACAGCATACTTTAAAAGATTTATTTTTATGTATCAATCTACACTTTCCTACATTTAATATTTCCCTTATAGTATTTCTCTCATAAAAAGTGATTTGATAATGATAAATAGCTTTTCAGTGGATATAGATTTACAATAATAATTCTTTCCAGGATTTGTTTCAGGTATGATAAAACTGAAGATACTTAACTCTGGAAGGATGTTACTGGTTCATTATCCAAGTGGTCCCACATGTCTAATCATATCTATGGTGGATGGAGGGTACCATGATATGGATGCTCTGTCCTGTGTCATAGAGCTTCCAAAATCACGCTCACATGCTAATGCCCAGAACAATTTACCTTGATGTGCAAAGTACTGAATAATCAGGCTCCTTTTCAAAGACAACCCAGCTACATTCAGAATCTGCAGAGCCTGGTGATTTGTAGCCCCTCCTATGGACAGCAACTACCTATCATCTCATCAGATACAAACTCCAAAAGAACTTACCCAGGGAAGTCCAGCCCCTTTAACATCAAAACTGCCTATTGGCAGCTATTCTCAGATACTTTGGAGGGCTTGTCATAGTCCTGAAATCAAACCCTGTCTCTTCCTGAACGTCCCTGCCTTTCTAAATGCTAGGCTCCCACTCCTGGGTATCTCCAGGATTTAGAACCACAATTGCTGTCCTGTCCCTTCCAAGACGCAGTAGAATTAAAACAGTATCCCATAAGCTTGAATTCCTGGGTAGCTAAAGAGATAAGCTCCCTCTTGGTTCATATTCAATAGCATAGATTTAGATCCTCTACCCCAAATACACATTTTGACCCTCAAATTTAAAATAATCTTCTGCTCCGCATCCACACATACACATTCCATCCTCAGTCAACTTCTTCAATTCTGGTTGTAAAACACTCAACTCACTCTGCAAAACAATGTTTCTAATTGACAAATTCCCTGGTGGTCAGATTGTCAGAGAATGGGATACCTGCCAGTTTCAACTTGCCGATTCCCTCCTAAGGAAACACAAGCCCTGACTGGCTCTGTGACCCTACCAGTCAGGGTTGCCTTTAATCTGAGTCCTGATGCAACACTCTAAAATGGACATTGCACATTTCAAGTACAAAATCAATGAGCACATGCTTTGCTTTAACAATTCCACTTTAATTTTATTTTTTTAATTCGAAAGCTTTTATGTGTCCATGCACTTTTATAATCATGGCTGTAAATAATTTTTGTAACATTCATCATCTTCGTGGGTCTTGAAAAAAATTATTTAAAATGTTACTTTGATATAAAATATTTTATATTTAACATTATTTTGATAATGGGCTGAGACAAAATTGAATTTCACATTTAATATTCAATTTTGGCTTTGTAGAGTCTGTTTTCTCCCCCTTTCTTTGTAAAAGAAAATTTTTAGGAAAAAAAATCAAATGACAAAGTTTTTATTATCCTTTCTAGGTTAAAAAACATTCTAAGTTTATTGTGCATGTTTTTAAATGGTTTCCATGGCTCTCTGCACCAATTTTTAAGACACAGTTTCAGATTTTTCAAGGTCAATTTAAAATCCATTGTCAAAACGAAGAGTACTATTCCCAGGTAAAGACCCCTGTGTGCAACATAAGGACTCTTCTTATCTCAAGTCTTAATGAGTGCATTAAGTACCCTTGGTTAGTCTCTCACCATTCCACTCTCCTAGGCAGACCTTTCGAAAATACATGTGTCTTAATAGCAAATCAAAATAATGGTATCACAAATAAAACTAGTCAAAATCTACAAACCTATCATCAATGGGCTCCACTTTGCCCACTGATGGTTACTAAACAGTGACCCAAACAGACTAGACTTTTACATACTTTCCATATTTATTCCTATCTTCCTGCTACTCCATTACCTAGAATCTGAAACTATCATTAACTACCTAGAGTGGTCCATTATTTCTTCTGGGAGCACCCTCCTTCTGGGAGTCACTTCTCCTCTCCCACTTCATGAAGTCCTAGTGAGCTTATTAAAAAGGTTGCCCAACTCAGTTACTCACAGGATTGGAAATGTGACATAGATTGAACCCATCAGAATGGCCTATACACTGAGAATCAATGACTGGTCCTAGTGTAAGGATATGATCTTAGTGGGGACAATTTAGGATCCTGTAATGAGATTTAATAAATGAACACTGGGAGATGGGGGGAAAAAAACCACTTCTGTCTTACTGTTTTAATACTCATCCACTAGGATGCAGGTATGTGCTATCAAAGCTCCTATCTTGAGATTGAGGAAAAAGAAAGAGAGGCAGAAACTGAGAGAGGTAAGGTGAAAGAGAGAGAGAAACAGAAACAGAGAAAAATAGTATCAGTTAAATTCCCAGATTCCAGTTCCAGGAGTACCTGAAGCCAATTGAATTTAGACTTTTTGCATGCAAGGGCCATTTTCCAGATATGAGCCAGTAAATTCCTTTCTGTACTTAAACCATTATGAGTTGATTTTCTGTCAAAGGCCACAAAGTGACTCATAAAAGATATAAATCCATGATGACCTTCTTTCCTTGCTGCTAAAGGATAGATGCCATTTAGCCCATCTCCTTATTTTCTCTTCTGTCATGAATGTATAACTTATTTCCACAAATAAAGGGAAGGTTTAAACTTTTATATTATATTGAATATTTACTGTATATTATTTATTTTAAAACAATACATTTCCAAATTTCAAAAAGCTTCAGAGTATTTGCTCCATTTGCATTGTGCTTAACATGAAGAATAAAAATTGCTTCTAGTAAGCCAATCCTCAATGAACAAAGTACTCACTGAATGCCCTCCGTGCACAGGACTATGAACTGAAACATAAAATAGTAAAAGTTCAAGTCCCCGTTCACAAAGATATAAGCATACAGTTGAGAATCCACAAAGATAAGAAGAAGTTGAGGCATAATGAAAGGCAGTGTTCTGAACTTCTTATACTGTATAGGCCAAGATCACTGACCGTTCCCAGAAAGTGCTAGACCCATAGACCATAAAGCATATTCGTGGAGCACAAAAGTTCAGTTTAACCCTCTTTATGCCCTTAGAGCTCAATAAACCCAATTCTTGTATTTTATCTTTTTCTATCTGAATGTGCTTAAAAAATTAATGTGAAGCAGTTTTCTCACTGTAAAATTATGTTCTCATGAATAAATGGATGCTTTAGTCAATATTCTTCCCTTCCCTTCTTCCCATAGACCAATAAACCCAATGCAAGAAGGGACCATTTCTAGTTTTGTTCACACACGCATTCACAGAGCATTCCAAGGGGCCTGCCATGCTAAAGGATCATTCATTCATTCATTCATTCACCCACCTATTCACCCACTTATTCATTCAAATACATGGTTAAGAACTTGCAAAGTTTAGTATTTGCACAGTTGATGGTTAAACACTTAACCACTCACTGTTCTACACTATTATTAATTAGTGTAAAGAGGATAGTCACCTAAATAATGTGTATCTTGCTCCAAAAGAGAAAAATGGATAACTCAAATGTAAGGAGAATTTAGTACTTGGGCAAGATCAAGTACATACAATTTCATGGCATTACCCTGCAATTTGATAACAGGTAAAATTTTAAAGTTTAAAGGTGAGAAAATATTTCTTCATTTCAAATTAAAAAAATAGAAGACAGACAGCAATCATAGAAGAGATGAAAGCATTTCTGGAGTTCATTTTGACAGAAGCAAAGACACATAAAGGTGAAAAGTTGGAAATGAAACTAAAATAAGAATTGGAATCAGAACATATCTGAGGGAGTAAAAGTAGTTCTAACATTTTCAACTCTCACAGGGAGCCACTGAAGATTTGTAAACACCAAAACAATCAACAGTGGAATCTCTAGAAAACCTGGTGGTTTATGGAGTAGCTGGTAGAGGAGACACAAAGAAAAGGGCACAGTCAAGATGCTTTCACACTTAAATTCAGGTTTAAGATTATAAAAGTCTTAACTACAGCAATAACATGGAAGGCCAGGGACGGAGCATTAGAGGGATTCTGAGGAGAAAGAACTTTAAGGAGATGCTGACTGACCCCCCAGGTGACCAGGAAATGGAGTCAAAAGTAGAGAGGAATGTCTCTGAACTTTCAAACTGCAGTACCAGCAATTGAGGAGATGCCATGGGTTAAAAAAAAAAAAAAGGCATATCACTGATTTGGAAGAGGGGTAAATAGATATGTGTAAATCTGTTATCAATGTCTATTAATTAATTGCTAGACAGCAGCATATGTCTTTATAATGTTAACTGACAGTATATTAAGTAGGAACTATCCAATAAGAAATGAAAATATTTTTCAGATATCATATATATATATAATTTCCTCAAACCACTTGTAAGTTTACGGAGATATGCAACAAGGCTCACCCTAATAAATTACTATATATCTTATAACTTGATGAAAAATGAGGAAAGACTGTGATATGTGATTTTGAAAGGGTGTATTTGATTATTCTTAAATAATACCAAACTACTAATATTGTTTCATTTTGACATATTAAACCAGTCACAAAACATTTAATAAGAACATATGTTAATGCTAATTTATTAGTGCTATTCAGTGACATTACTTAATCATTAATTAAGGGAAGGCATGGGGACTTGTGGTAATGTACAGATTTTATTTCCATAACTTTTAATATTGCCCTTTAGTACAATACTTTCATGACTGTTTTTGAATCACAACTAAACAAAAATCTTTTTCTAAATATAAAATGGGGTTATATGACTTATCTGTGTGCCTCTGAAATCTTCGCACAGATGTTCAAAATTAATTATAACATAGTAAGTAAGACAAGTGTACTAAACACTATAGTAAGCATGGATGGTAAAACCCAAATAAATGAAGAAAATCACATGCCGCCAGAAAACAAAATAAAATCAACAAGCAATTAGAAAAAGCCCCTCCTTTCTCTTATTTTCTTCTACCATTTCATGAAACCATCATTTTCTCCTTTTGTAGACTTTGGATCGCAAGCCTTGGATTCGTGAAATAAAATCAGAGCCCTGGTAGACAGGTTAGATACAGTCAGCTTGAATTTTGGGCAGAGCTGTGGCACGGCCGGGGTACGTACTTGACCTCAGCCTCAGGAGGGTTTCCTTCCCCACTCTTGTTACCTCCCTGTGCCCTGTGGATGGGCTTCTCACACTCTGTCCAGTCTGATCTAGGAAATCTACAGACACCAGTTCTTTCTTCCTGACTCCAGCTTCACGTAACTGGCATAGGTTGAGGCAGGACGTGCAAGGACATATGGAGGACATGATGGGAAGTGTTGAGCTCCACTGTCACTTCAGGCAATATCTATTCCTTTCAGATACTCCAAGCTTCCTGATCTATCCATCATTCTCCTTGTGATCCCCTCGTGTTGGTCTTTCTTGTCTTTTGTGACTCAGTGTGTCTGCTCTGCAGAGTCACACCTGGTAAGAACCCCTGCTGGAGGTCTTTTCCCCACAGTTCTGGGTAGGTGAGACAATGCTCCATATTTTGTGGGAGGTGGTAGGAGGGTTGATGGAGAAGGTGATATAAAGAGATCTGAGGCAGGGATAGACAAGATTGAGATCTCTGAAATGAAAGAAACACATCGGGGCCTTTTCAAGATACAAGGAAACAATGTACATAGTTAGCTGTACAAGGCTTAGAGCCCATTTCAACACAGAAAATTATTGTAGATCCAGGGGACGTAAAGAAGAAAAGCTGTTAAACCATGGCTTTGTCAAGAATTTTAATGACAGTCACCTATGGGATCACTACTGATGATTCATTTATTTTATTGCTGTTTCATTAGTATGTGTCCAATGTTATTAATGTAAGTATAGTTTTAACACCAAACCAGGTTTGGTGATCAGTCTTTCTTTTCCTGAGGACCTCCAGACCCAGCCTAGATCTGGCACAAGTAAGCTCTCACCACAAGCAAAGGATGTAAGAAATACTTAGCAATGGCCACCACCTCTGCTCATGTCTCCACTACTGATGTTTCTGTCATTTATTATCTGGGGGAACAGGGATAAGGCACAATACTTATAACTACACCCAAAATAATACTTAGGAACTCAAAAATTTCAGAAAGCTGGTAAAATATGCCACTAGTATTACTTTATTTATAGTATTCAACTAAAATTGTTACTACTAATCCCATTAAAATATATTAAATATTCTAAAAGTATATTTACAGGACTGGGATCCAGACTAGGTTTTTAAACAAGCATGTTTTAGCATATCTAGCATTGTTATGTGTGTGAGTTTCACATGCAGATTTCTCTTTCTGGGACATTACAGATGTTACTTAAAACCAACTATTAAGGTGACTTTTAAAATTTCATTCATGGTTGAATCAACAGATGAAGATAGAATTTAAAAAAGGTAAAAAAAAGAGAAAATGAAGATATTAAATGTGATATATACTGTTGTCCATAAATAGAAGCTTGAGTTTCATTAAGAATTCCTTTTGAATTAATATCCAAAATATATAAAGAATATACAACACAACATAAAAAAGCCACTTGAAACAAGCAATTCAATTAAAAAATGGGCAAAAACCCTATATAGACATTCTCCAAAGAAGACATGCCGATGGTGAACAGACACATGAAAAGATGCTCAACTTCACTAATCATCAGGATATCACTTCAAACCTGTAAGAATGGCTATCACCAAAAAAACAAAACAAAACAAAACAAAAACAAAAACAGAAAACAACAGACAAGTGTAGTGAGGATGTGGAGAAAAGGGAACCCCCATGCACTGTTGGTAGGATTACAAATTTGTATAGCCACTACGCAAAACAGTATGAAGGTTCCTCAAAAAAATAAGAATTGAACTACCATATGATTCAGTAACTCTAGTTCTGGGTATTTATCTTAAGAAAATAAAAATACTAATTCAAAAAGATATGCACCCTTATGTTCATTGCAGCATTATTCACAATAGCCATGATATGGAAACAACCAAGGTGTCCGTCAATAGATCAATGGATAAAGAAGAGGTGGTATATATACACAATGGACTATTATTCAGCCATAAAAAAGAATGGAATCTTACCATTTACAACAACATGGATGGACTTAGACGTTTACGTTAAGTAAAAATAAGTCAGAGAAAGACAAATACTACATCATTTCACTTATACATAGAATCTTCCATGTGCACTAGAAAAGAAGGTGTAGTCTA